>LPNX010259230.1:63132-119001 GCA_001517045.1 Pseudotsuga menziesii
AAAACATTTGAATTATTGATGTTTATATATATTTAAAAAAAAATTATTATATCTCAATAAAAATTGTATATAGTTATATAGCTATAGTCTATCATTATGATGTGATTGTCACATCTATTAAAAAAGTTTATTATATTTAAACTAGCATAGATCTAAATTATGGGCTTGATAATCTCTCGAGCTATTGATTTGATTTAAACCAAAAGATACATCTGTTTATTTAAGGTCGACATATAATATATTTAATATTATTTATGGTTTACATATAATATTTTTATTATTAATATTTAATATTATTTAGGGTCGACATATAATATTTTTTATTTTGTAACCATGGGTTGTTTAGGAGGCCTTGCACATGTTCTTAAAACCATTTGCAAGGCCCTCCTAAACCATGTACAATAAAACCATGGGTTGTTTAGGAGGCCTTGCACATGGTTTTAAAACCATTTTCAAGACCCTCCTAAACCATATACAATAAAACCATGTGTTGTTTAGGACAAGGCCAACATTTTTTTGCGGATAATTCAATATTTTATTTTTTATTATTTTGTTAGGTAGGAACATTACAACATCTCCCCCATATTGTGTTGTTTTTCTTATGGACATTTTTTTGGTGAATAATTAAATTTTTTTATTTTTTATTGTTTTGTTATGTAGAAACATTACAACATCTCCCCATATTAGGTTGTTTTTGTGTCCGACATTTATTTTGGTCCATAATTAATGTTTTTTTAATTGTTTTGTTAGTAACAAACTTTACAACATAATATCGACAAACGTTACAAAATCTTCCACATAACGTTACAAGATCTCCCTCATACTGTGTTGTAAAGCGCCTTTCGGCGCAATAAAAGTTGTATACAGTTATATAGCTATAGTCAATCATTGTGATGTGATTGTCACATCTATTAAGATTAGTCATTATTACTATTTTAATAAACAAGACACTTGGCATTGCTATATATTTTTAATTATTTTATATTTTTTATATCTAACAATTTCATTTGCACACTAGAGGAAATTAGTCAAATCATTAAAATACACCAATCATAAAATGAAAAAGTAGATTTTAAAAAATAAAAAATATAATTTTACTTTTAAAATATTAATTTAATATATGAATTTTATAAAAGTTATGTAAAACTTTTGAAAAAGTATATAAAATAATTAAACTCAAAACTATTTTTTAACTAAACGATAGCTATGTACCTACTTTGGCAGGTATAAAAAACTAATTTATGAGATTATTTATTGTTAAAATTATGATAGAAATCAAAATTATGATATAAAAAGGGAGATGAGTAAATTTTGATGATTTGGAATGGATAGCCATTTTTTTTCACGGAATCTGACTTTTTTTTATTTTACAAAATGAGAATGTAATTATGTTTTAATCATAATTTTAATAGTAGAAATGGATCCAGTGTCATAAAAAATCTTAACGACACCCAAAATTCCAAACCTTAATAACTATAATTTAGATTTTTAAAAATTTCGACCAAATTTGATCAAAATTGTGCCTAAAAAAATCCGCATAATCCAATACAAATAATATAATTTTTAAAATATACATAATAATAATAATAATAATAATAATAATAATAATAAATTCATTCCAAAACACAAATGAGTAATTATAACTTTAAAAACAATACAAAACCTAAAGGAGAATGGTCATTATTAATATTCTCATATATAAGTCCCAACTACAATTAGCTTACACCAAAGCAAGCAATCATATGTCGTGATCCCTATCTCAGAATATACGCAACAAATCAAGTCATTAAAGAACATGCTTCATTTATTAATATGTGTGGATGATTATATCCTTCATGGAAGTGCCAACTAATAATGAAATTGAACATGTACATTTAATTTTCTAATTAAAATGTCTTAAAAGTAGGATAACAAATCATTGGAGAACATGCCATTCCTTCCACAAAGGGATTTCCTCTTACATAATGATGTTTTACTTGAGCACAAGAATATGCGAACCCGTATTCACAATATTTTTGTTGTTATCTAAAGAGGGGAGTGTATTATTATGTTAGAACCCGTATTCCATTTTTTCACATTGGCAAGTTAGAACAAATACTGTATTATTATGTTATTTTACATTGGCAAGTTATAACAAAGGCTGTATTATTATGTTTTTATAATGTAATTTTTTCCCTTTAAAGTTAAATTCTTAAAATGATTCATTTTATAGATTAGTTTCTTTTTAAACAATTAAATGTCTGCACAGTGCTCATTGGGAAACTACTTAAACCCAAAACAATGTTTAAACTAGTATATCTTCAAAGTGGGGCAAACGAAACATAGAAAAGAACTTTGGTATGTCTAAAATGAACGAAAGTTATGTGTATCTAGATAACTTAAGTTTATGCGTTAAAATAAAGTATAGTGAATCTATAGAAATTATTGTGCAAATATTAATAAGCAATAAATAGAAACCAATGTAATGCCTCAACATATAATTTATGAAATATTTGGACTTATTCTCGCAATGGGGAGCGACTCCGATCTGGAAAGATTTTCAGAGACAAATTATTTTTTAAATTTAATAAATACAGGGGGCGACGACCTCCCAGTTCCATAACAAGCTTATAAGATCCATAGCTCGTTTTCGTTGCCGATATATTGGAAGTCAGTGTATGCCCCTTCTTCAGCGCCTGGCCTGGCACGGGAGTATGTGTGGGATGATACTAGCTCTGCCAAACAAGATTCGAACCAGTCGACACAAGAGACATATTGGTGATATTATAGATATGAAATTTACCATTCGTTGCCATTGAAATGCCTTTACACTTACTAGAACTGATACTCCAGACCACCGTTCTATCGGAATCTTCCAGTACGAGGTTTCCATTTCAATATTTGGACCTGCAACACCGGATCCTCTACCAGCTGATCTCTACACATAAAAATACTTGAATGCTCGAATTAATTCAACTTTATTCAGCTTGACATTATATTCATCTGATATTGAGCGAAAGGATAAGATGGGTATGTGGATGAACCCAGGTCGTGCATCTAGTCAATAAAAATGCATCGGTTAAACAACAATAAAGAATTGTAAAGGTGTATAAGCAATTCCAATTCTTGGATTGGGTATTAAATGGATGTCCTGGTTGTTTACAGAAAAAATATTGTGATGGATGGATGTCTAATAGACTGGAAGAAGCGCTTCAATGGTGTCGGCATCAACCAGGGAAGCTTGTTGATGGCACATGGTGAATGTGTGGTTTACACATGTCATTTGGCTGAACAGGGGTTGGCAATGTGCATGAAATGATTCTCACACCAATAACATGGCCATTGTTTGGTTCTAGTTTTTTTTCTCAAAAAAGTAGACTGAATAATTAAATCGTTAAGCTCCTCCGGGCCCCGACTACTCTTCTTGACCACCAGGGAGAATCAATATCACTTAAATTTTGGTATGAGAATTAATTCGAAGTATGTTTGTTAGCATTTAGTTACATAATTTTGTTAGTGTCATGAATATTTGCTTGCGTTTGAGGTTAGGAAACAGTTGTAGGGATTCTTCACTGTATGGAAACCCAAAGTCCAAAACCATTTTTTATAATGTATAAAGTAAAATCCCGGAGTTAATCATGGCCTCGCTTTCATCAAGATAAGTGCATCTGCTCACGTGATGGCCATCCATCACCTACAAAGCACGAGCACAAATGGATATAAAATAAAATCTATATTTTAATGGAGATTAACATTTGTAATTTCCTTAAGCTTCTTCCACTAGGGTTAAATCTGATACTAAAAAGTGAGTATATCATTTTAAAATGCTTTCATAACAAAATGTAAAACATAAATTGTGCAAAGGCATTTGACATGTATATTTTTTAATATAATATTCTCAGTCTCTTTGTTGCTTCATAGTTTTCCCCAGCAAGTGGTTTGAAGTGGAAGAACTATTAAAGATGAATGAAAAAACAACCTAAATCTAGCGGATTTTCGCTCCAAGAAGATTTAAAAAAAATAAAAAATTATTCTGCGCTTCGGCTGTGGTGTGTTTGGGAGGATATTCTTTGCTAGATTGTGGCTCACTGGCTATTGGCTCCTTGTTGTTCATGTGAGAAGAGCTTCGAATCTGGCTCAATTCTTGAAGGAGGTTCAATTTTCAAATTTGTTGGAGCATTTTAGGCATTTTCTTGAAGGTTTGTAAAGCTCTATCTTAGATCCTGGATCTACCAAGTTTTGAACCAAGGATTCGGCTCTGGCTTGTCCTGTGGAGGACCTCTTGTTCAGCAGGCTTGTTGTTGTTGGAAGGTTTTAGGAATTCTTCAAACTTTCGCTTTGGATCCCAGCTCTAGTGCTGAACTGCTGGAGTGGTTTATCCGTTAGCATGCTGGTCTGAGGTTTTATTGGAAGATCTTGATTTCATATTCTGGTGCTCATACAACCCTTATGGACACTAGAGGGAACCCTCCTCCTCCTCTTCCACCTGAACTGGATGCCTTCAAACAATTGGTTGCCTCCCATGGCAAGAGGAAAGGAAGTCCATATTTGGAGAGATTTTTGAAGAAAGCAGACATTCCCTCAGTTGAAATTCCCGTTGAATGGATTTGCCAAACGACATTAAATCTTGTTGAGCGCGGGCTTATTTGAAAATTTATAGGTCTGTGGGATTCTCCTAAGGCTATTGATGGATGGTTTCAACGAAATTGGAGGCCCTTAGTAACTGAAGGTATTCGAAATCACCTTATAGGCAGAGGATATTATGGTTTTGTTTTTTATTCAGCTGAGGATCATGATCTTATGTTTCGAAATGGTCCATACTTCATGCCAGCCCTCAGGGGCTCTATTTGAATAAGTGGTCTCCAAATTTTGATCCTACCCAAGATGTTCAGTCTGCTTTTCCTATTTGGGTAAGTCTTCCTCACTTACCTTTACACTATTGGAACTTAGAATCTCTGGAAACCATTGGGAACAAGCTAGGAAAATACATCCATAAGGCAGAAAGGAAAGATCAATATTCGTGTGCAAGAATATGCGTTGAAGTTGATTTGGAGATAAGGCTTCCAAAGGCGGTCAATTTAATAGTAGCTAAATGGTCTCACATCCAGGAGTTATATTACGAACAACTTCCATTCAAGTGTCGGTTCTGGCATGGTTTTGGTCATTTTGCCCGAAATTGCAAGAAAAAATCAGAAGAAGATATTGAAAAAGAGAAGGCTGATCAGTGGACTCAAGTTCATAAATCAGGTATTTCCAATCAGCACAATAGAAAGAAACAAAAAGAAGGGAAGACTAAGAATGGATCCATTGTTGATGGGAAGATCCTTCCTAAAACACAGGCTGTAAAAATCCCAATGCTTCATCTAATCATTTTGTTGTTTTAAGTTCTTTTGAAGGTATTCCTATTCTTGAAGAGGGTGAACTGCAACACTTAGTAGAGCATGATGATGAAGTTGAAGTAAACACCAAACCAATGGACCATTATGGATCAACCAATTCAGAACTACCTAGTGTAGGTGCAACCTTGCTGCAAAACCATCCTTCTCCAAATGGAGCCAATCCTTCTCCTTCTTATGCAGAAATAATTAAGAAGAAACCAGTTGATAGTTCAGGATATTCTGACGAAGATTCTATAGAGAAATTTTCCAAAAAAGCAGGCAGAAATTCTTGAAAGGAGGCTATAGAAGAAGAGATGGAGAGATTAAAGATGCAGGGAAGCCAGTCCACTATTGAAATGTCACTTAGTAGGAGAAACAGGACTAGACCCCCAAAGGGAGTAATAACTCCCTCTCTCTCGGGTAAATAATGCAGATCATCTCTTGGAATTGCAGGGGATTGGGGAATCCAAAAAAAGAAGAAGCAGTCAAAGATTTAATGAGAATGGATTCTTCTGACATTCTCTTGCTTCAAGAGACAAAAATAAAAGAGGAAGCTCTCCTACTCTTAAGTAAAACAAAGTGGAAAATGAATGTTGGAAAGGCTGTCAGTGCGAGAGGCACTTCTAGGGGCCTTGAAACACTATGGTATGAGGAAATTTTTCATCTAAAAAGCTTGTTTGTTACCCAACACTAGATTTTCATAGATCTCTATCATAGTTCAAGTAAGATCTCCATGGCTCTTTTCAATCTTTGTGTTCCAGTTAATTTTAATGAAAAAAAATAATACTACAAATCATTGTCAGATTTCTTAGAAATCTATTATCCTATAAATACTATAGTGACATGGGATCTCAACATAACGTTGGTCCCAAATGAGAAAACAGGTGGAGCTCGTGGTAAGGTTCCTTTTCAAGACTTGGTTGAGGCTTTGATCCAAGCTAGTGATCTTATTCAATTTAAACCAAAGAAAGGACGATTCACTTGGTCCAACAACAGAGTTGGGGCTGCCAATATCGCTACTCGTCTTGACAGATTTTTGGTCCAAAGTTCCTTGATGGATGGGAAATTCATAATTTCAACCAAAATTTTTCCCAAACTAACTTCAGATCATCATCCTATTTCTATGATGTTTGAAAAATAGGAAGATCTTGGCCCAATTTCGTTATGCTTCAATCCTCTCCGGATTGAGAGAGATGGTTTTTGGGAAACAATGGCATAAGCATGGACTCAGTATGTAGAAGGATCCCCCAGCTTTGTTTTGGAGTAGAAACTTAAGAACACTAAATATGCTTTGAAAAATTGGGCAAAAAAACCTCTCACTACTCCGACGAGCAGTAGGCATGAGAAAGTGCTAGAGTTATCTAAGATTCAGTTAGGAATGGAGGTAAGTGAAATTACCAGATCTCATCTAGCTCTTGAATGGTTCGCACAAATTAAAACCTCTCAATATTTTCGTCAGGAAGAGGAATACCTTCGACTGAAGTCTCATATTGTTTGGTTGTAGGTGAGAGATAAAAATACAACCTTCTTCTATTGTCAATGCAGAGCTAGACTTTCACGAAATCATATTTCAAAAATCTCCTCAGAAGAGGGGGAAATTATTCAAGGTCATGAACAATTAAAACAGGATGCAAGAAGGCACTTTCAACACTTATTTTAGGAGGATGGAATCTCTGATGGTGAAGTGACTACTGATTTTTTGGCTAATGTTCCTTCTATTGTTAGCTTAGAGGGTAAAGATGGTATAATGAAACCCTTCTCTGAAAAATAAATTTTGGATGTCATCTGCGAAATGGAGCTGGATAAAGCTCCTGGGTCGGATGGGTTTTCTTTCCATTTTTGTAGAGTCTGCTGGAAAATTATAAAAATAGACTTGATCCGCATGGTGACAACCTTTCAAAAAAAAGCTAAAGTGGGAGGGTGTACTAATTCTACAGTTCTTGCTTTAATCCCAAAGGAAGTTAACCCTACAACTTTCGATAGGTTTAGACCTATCTCGCTTTGTATTGCCTCCCACAAGATCCATGCTAAACTTCTAGCTAATTGACTCAAGATTTTGTTAGGAAAGATGATCTCTCCTATTTAGGGGGGTTTGTTAAATGTAGAAACCTAGTTGAAAATGTAATTCAATTCCAAGAAGCCCTCCATTCAAGTTTTCAAAGGAAGGAGAAAGGAATGTTAATCAAGATGGATATGAAAAATTCCTTTGATCAAGTAAAGCTCTCCTTTCTCTATCAAGTCCTTCTCTCTTTTGGATTTAGCATTGAGTTTGTTAAATTGATAAAATCTTGTACATATAGGACCTGGATTGCGCCTCTAGTCAATGGTAGACCTTCAGAATTTTTCCAAGAATCAAGAGGACTCCACCAAGGATGTTCGTTGTCATCTTTTCTCTATATCTTGATGGCAGAAACTCTTAGCAGAAAACTTACAGTCGAAAAGGAAGCATGTTACATTACATGCATTAAGATTGCAAGGGGAGTGGACCCTATAAACCATGCCCTCTTTGCAGATGATTCTCTCCTTCTAGGAGGGGCCTCATTAAATATTTCTCAAGCCTTTAATGAAATTCCTCAATTATTTGCCTAATTTGAGGAGCTTTGATCAACAATAAAAAAAAGTTTTTTTTATGGTTGGAATGTAGATCATTCAGCACTACTTCGAATAGAAAATTCCTTGGGTTTCCTTGGTTTTGATAAGTGGGAGAAGATTAAATATATGGGATTGCCTCTAACCCTTGGATCAAGCCCTCCTTTTCTTTGGCTCGAAGTTATACCTAAGATAATAAAAAAATCCAAAATTGCTTCTTGGGGTGGACAGTGGTTAACCAAGGATAGAAAATTGATTTTGATAAAAGATGTTCTTTCAGCTCTTCCCATCTTTCAATCCTCTTTGTTGCTTGATCCTAAGTCTATCACGTATCAGATTTCCAAACTTTTGCGAGACTTTCTGATGCAGGAGCATTGGCTGAGAAAGTGAAGTCATCCATGACATCATAGAGTCAATAGAATTCTAAGGAGACCTAGGGTCTCATGCATGTAATTTGCTTTATTTTATGAAAAGATGAATAAAGATATATAAGGATACTTGATCCTTTCCATGTGTGATAGATAGGGTTAGGTCTATTGAGATATTTAAGCAGTTTATTAGTGAGTCATAGGAGTTAGTTGAGTTAATTAAGGATATTGTTCCTTCATTGTAGCATTTGAAAAATAGAACTGCACTTGTATTTAACTCAAATTCGAATCATTTAGTTAGGAAACGGAGTTAGCTCGAGAGAGATTGGAAAATAGGTAAGATAGAGATGAGATCAGAACTTGGTTTCTGGAGCACACACAGAGTCAGAATATCTCTATTTTTATTATCTAATTGAAGAATTCAAACTTGTGGAGATCCATTGGAAAATGGAAACCAATTTTCTCTGTCCATGAATGTGAATTATGTATTGTTACTTAGATTTTACACATAAAATATGCATATAATTTGCACACAAGATAGTTATTGATCGAGTTGTAAGCTTCATTGATGCAATTCACGGTTTGAATATCAATTTTGTGCATAGGGTAATCGAATGACTAATTTTCTGATCGAAGTGGAAATAATTTTTGTTTTAATCCTCTTATATTGTTAATTTTATCAAAATACAAGTCGCGTTATATGATGATATGTCAATATTTGTAGTAGAATCATTGGGTTTATGCGTAGAGATGGAATAACAGGGCTTTACACAGTCAATCAATGACTACTATGTGTTACAAATATTGATAAACGACGTAGGAGGGGTGGGTAAACATCCATAAATTGAATGGTGGAGATCTAGCATCGGTTGATCGATGGCAAAGGTGATATATCACAGTTTGAACTACATGTGAGTTAATTTGACTTGGTCATGTGCGCAAGGAACCAGAGTTATGGTAAGCACTTTCTGTTGGATTGCGATGAGACTAAATCTGATGGATTTGAGGTCTTATGAATCAAGTTGTTAGGAGATAAAGCATAGTGTTAAGTGCCCCAGAATGAAGTGTTGAAGTGTAGAGGAGAATCGGCAGAGACTGCTAAAGCTGGAGGGAGAAGTAAAGATAATAAGACTACTAATTTCACTCAGTTATATATATATATATATATATATATATATATATATTATTGTTTTATGTATGAAAGAGCATGCCTGAGAGGTATGTATTTAAATGATTTTGCATTTATAGGACAGGCGCTTAACTAGGGGTTTGTATATTGCTTATATACAATTGATAATGATCCTCTAAAGATGTCTTTAAGAGGGTTTAGGATATCACTTTCTTTGGAACGACGGTAAAGGAAACCAGAATAAGATGCATCTAGTAAGTTGGGATATTCTCAAAAGGCCCTATTTCGGAAGGTGGATTGCAAATTCGTGATCCTGTATTGGCTAATCAGGAGTTGGGAGTTAAACTCATTTGGCAACTATATGCAGATAAAAACTATCCCGTTAGTAAGATATTTTGGACTAAATACCTAAAGGGCGACTCTTTGATAATATTAAGAACTTCAAATACTCCCACAGGAACAACAATCTGGAATTTATGTAGAAGAGGAATCAATAATTTTAATCAACAACTCTATAGAATCCTTGGAAATGGGAAGAGGATCCTTCTGTGGGATGATAAAATTTTAGGAAATTCTCCTCTTTCCTCTGTCATCTTGTTAGAATAGATTAAGGACTGGTTAACTAATAAATTCCTTCTTCAGCTGGATGATCTTTGTGCTTGGGACAACACTAGAAATTGGGCAAATTGTTCCTTTCCTGAGCTTCCACATCATCTCATCTCCCCAAAAAATGTGTTTCTCTCTTCTCTTTCACGTCTTGCTCCAGTTCATTGCTCTTATAAAGATAAATGGGGTTGGGGAAAAATTGGAACTTATTCAGCTGCTCAAGGCTTCACCGAATTACAAACTCCTCATGTCTCTAGTTTATCCCCTGTGTATTGGAAAACGGTCTGGTCTTCTTACTGCCTTCCCAAGGTGAACTTCTTCACATGGCTGCTTATGCATAATAAGGTGTTGAATGGAGAAAATTTGATCAAACGCGGATTCCATGGACCTTTTTGGTGCTACTTTTGTAACTCATCCTATGAAATGACATACCACATCTTCATAGACTGTGTATTCACTCAATTGGTGTGGGAGTTGGTCCTTAATGGCTTGAGCGTTTATGTCCCTGTCCAAACTGCAGTCATGCCTCTCTATATCTCCTAGAAAGAAGGGAGTCCAGAAACAAGAGACAAAACTGTCGAATGGTCCAACTTTATGGCAATCATTTCCGAAATACATTTGGTGGAAATTGTGGCTTGCTAGAAATGATTGGATTTTTAATAATTTTCCGATGACTCCCTAGATCGTGGCACATAAAATCAAATTGCTAATCTCTGAGTCAGCTTGTAAATTGGAGTCCCCTTCATCCTTGTCTTCTGAGCTTTCAGCATGGATGGTACCATGTCCATTGGGATTGAGAAAGTCAGGCTGATTTAAACCAGTTTATTCCCCCTCCTGGATTGTGCGTTGCAATGTTGTTGCATTTAATGCATGGTGGATGAGCTCCCCTTCAGCTACTATCTTCTTTGATATTGCATCCAAGGGGAATCCTGGGATCTCAAGAGCTTGGGGTTTGGATATATATCCAAATAGATTTGATAATCCAGTTCTAGTTGGGGACTTGGAATCATGTCGAATAACCAGGCTGAAAGTTATAGTCTCCTTAAGGCGTGCCAGATTGCAAAGGATAATGGACATAAGTCAATTCAAATTTTTGGAGATTTGGAGTTGTTGACCAAAGTATTAAACTCAAAACATCATTTTAATAATTCTTCTTTGAATAAATCTTTGTAGAGAACCCGGAATATTTTGAAAGGGTTGCATCTTTCCACATTCTGCGTGAGTTAAATAAAACTATAGATGCTCTAGCAAATAAAGCTTGCCTGCTGTCATAAGGCAACCTCAACATCAACGGAGAATCCAAAAATTTTCATCCAATTCCTTAATTGAATCAATAAGTTTGTTGGAGGAGCAAGTTGGTATGCTGACTTAAACAATAGTCGACTAAGTCGGTCGACCGACTAATGAGGGATTAGGTCGGCCACCTAAGGTCATGTCGGTTGAGTGAACCGATAGGTAGTTATTTGTAACTATTTGTAAATCATATATATTAGGCTGTTGAGCCATATGAGAACTCGGTTCAGTTCTCTGTATTGTATGGACCCTTTCACTATAATATAATCTGTTATTCTACTTACTTGTTCTTGTCTCTTGTCTCTGTTATCTATGTTTGTATTAATGTGTATTATTGGTAACCATATTTGATCTCTGAGATTACAACATTGGTTCCATTGCTGGTAGTACATGTATGAGATGTATACAAGCAGATGATATTAGAACAAGAGATTAAGGACTGGTGGGAATGTAAAATAGTAAACTACTTGCAAAATTACGCACGAAGAAATAGATTAACGACTGCTCAAGCAAAAGAAAGGTTCTTTACCGAGACTCATGAGAAGTTTGTAGATTCAGTGCCCCAGCTTTTGAAGAAACTTTTGGATGAAAAATCCAGAAGCAATTAAAGACCAAAAACTGCTAGACAAATTGATTCAAGGGGGAAGAACAAACCTATCGGAGTGGTTCGAAAAGATCACCGACGAATTCTGGGAGGAGCAAGCCATAGAGGAAAAAACTTCAGTGGAAACTATCTAGAAGAAATTCTACACAGACCTCACCGAACAATTCTTATGTTCCTTACCGACGTTGTTGTTCAAATTTCTGATCGAGAAAGGAGTAGGTCATATCATTGAACCTCATCCATTACTACGCGAACCGCCACAAAATACTAACTGGGCGGAGAAACAAAAGAAGTAGGATAAATTCATTGCCGAAAGGGAGTGGGAATACTTCCTAAGCAAGTGAACATAATTATTCGGGCTTTCTAAAGCGTCGGGTAGGCAATGGGGGGGTAGCTGGTCATATGTCAGGGTAAAGTGGAGAGGTCGACTAAAGAGAAACCATTCACCAGCAATGAGAAGTCGACCTAAAAGGGAAATCGAAAGGACAGTATCACATAAAGGTACGGCGAACTTTCAGAAAATAGAGAGGGAGAAGAGGCTGCAAAGAAGGGAAGAGAGAAGAGAAAGAGCCATAGCACTGCAAAGAGGAATGAACACTAGGGTGACAAACCAAGAGAGAAGTCCGCCATAGTCGGGTCATGACCGACATGAGGAAGGCGTGGAAGAAGAAGCGTCCCCTATGGAAGAATATTTGTGGATAGAGCAAGAAGAAGCTCTCCAATTAGAAGTCCCCTAAGAGGTAAGACCTCTATCTCTGACGGATCCGAGTACCAGGATACAAACAATTGTCGAAGAGGACCTCAGACTAGGAGCTGGTGATTTTGGTATTTGGAGCCGACTAGACGACGAGAGAAATGATGATAGTCATCTAATTATCTGTCGACCAAAATAAGGAAATTGGGTCACGCTTCAAGCGTTGCCCTCCAACTGAAGTATCCACTTACTTTACCCAACACATGAAGGGGCACCCCCCCTGCCAAATACAGCTTTGGAAGATACAGAAAATTTGGAGCTGCAGACAAATAATTGCAATTGGACATCGACGGGAGAAGTTGACCCCAACCGACTGCTTGTCGGAGAAGAAATGACAACCAAGAAGACCAACGGAAACGAGATTTTTGTCGACAATAGTTCTACATATAAGAATAAACAAAATAACCCACTATCCCCACCACCACCTCCTAAGGAAGACAGTGATAGTGACTCCGACATGGGTCACGGGACAGCACACATCCCTCTATATGAGGGCGATGAGGACCCCAGACGACATTGGTTCATCTATGAGTCAACTTGGGAGGCCAACCAAGTTACTGATGAAGATAGACAGATGGAACAGTTCGCTAGTGCCTTAAGGAAGAGGGCATTAACTTGATATATGACCTTTTTCTGAGAGAACCCCACTAGCAACAAAATCCGAAGTCAAAAGCACAATTTCTATCGTTCTTTAAAACTCCAGATGAAAAACATCTGGCAGCAAAGAAATTAAAGACAACATCACAAAAGCTAGGAGAAACTATCCATGACTACGACAAATGCTGGAAAGACCTTCTCAGCCAGTTGGATTATGTCATTGATGAGCAGCTATTAATCTAGTGGTTTCTTGCAGGTCTGTCATAGAAGATTCATCGACACATCAGTCTGGAGACATTCAAAACTTATGAAGATGCGCTCACAAAAGCTCCACAAGTAGAAATGGATGAAGACATTCTAGCATACTCCACGGATCACAAACTGGAGGAGCGGCTTGAGATCATGCAGAAATATCTAAAAGAGCTAAACCTTAAGAGTCAGGATATTTGGTGCATGAAGTGCTCGACGACCGAACATTCAAAAGACAACTATCGATAGGATATTAGTCAACAAGATGTTCGATTTGTGCAAACAAAATGTTTATGCGACATCTGCCAGGAGCATGGAGAGCATACCAAAAAAGATTGCCCCTTCAACATGAAGAATGGCAAAGCATCATGGTGCGCAATCTGTGAAACTAAAAATCACAACACCTCAGACTGCCACCTGAATCTAAAGAATCAACAAAATTATCAGGCAGTATATTGGACTAATGCAGTTGCACAAAACAATGAGCAAAACGACAAAATAATCAAAGGTATGAAGGTCGGCGTTACGAACGTCAGTTTGACAACCGACATGGAGGCTATGGAAGTTGAGGTCGATTCTCTGGGAATTGAGACAACCGACCACATTGGCCCATCCAATGTTTCACATGTTACAAAGAAGGACACCGACATGCAGACTGCCCATACAAGGACATGACTGACCTAAAATTTTGTACTAATTGTGGTGTAGGGGATCACTCATTAGAGGATTGCCCTATTATGCTTGAAAAGATAAATAAAAAGAAGAATGTTAATGTCTTGTTGTGTGTGCAAAAATATGATATTATCAATACAAATAATTTGCATATCGTAACCCGACAAGGGACGAAAACTGGGAATGATAACCCCCAAATAAGCAAGATAAAAGAAAAAAATGTTTATCCTAACCCAATTAAAGAAAAACAAATATATAAAGATGCAACAAATATATTTAGAGAATTTTCTTGATAGGAAGAAGAAGATGATAATCAACAGGACACAGTAAAAGAGCTAATACAGTTGGTACAAAAAGATAAAACAATATCGCAATTCATCGACTTACTGTATAAAATAAAACACAACAAAAACACCGAAAAACAAACAAAGAATATCTACAGCTTAAACCAAAAAGATAAAAGTGATGCCGACCCACTTGTCGACTTGGAAATTGAAGCATACCATGTCCGACAAGTTGTACTCGATTTCGGATCACAGGTAAATAATATGACTCGAGACACATGGGAGCAGTGAGGCAGACCTCAATTATATGAATTAAGCATATACCTGAAATTGGTAGACCAAGGCCTAATTGAACCTATTGGAGTCTAGAAAAACGTCGACACAACGATAAAAGGTATATCGACTAAAGTCGACTTCGAAATTATTAACCCTAAGGAAGGATCCAGCTCCTTCCCAGCGTTAGTAGGTCGACCTTGGGGGAGAAAAATGAAAGCCTCAATATCCTTGGACAAAGAAAGAATCAAATTAAAGGGGAATGGACAAAAAGTCATAGTACCTATTCATCCATCCCAAGGAGAACCTTGGACAGAACCAATTGATGAAGAAGTTGACATCCGAAAACTAGATCGGATACACAATAATGAAGATTACACAATACCTAATACATATGGTGAACTTTACTTAGGAAACCAAGACTCAGTAGGATACAATTCAGATGCAGAACTATATGATTGTGAGGTTGAAAACTATGAAACAAAAGTAAGAGGATGTTGGACTATTCAAAAAGTACAAAAGAAACCAGTCAAACAATGCTTTGTGGTGTCCAGCATCCCAAAAATATTTGAAAAGAAAATTAGGGAATATCCTACATTACAACAACAAATATAAATACCACAAAAATCCGAAGGTGTAAAGAAAGAGAATCACCAGTTATGCATGTAGAGCAAGTATCTAGGAACATCAGTGAACATGGCCGACTACAAAGTTTAGTAGAAACTTTTACAGGACAAACTGCTAGATGGTGGGATACCCATCAGTCAAGACTATAGACATGGACAACAGCTTCGACTTATTTTGTAAAAAGGTTTGGAGGAAATAAGTTAACCAACCAGGCACAGATACCTATATTTACCCAAGGACAAGATCCAGAAAACCATATAAAGATATGTGAAAAAGAATGGAGAAGACTGGGATATAAGGATGAACATACATGGCCACACCTATTTCCATCAACACTCACCGACTTACCGAACAAATAGTACAAGATGGAAGAAGCTTGGGGTGAAACATTTCTATGGCATGAACTTAAAGAAAATTTTGTCAAAGATTTCAACTTTGAACCCCAAAATAAGAATTTGGTCGAAACTACAAAACAGATCAAAGCATTTGTACAACCGACAAAAAACAAAACCCTAAGGGACAACCGACCGACAATAAACTGTAACAATATACAAACCGGCACAATAACACAGTCAACGAGACTACAGTTGGAAAATGAAAATTCGGAAGGGAAAAGTTTTAGATGGAAATCAAACCATGCCGAAACGACCAAACCTATTCACACAGTACTCAAATTTGAAACAACTGACATGGAGGATAACGACCGAATGACTGCAGCAGATTTCCCTGCCACATTCTCACAGTTTAAGGAAGGAAGTCGACCAATCAATGAAGCTAAAGCACTGGAATGGCTAGATGCTAAAATTAAAACTAGAGAAGTCGACATATCAAATGATGATCGAGCAAAAATAGCAAAAATTGGAGACTACTGGTCTGAAGCACAAACAACAGAGATCACAAACCTGCTGAAATAATTTTAGGATATATTTTTTAGAGACTATAAGGATCTTAAAGGTCTAGTACATGAAATGGGCGAAATGAAGATTGACATAAATCCTGATGTTTGACCTATCAAGAAACGACCATATAAACTCGCTCACAAATACAAAGAGATAGTCAAGAAAGAGATTGATAACATGCTTGCAGCAGGAACCATCTGCCCTATTGACCAATCAAAATGGGCAAGTCCAATGGTGGTTCAACCAAAGAAACATGATACAACCAAGCCAAGGATCTGTGTCGACTTCAGAGAACTCAATAAAGTTACATTAACAGAACCATTTCCAACTCCTTATGCAGATGAAATCTTAAATGAGGTAGCAGGACATGAATGCTATTCGTTTACAGATGGATTCTCATGTTATAATCAAGTGCCAATAGCCAAAGAAGATCAGAAAAAGACAACATTTATATGTGAATTTGGCTCATTTGCTTACAGGGTTATGCCTTTTGGACTTAAAAATGCACCTGTAGTCTTTTCAAGGATTGTAGTTAAAACATTTGAGGAGTACATTTACAAAACAATGGCAGTATATTTCGACGATTGGACAATATACTCTACACTAAAGGACCATTGTAAATGGCTAAGACTTATGTTGGAACGATGTCGACAGATCCAACAATCACTAAACATCAAGAAGTGCATATTTTTTACTCCTATAGGAATACTATTAGGGCATATCATCTGTAAAGAAGGTATTGAAGTCGACTTCACAAAAATAAAATCATCCTCGACTTAAAACCCCCTATGAATCTGAAACAAGTCAGGGTACTACTTGGTCATACAGGATACTATAGAAAATTCATAAGACATTATTCAGACATGACATACCCATTGGAAGAATTGCTAAGAGATGATCAAGAATTTAATTAGATAGAGGAGTGCGACATATCATTCAAAAAACTAAAAAGAAAGCTAGTCGAACCACCCATCCTAAGGTTTCCAAACTAGTCGATCAAATTCCATGTACACATCAACGCATCAGGCCTAGCAATAGGAGTAATCCTAACTTAGCCAGGAGATGATGGAATGGACTATCCTATAGTTTGCAGTATCAGGAAACTAAATAAAGCTTAAAGAAACTATTTGACAACCGAAAGAGAAGCATTAGGAATGGTCTTTGCACTACAAAAATATCGGCACTATCTACTAGCTAATCCATTCATCTTTTACACTGACCATCAAGCACTAAAATACCTTGTAAATAAGCCTCTACACCATGGAAGAATTTGTCGATGGCTACTTCTATTCCAAGAATTTGAATTCGAAGTTGTTGTCAGATCGGGTAAGCTAAATGTTGGTCCCGACCACTTATCCTGAATCGACACAGGGGAGGAACAAACAGGAGTCGAAGATGAAATACTGGATGCACATTTATTTTGAATAGAAGCAGTCCCGACAGAGTTAGAGGAAATAGCTCAATTTCTAGAAGATGGATAGGCACCAAAAGGCATGAGTACGAAGAAGAAACAAATCTTAGCCATGAAAGCTGCACCATACAGCCTCATATATGGATTCCTATATAAAATGGGTTTAGACGACATTCTCAGAAGGTGCGTAATGGAACACGAAAGAAATAATATCATGCATGAAGCACATTACGGACCTGATGGAGGACACTTTCAAGCAGGCACAACTACAAAGAAAATCGAACAATCAGGGTTGTGGTGGCCAACACTCCACAAAGATTGCAAAAATTTTGTAAGCCAATGTGACAGATGTCAATGACTGGGTCGACCCTTGCCTAGTACAGGAATTCCCCTGATATCAGTAAACCCAAGTTTGACATTCGAAATTTGGGCCATCGACTTCATAGGACCATTTCCTATACCAGCAAAAAGAACAGGTGCAAGGTACATAATAACTGCAGTCGGATACGTAACCAAATTGGCAGAGGCAGAACCAGTCAACACATGTTCCAGCGAGATAGCTGCTAAGTTTATCTATGAGAATATCATTACCATATTTGGATGTCGATTAACCCTAATAAAACTATTAAAACACTAATAGACCAGTTCCAAATCGACCACCGTTGGAGTAGAGCATACCATCCTCAATCGAATGGAGAAATTGAAGCATTTAACAAAACATTAACAAAAGGATCAACAAAAATATGTAATGTTGATAAAGACGACTGAGATGAAAAGATACCTATAGTACTATGGGCATATAGAATGGCATACAAGCGTTCAACCCACCAAACACCGTTTCGACTAGTTTATGGACAGGAAGCAGTAGTTCCTCTACACTTTCGACAACAGCCGCCTATTATCGCAAAAAATTTACATGTCAATGTCGAACAAGGAAGAAAGGACCGACTATTGCAACTAAGTAAACTTGAAGAACATCAACTAATCATGATCCAACATCAAGAAATCCAGAAACAACAACAAAAGGCATGGCACGATAGAAACATCTAAAACAAAAATATGTCGATAGGAAACCTTGCCTTATTATACAATATTCGGGTGAAAGAAAAACCTAAAAAGCTACATACAGAATGGATGGGACCCTATATTGTCGAAGAGATACATACCAACGGATCAGTCCGACTAAGGACGTTACAAGGCATAGTATTTCAGAAACTCGGTAGTGGGGCCCAACTAAAACAAATCCATTCTAAAAAACAAAAACGACCATAACGGATAAACAAAAGCTATAAAAATCTTAAAAAAATCCAAAAAGAAAAATAGTACCGATACACGCACAAAAGAATGATAGGGCATCACCACTTCGACCATCGATATAACACCATCGACCATTTTCATAATCGACATCGACCGATGACCTCGACAGTCCCATCACGCATTCATGACTTCGAGCGCCAAAACCAAAGACACCTTTGTTCGATGTCGGCGGATCCCGACTACCCATCTCCCAACCTAGCCAAGTACTCCAGAGGCCGAAGACTGTGGAAATAATAAGCTCAACGTTTGAAAGGAACCCTGACAAAGAAGCTGAAGTTGTCGCAAGTCGGACCACATCTGTCATTCCGAATGAACCCGAACCCTACCTACCAGCTTCTGAACTGACCGGCGATGAGGAAGGAGAAAATATGGAGGACATAAGTCAAGAAATCGACCAACTGTTCTTTGACATGGACTCACCACCTCAGATCCACAATCCATCACCCGACCACATTGCCACCAATCCAATCACACTCGACCATTGACCAACACCATCACCACCACCCCCCGACTCAGAACCTCTAATTCAACCAGCTGCACCTACCACATCCACTTCTGGACCCCCTATATCCAACCAACCAGAGGCACAACCAGAGGCAGCATTCATCCAACCGACTCAAACAGAAATACCTTCAATCACTGTTGCCCATCAAACAGACAATCTAGACCTGACTCTTGTAGGTACACAGGTGCCAAAACAAACAGAAACACAGAAGCACGAGAAGAAGAAGGAGAAAAAGAAGAAGGACCATCATGGACAGACAACAATGGTCCACATCAGTCAACTTGGGTCAACCACTGCGGTCGATGCAACCAGGTTGAATGATGAAAAACTAGGACAACTCCTTGAAACACCGGCAATTGAAGAAAAGACAAGGATCCAACAGAGACGTAAGGAGATCGACAACAATGAAAAAGAACAAGTCGAGTTTCTCAACAAATGCAGAAGCCTTGTACAAACAGTGATACCAGGACTAGCAGAGGTTGATACCGAAAAACCACTAGAAAGAGCTTATCAGCTGTTTGAGAGTGTGGTGTCGACGCTGCAGGCCCAAATTCAAGACACAAAAGAGGAACAGAAAGAAGAAACCGTCCGACTATTGATGGAGCAGCACACAGCCTTTGCAGAAGCATACAAGGTGTTGCAAGATCACCTGGAGGAGTCTGTCATTACAGAAGAAGTACTGTGAGACTGGCCTGCTTACTATGGGCAAGTCTATCAGCGAACCAGGAAGACCCAACAAGAGATCCAAGCACTAGAGAAGAGGAAAAGCACTGACGAAGCACTCAGACGCACAATTGAAGACCAAATAGTGCTTGAAACAGCCAAACTACAGAAGCTCGAGTGAGAAGCACATCAGTGGGTACAACAAGCCATTCCAAACTTAGAAAAAGTAGACATCATCTGCCCGCAGATGAAACGTTTGCTGGAGACAGCAGAGGAAAAGGACCAGTTTATGGGTCCCGACGTGGAAAGAATAGCTGAAATTTCCATTCAAGAGAAAATGCCGATCCTATCAAGTCTGACTACACTAACCATCGACACACAGAAAATATTGCAGAGTTGGACGGACTTTCAACATTAGCTGGCAGTGATAGCTGAAGCAATTGTCGAATTCTGCGTACAGAAAAGACCAACCATCAAACTTCACAGCCCATGGAGATCAAGCACAAGAATAACTACTTAGACAAATAAAGAAATTTTGGTACCTCCCTGTTTCTTCAGGACGAAGAAACCTTTTGTTCATGGGGGAGATGTTGGAGGAGCAAGTCGGTATACCGACTTGAATGATAGCCGACTTAGTTGATTAGCCGACTAAGTCGGTCAGCCGACTAATGAGAGATTAGGTCGGCCACCTAAGGTCGTGTCAGTTGAGTGAACCGATAGGTAGTTATTTGTAACTGTTTGTAAATCATATATATTAGGCTGTTGAGCCAGATGAGAACTCAGTTCAGTGCTCTGTATTGTATGGGCCCTTTCACTATAGTATAATCTCTTATTCTACTTACTTGTTCTTGTCTCTTGTCTCTGTTATGTATGTCTGTGTTAATGTGTATTATTGGTAACCCTATGTGGTCTCTGAGATTACAACAAAGTTGCAATATGTCTAACTGGAAGATACTCTCTCATATTGTAAGAATTTGTACAATCTTTGATCTTCTCAAAGTTTTTCTATTGCTCTTTGTGTAATTGGTTGATTGGCATTTTCTAAATTAGACTTGTAATCCTTCATAAAAAATAAAAATTATCCATTTGATTTAATAAAAACAAATAGTTTGAATTTAACATCTTTCTTGAACAATATGGACAATGTTCAATTCCAGTACTTATATTTCCATACTTTCCATGGTTATCTATTCACCTTGGTCGCAACACACCCTGTTGATAGATACTCATGCATGATGTTGTTCTCCTTACTAACAATGGTCCACCTACCTCATCACAAGCTGGTCATTTTGTTCACACTGAAGTATCAAGTATCTTGTTGCCTGGATTAGCTAGAGGGAACACTCGATTTTCCAGCAGTAACATCGTATTCACCAAATCCCTGCCCCTGGTAATCTTATTGGTGGGGTGAAAATGGAAATGAAACCTATAATTGAATAAAACTATTAACAATATTTTTTTATAATTTGAATAAATATGGACAATGTTCAGTTTTAACACAGTTTGAGTATTTTACAATAAAGCTTTTGTAAATATGGTTGGATACTGCCAGACAAGTATCCACGACACATTTACGTGTCCTTTTTGACGAACTTTCCAATGTTTAATATTCTAGTTGTTGCTTTTCCAACGTTTAATCTTCCAGTTGTTGCTTTTATTATATTTTGACAGCCAAAGTATTCAAACAAGCACAAAATAAATTCTATCAAATATCTGTTGTCACTACAATTTGGAAATTACTGGGTCAGGGTCAAGTTGCTTTCTAATCTAGAGATTTTATAATCAAAATCCTGAAAGAAGAAATCCATAACATTTGGTAGTCCTAGGGCTAGGCGTCTATGATTCAATATCAGTTCGATTTTGAAGTTTAGAATGTGTTGGTTTTATGTTAACCAGCTCAAAAATCCATGAAAATTGTACCCATGGAGTCTATTTTCCTAATGGGTAGGCTATTCCATCATTTTGCAGACTTTAGCACACCATGAATACATTTTCTCTAAGGTGATTTGCAGTTTTCTCATCAATTTTGTGTAGTTACACAATTCACTCTGAATTTGTAGTGGCGTTATTTATGATTTTGCAGTAGGATTATTATCCTTCATTCTCCACAAACATAGTAACTAATTACATCTATGTATTTACAACAAATTTATAGGTTTGAAGTAGATATGTTAAAGAAATTTGCCAAGAGTTTGTCTCCGGAGCAATTTCATCCAAGGGAAATTTCAGCAAGTAGATATGAGTTTGGATGGGGAGCCTCACCAGATGTAGCCATAAGTAAAGGACCCACCAAGCACAACTACGCCACCACCACCATCAGTCCCGCCCTGATAGCCAATGTTGTAGTTCTAGGCAGTGCTTTACTGGTGGTAAGTTATTGCATGTGTTTCATTAAACTACATGTGGTTTTCTTCCTGTACAGAACGAGCTAAATCAATGGATTACGTTGATCCCAATTGTTTTCTTATTTAAAATAATAATAATTGTTGATGGTTCCAGAGGCATCGGAGGGCAAAATGTTCCAATTTTGCCGAATTCTGTACATTTTCATATATTAGGCGTTAAAAATGGGATCAATTCAACGGAATGGAGGAATTTGGAGGCTTCACATCTCAGCTTTGAGGTTTCCAAATGCACCTAGCGCTTTGGTGCAATTTCCTTCAGACCTAGGCTTTGTGGAGCAAGCAAAAAATTTCTCTTCTATCAACAACATTGATTGCAGTTCTTTTGGAAATGTTTTTTGTGGCACTTCGAACCTGCGACCTATTGTCGGTGGAGTCTCACAAGGAGGGGCGAAGAGATGAGCATTTTATCTAAACCGACTAAATGCATGGATGATGGCATCTGAAAGAAAAGAAGAACTAAATCTTTGACTTCAGTAAAGAATGCCAACGGTTCGAGCACTATAAATCGCACATTTGTTTGACATTTTCTAAGAGTTTTTTCTGTATCATTGTATGGGCGTGGGTTAGCTATGGAGCAAACCTCCCTCCATCGGACTGAGGAGGAGCAAAGTCAATGTTGACTTTGCTCCTCCTCCGTCCGATGGAGAGAGGTTTGCTCCATAACTAGCTTATTCCTCATTGTATGTACTGACTGAATTAATTCAGGAACCAGAGGAGGTTAAAACCAAAAGGTGCAGACTTTGTGAGAATAGGGAAATTGATGACGATGATAACAATGATGAGAACTCGGACTCCAACTCAAAGAAGGGAAAGGAGAAGAATTCAAAGGGCGCTCAGAAGGGCGATAATTATATTCATGTTGGGGCAAGGAGAGGCCAGGCTACTAACATCTATAGCTTAGCTGAAAGGGTAAGCTCAAAACTACACTTTCATTATGTTATGAGTCCTTTGTTAAGATTTTTGTAATGTTTGTGATGACTTTGTTTATTCTTGCAGGTGAGAAGAGAAAAGATCAATCAAAGAATGAAATTCTTGCAGGACCGAATACCTACCTCCAACAAGGCAACTAACTCATGCGATTGAATGATTATTACAAGGTAAATAAAATCATGGGATTGAACGATTATGACGTGGATTTTCCTCTGATGATGTATTTGGGCACGTGTAAAAAATTGACAGGAGAAGGCTCCTCATTCGTCATCGACAGACGAAAAAAGATCGAGTAAATATTTAAAATAGTTCATTTTATAGATTAGTTACTTTTTAAGCATTTAAACTTCCACACAATGCTCATATAGAAACTACTCTAACTAAGAATAATCTTTAAATTATAAAAAATTTAACGATAAATAATATTTTCTTTACCTTTGGTTCTTATTTCTTCCATACTGACTCATAGCTTTGTTTTGTTAGACATTATTGAAGCTTTGAGTGTTACCAATTGTTTTATGTCGAGTTAATTGGATTCCAAGTTTAAATTATTATTTTGTTTTGTTAGACATTATTAAAGCTTTGCGTGTTACCAATGGTTTTATGTCGAGTTAATTATATTCCAAGTTTAAATTATTTGGTTATGTATATACTTTATATTTTCAAGATATGATTAAAGGAGTTAAAATGAGAGGTCATTGCACCCAACTCATCATTTTTTTTATGTCTTCAACGCAACTCTTAGTAAACAAGAGAAGAGCATTTTTTGAATTTACAAACATGGTTTTTTTTCCAGGTCTTCTTTGAATCTACCCCATGGTTAACAATCTTCAAGGTGCATTCCCAGTAAGAAGGCTTATTATTTTTCCACTTAAATAATTGTGAGAATGTAAGAAAAGAAAGAAAAAAATCTCATTTTCATATTCAAAACATTATCAACATAAATAAATAAAAAATTGTATATTGGGATGCATTTTTTAAAATTCAAATGGGTGAGATGTGACACATTTATAATGTACATCAACACATAAAAAAGTAGTTATAATAAAACAAAAGTAAATATAACGTACGTTGATACATAATATTTTTTAATTTAAATATTATGAATTATTTGACATATAATTGTATCGGTATGTGCTTTCTACAACCTAAATAGATGTGATATGTCACGTTTGTGACATAGGTAGGTGTAAAAACAATAATTGACATAAAACAAAAATAAATGTAATGTAAGCTTACCGTTAAAATGAAAGATATATATTAAATTTAGCAAACAAAAATACAATTTCAAAAATATATCCATCCCTTACCACTTGGTATACCTATTTCCATGCATCTTTGTTGATCCCCCTACAACACCTCCAAAATCCTTGAACACTAATCCTATTTGCAATCCAAAGGGATATCTAAAATAATATTATGCAAAGGGTCCATCTCCCTTTTGCAAACAATAATTATTCCCCTTATCTACTAGACCCTCCTCACCCTCCCCGTAAACAACTAATTATCCCTCCACTTGATAAGGATTCATTTCCCAGACCTAAGAGGGTTTTCCCACATAATTCCATAAAACCTCTTGTGATTTTTTTATTTTTTTATGTTTCCTAATATTCTTGGGAGAGATCTCTTTATGTACCTCAAACCCTGGCCAATATCTGGTAAAAGAAACATTGTTTAAAAGAACCTTAGATTTGAGACATTCTAAATATTTACTAGTACGAGGATTTTCTAAGCTCAAACTAGAATGAGCACCCTTGACTTGATCTTCAAAAGTCAATTCTTTGTATTTGTCCTTTCGACTTCCCTAAATATCCTTCCCTATTCATCTAGCAAGAACCTGATAGCTTCTTATCCTTAAACTTTTCATTTCCACTTTCTCCTTAGAGGCCTCTAGAGAGGACACATCTAATTTTCAATTACCCTCTTCCTCCATTAACTGAGATGTCCAAATACCTACATTCTTTCCTTATTCAACCTTAATATTCCATCTCCATTGCTTATTATTGAATTTTAATGAGCATTCATACATCATCCACCCATAGGTATGACAATAGAGAGCAAAAATAATGGAATGCCAATATAGATTAACCATCGCACATAGCTTCTCTTTCCAATCTCGATCTCCATTTTGTCTACTAAACCCTCCCCTAAAATCCAATTCCATCAATATGTGGGCCACCATTGGAGAATAATCACTTACATATCCCTCATCCACCCCTATAAAAAAAAACCTAAATGGTCATCAATGGATTTACATATATGCATTAACCAAAGTTCCAAGGCTAGACCAAGAAACTTAATCAACATAGATGCTTTGTTATCCTTTCAACTCACATGTCAAATTTTGGTCTCCACTTTTTCAAAACCAAAGTTGCTTAACCCCAATATAGTATAGTAACTATAGTGTAGTAGTGCTTCCCACTTGTTTTTATAAAAGTTGGTCCCTTGTTTTAAAGCAACTTATTTGTAAAGGTGAGCTTATATGAAAAGTTAGTAGGGGGGATTCTTTACTGCATTTTTTGCTCCCATCACCACATGGATCAACATTTGTCTATCACATCGCTCCCTAGTTATTTTCCATGCCTTTCTTAAAAAGGGTATAATGTTGACATCCAAAGTTCATTTTAAGTTTCATTTTTTGAAACTGCCTATTTTTTCAAGATCCTTGCATCTAAACCATCAACTTCTACATTTGAATCCATATTACATGCAAATTCTGATATGGCCACTACAATTAATATTATGCTTACTAGTACCAACCATTTATCATGGAGAGCCCGCATGGAAGACATCCTATGAAGTAGACAACTTTACTGGATTACCTTGGGAACGAAAACTACCCCACTGATGTTGATAAGAAAATAAAATGGAACAATAAAAGTGACAAAGCTCATGGAATAATCAATATGTTCATCTCTAATGAGTTACGGTTTCACTTTCAAGGAATTTATGAACCATATAGCAATGTCATGTAATGTGTTTCAATTATATTATTGTATTAATCAAAATGAATATATTTTATAAAATAATAATTTTATCAAATATATGTACATTTAATAATAAATAATTATAAATAAATACATTAGATATTATATTGACATATCTACGTTGTTTACCTTTGATACATGCATCTCTACGTTGAACTTTGCCACTGTAAGTAATATGAATATGCAATATGAAGTTGACCTTTTAAATTGAATCCCACCAGGCAAGAGGTTGAGCTTTCCTAGGTATTGTTGGTCGAATATACTACTTCCCCATGAAGATGAATTTATACCGCTTTGGACAGTTTATCTTAAAAGAATGTTAAATTTGAGTGTCTTACTAAATTGGTATCAAGGCGATTTGGTGTGTCCTCCTGAATGGTTATATTGTTATATTAATTAAATTGATTATATTTTATAAAATAATAATTGTATCGTATATTTAATAATAAATTAATTTGTCCTGGATGCGGGTGATATTTCAGGCGACAGTCGTGCCTCTTTCCGACCATTGCAAAGAGCACGTGTTGTCCTCCTTGTGCCCGTCATTGACACCCATCGCGACATCTCACCACTCCAGAACATTCAAAGCTCTTTGCGCGTGGGAGAAGCTCCCTCTGTCACTTCAGCTCATGCGACTCGGGCTGGTGAAGGTCCGTCCTCCTAGGTGCTTTCATGGCTCTGCTTCGAACGTTAATGCTTGTAGGTACTTCGAATGATAGGCATCTAGTTCCAAACAATGTCGAGATTTATGTCTTGGCTAGAAGCACTATTGGGCTTGCTATGCATCGGGAGGTTCTTTGTGTATATGTATTAGTGCGCTATCGGTTCATTGCAGGAAAGAACGTTCCCCATCGAATTGGTTTCAAGCTCAAGTTGGCCGCCATGTCTTAGCAAAGCGGTACTCCTAGAAGAGCTAGCTCCGGGAGAGGCAAAGCCCAGAGGGGTTGTAGTGCTCAGACCCTAGCAGATTACGAACCTCACATCTCTCCGCGCGTCCGTGTTTTAGTTGAAGCCTGGGAGACTCGGGTCCTCAACTAGAAGCTCTCTACTGGTGAGGATGGTAGCCAAATTAATCATTATTGGATGATGAAGAACATGCTTTTCAACCTAGCGGAGGATATGCTCAGCAATAGGTCTGAATCTCGGGTTGTTGTTAATACCATGAAAACTAAAATAACAGATATTGAAGCTCAGCTTACGACTATGGACAATTCCTTTGCTTGGAAAGGCATGGCTGGCATCTCTAGTCTGAGCGAGATGAAGGCTGGGGGTCGTGCACAAGGTGGTGGTGCCAGTGGCAGTGAATCTGGAGGCTGGGCTCTTACCAGTCTCGGTGGTAGCGGTAGTTCAACCGGTTTCTCAACCGAAGCTCCTTGCGTCAAGCCTTTTCCGATCCCCTCTACGGTTGAGCCTCTCTTCAAACATCTGAAGAAAATGTCGGCCCAACAGTTTGAGCAGCAGCAGCATATGCTTTCTCTGGCCCCGAATGCCGCCACCAACTCGCCTACTTGTCGTAGGAAGAAAGATGGGCCTACCCCATCACTGAAGAAACTCCTCCAGTTTAATGGACGTGTCACCTAGGTTTTTTGGTCAAGACATTAGTGGTTTTGGTCTGTTTTTAATTATATATCATGTTAATGTCTGTTTTTATGTCTGCTATGGAAATCGTTGTCTACGCTCAAGTATATGAGCATGTTGTTTTTATGATGGATTACTGTAATTATGTCTAAGTAAGTGGGCCTCAGGCCCATACTCACAGCCATGGACATCTTAGACGTAAATACTGTCAGAGGGTCATTATTTTTTTAGAGGCTCTGGAGGAGGCTTCACCTCCTTAAACCTCAAGTGGCCAAGTCAAAATATGTATTTTTTGCCTCTGTAATATAATAGTTCTGTGCAGCTTACAAAATAAAAATAATAATTTGAATTTAATTTTTAAAATATTTTTATTTAATATTAAAAACAAATTTATGTAAATTTATTTTCATTATTTTAATTTTAATTTTAAGTACATAATATTTATGCATAAATTTTAAGTTTTTTTCAAATTGAAACAATGTTATGAATTTATATATAAAAAAAATATTTTTTTCCAAAAATATTTATATTTTTTAAACAAATAAGTAGATTTTATTTAATGAATTTAAATAATTACAAACTATAAGAAATACCTAATTACAATCTCACCTAATAAACTATGTAATTCACCCATAATAAAAAAAAACTCACATATTTCACTTCATTAAAAAAACAATTAAATTATATCTACACAAACTTAAGAGACACAATTCTTCACAAGGAAAAGCTTACATATTCTTCAAAGGAAAACGTTTACATATTTCATCCCTATAGGATATGCCACCCATATTATTTTGTGTGATTTGCCAATCTAAAGTTCCCATTATAGGATATGCCACCCATATTATTTTCTGTGATTTGCCAATTTGCTAAAGAATAGATTAGCTCTATTTTAGAATTCAATATTACGTCAAGTAAAAGGAATATGCACTGCACATGGTTATGAGTCCAATCTTGCTTTTTATGTCATCGTAGGTGACATATATGGATCGCTTAGTAAGATTAATCTATCTGTATAGGTGATTAAGCTAATGTGAAAGACTAATCTTAGAATAAAATTTAAACTATTTTTAGAATTTAAAAGTTTATCTTTTATTTTATTAGTTTTATAACTGCTTACATCTACCTTGTAGATTGTGTTTCAAGTTTTAATGGTCAAGGAAGGGGATGGCATAGGCCTCAGAATTCAATTCACAAGCGTTGGCGACGTTGTTGCGTCAACCCTTTATTGCTTGTATTTATTGATCTAGACTTTCAAGAGGGTATTCAGAGTTTTTAACTAGCATTTACACCGAGAGGTGCAAAGGAACGTCGAGAGGGTAAAAATATTGAGTCTTTCCGCAACTGAATGAAGCATCTGCAGAAGCATGAGCATTTCACTTAATAAAATCCGAAAAACGGAGATCTATTTTTTTGAAGTCATCGGGGGAATTCTTTCCTAACTGCCGCTTTCCGCACTGCGGAACACGGAAATCAGCAGTTACAAGTTTGCAATAAAATGTTATGTTTCGACCTCTGATTTCTGCAGTGCGGAATGTAGAAATCGAAAAGTATTTGTCTCATATTTTTATCTTATTTCTCAATTTCCGCATTGCATAATGCATAAATCAGAAGTTTGATTTTTATTTTGGCAATTTTTGTTTTGATCCTTCCCAATAATTTTGATGAAGTTTTTATTTGTGCGCCTTGATCTCAGCCATTTGCTTTTCGCTAGATCCACGGTTTAGATTTGTTTTTTCCATTGAGGTTTTGGCTATATAGTCTGTTTGAATTTTTGAGGTTTTTACCATTTGTTTTACCTGCGTTTTCACTATTTCTGGAGATTTTTACTGTGCTTTCTTTTTGCTCGAGCTTACATCGACCGTGTTATTTTTACACTGTAGTAAGTTTTGACCAGGTTTTCCAAATTTCGAGCATAAATGAAATTTCACTTAATAAAATACGCTTTCCGTAGTGCGAAAAGTGGGGATCCATTTTTTTCAAGTCATCAGGGAAATCCATTACCGACTTCTGCTTTCCGCAGTGTGGAACACGGAAATCGGAAGTTATAAGTTCGTAATAAAACTTTATGTATTTTCAACTTCTTCTTTCCGTAGTGTGGAATACAGAAATCATAACTTTGATTTTTCTTTTGGAAATTTTTGTTTTGATCTGCTTTCCACAATGCGAAATGCGGAAGCTAGAAACACTAAATCCAAAGTTTCCCAATAATTTTTCCGAAGTTTTTATTTGTGCGCCTTCATCTCAGCCTTTTGTTTTTCGCTAGATCCACGGTCTAGATTTGTTTTTCCATTGAGGTTTTGGCTATATAGTCTCTTTGATTTTTTTAGGTTTTTACCATTTGTTTTACCTGCGTTTTTACTATTTCTGGATATTTTTACTACGCTTTCTTTTCGCTCAAGCTTACATCTGTCACTAGTTTTCAAATCTTTCCACTAGTAAGTTAACTCCTTAGGACCGTTTATCTTGTTATTTTTACACTGAAGTAAGTTTTGACCAAGTTTGCCAAATTTCGAGCATAAATGGCATCTCTGGGTTGCAAAAACACAAGATAAAAAATGGCTTTGTAAGAAGAAAGGTCCAAGGACCCAGACGTCGGAGTCTTCACAGACACTGGTAGGCGTATTTCTGAAAACCAATATTTGGACTGGTCGAGAATTTATTCTGTTTTCGATAATGATTATTTATCAGGAATTCCTCATGATCATCTGGCTTACATCGGAATTCAAAGCTCACAGATCCATCTAATTGCCGCCAGACCGCCATTTATGCCCTACACAGATGCGCTGAAATGGGAACTCGACCACGCTAACCCTGAGGAGCGAGTTTTCAATGACCACATTAGCGTATTTTTGGCTTCGTTCAAACCTGATATTTTTGTCAAGGCTTACGTGCTTGGACTTCCGAAACAACTAATGACCCGTAAGTTCCTTGATGAAGCAATCTCCCGTTTCAATTACGAAGATGTGGTGAAATCATGGATGGAAAACCCTACAGTGTTTATTTCACAACCAGGCAATATCTACCCTACTTCATGGTTCAAGGAACCATTTTCACTATTCACAGCCATGTTCTACCAGTTATATGGTAAGGCAAATTGCACATTTTTCAAAGTAGAATGGGTTCCGGCACCCCAGCACATTATTCTTATAGGTGAGTCCTTCAATTGGGCTCAAATATTATCTGATAATTTGCAAGAGAAAAATTATAAATACCAAAAAACCCAGGAAAGCGAAAAACCCCAGCTTTACATGTCGGCTTATGTCATGGGCGTTTTTTGTGCGACTTCGTAATTTCCTGCCCTAGGTTGGAATTGGCAGAAGGATTTTCCACCGGTCCATATTTACTGCTCTGACATGTGGGAGGATAATTTTGTTCCTTGCATATATGACATATGCGACCTTTTATTAGGGTCCATGTATCATAATATCTTCAAGTCCGATGCTCCGACATTTTCAGTAACAACCATGGCTTTAATTAGTCTCCATGGAGATTGGTACGCCAAGGAATATTTCTCTTATTTTAGAATTCGAGGAAGCAACACCATCCATATGTTGCCCAGAATTGTTCCAAACCAGATGGTTTTACAGGATTTTTCCTTTCAAACCATCATTGATGGCGCCCATTCAAAATTGGCTAAGCACAAAAGGAAGACTTGGCCTAAGTTCCCTATGCATATATATTATTTGGTTATACAGAATTATATCCATGCAACTGTGCTGGGTAAGGATATTACAACTATGAAGCTTGGAGAAGCTGTCAAAAGGATGCATGATCCTAAGGCTTTCCTCGCTATCATTTTTGCTCAAGAAAAGGCTAAGTTCAATTATACACATGAAGACTTGTCAAATGATTCCATGTACAAGGCATTTGTTTATTTTCGGGAAGCATTGGAAAACATCACTATTCCAAAGGTAAAGTCCCATGTTTTCAAATATCAGAAAGAAATTAAGGAGTATACCCTTCATTTTATAAAATTGAAAATTGAAGAAGAGGAAAAGGTTGTAAGGGAAAACATGGAAAGAGAAGCAAGACAACAAGCAGCATCGGCTTCTTCTTCAACATCCCAGTCCAAAGACAAAGGCAAAGTTGTTATAGAAACCCCTGGGAGTGCTCACTCTTCCCAAGAGGTGGAAGCTCTTCAAAGAGGGGAATAATTCAAACAAGTTCTAGTCAAGCTCAGTGCTCAACTTCGGACACATGTCCAAGAGGCTGAACCTCAGCCAAAGAAGAAGAAAACTTAGCTTGTTTCTCACCAACCACAAGTGCCTGAAGAATTAGTGGCTCAAACAGAGAAAATACCTCAGCAGGTACTCAGGGATCAACAACGATTGCAAATAGTTGCAATTGTCCTTCAAGATCAAGTGCCTCCTCAAGTTCCTGTGATCCAACAGGTTGAGCCTCAACTCGATCGTGAGATTGAGATCCATCAAATTGATAGTGATCTAGAGGAGGAGACTGGAAACGCCACTTTCCCTGTGAATATCTATACCTCCAGGACATCTTCTGTCCATGATTCACAATTTTCAAGAGATATTTATCATGCTTTATTCCCTCAGTCATCTTTTTCCCATGTGGATTTAAATCCTATTCTTGAGGACACTTCTAGAGATCCATTAGTATCAGCAGAATTTCCCAGTGATACTCCCCCTCTTTCCCCATGTGTTTCATCAATTCCCCATACAGCTCAGAATCCCACCACATCTTCTCGTATTCCTTTTTCCCAAGTGGAAACCCCTTCCATCTCTACTATCCCTTCTTCACAAACGAAAACCCCTATTCCCACTTCTTCCACTTCCCTCATATCTATTTTCCCTACTTCCACCTTGGACATTCCTGCCCTTAATGTAGAAATCCTGGTCTCATAATCAGAACCTGAGTCATCAACCTCAGTGCAAAAAGAAGTCATTTCAGCTGCAGAAGACATGGAAAATTTTGGAGAAGATGCAGTTGTTTCCTTAGGGAAATATTTTTGGAGCAAGAAGGACAAGGCCATTTTGAAGAAAGGTTCAAAGAGGACAAGAGAAGGCACACTCAAACATGTGCCTACATCTGATCAAATTGTTTGGAGAACTGATGCCCCTAATGAAAAGGAAGGAGCATTAGATACATTAGCTGCTATGGGAGCATTTGCAGGGGATAACTATAACTTAGTGTCCCAGCTGACTAAATATCTCCTCAGTAAGGGACATGAACTACAGAAAGCAAGAAAGGATCTGGAAGAAGCTAAGGCACGTCACCTTAATGATATTGAGCTCCTTAAACAAGAGCATCAATATAAACAGAGACATTCAAAGAAGAAAATTGACAGTCTCAAGCATTGGCTTGAGAAATCAGAGGTCCTAAAGAAGGAACAAGCTAATCACAATGCTACCCTAGAGAAACAACTCAAAGAATTACAGATATCTTCAGCTGCCTCATCATTTTCAACATTAACAGCTGAATAATTTAAACAACTAGCTTGTAAGGTAAATGAGCAGTATCATCAATCCATGATCATCCTGTATACAGGGTTTGTGAAATACAAGAACTGTACAAATCATTTGAAGAACAGTCGGATGTCATACTCGGCAAAATACAGCAATTAGGGCGTTGGAAGATGTGATTGGATGGAAAACACATGTTAGAGACAGACCAAAGGATATGCCAATCATGGATAAAGTTCAGGCTAATAGAATCAGAGTGACAATTGAAACTTGGGGAAGCCTCTACAATGCAATAGGAAGCATCATCCAAGATGGCCAAGAAGCATGCAAGTGTAGGTGGATAGCTTCATAGGTTTTACTTGATTTCTTAGGGTTTCCTATGCTAGAACTAATCAAAGAAGCACCTTCACCTAAGCTAAAATTATATGAAGTTGGCCGATCTTTTTCTGCAACCAAGGAGCAAATTGAGGGTGTCATCCAACTTAACTTGCAGGATATCACGAGGTGGATCAAGACACCTAGTTTTGCGATGGTTAGGATATAGGTTTATGTTGGTAAATGGAAAACAATGAAGAAGAGGGAGATCGCGTCTGATATTTTGAGGGCATAAATACATCTGGAACAAGCTAAATCTTAGGACATTGATTTCTTGATGGACTTAGATGTCAGGTGGCGTTCTGCCCTTGGCCCAACTTAAAATGTTTGATCTTGTAATCCCACATGTTGGGAATTTTCTTTTGTCGTAATACTTTGTAATATAATTTAAAGGGAAATATTTCCCAAGTAGGGAAGAGGAATTTTTTGGAGACTACATGTTGAAGTATTTCATACATGTGATTTATTATGTTGTTGGTGATTAGTAAATGATCTCTGATACTCATTTGTTTATTAGTATTACCTCTTGGATGTATTGGAAAAACTCTGTAGTTTTGGAAACATTGTAATAGTTTTCAATTGAATAAAATAACACTCTTACTTATGTTATGTTCTATGGTTATTTATTAAATTTGTTTCATCAATTTTGAGTTATTCTTCTATATTTGTGGTATATTGATCACAGGTTGGTGATGTATTAAATGTGTTGATTTATGTACTAATTTTGCATCACAATTTTGACATATGAAATGTATATTGGAAAAATGTATTTATTTAATTTACATACTCTTTTATTGCAAATGATAAATGGTTATTGATTCCTAATACTAATGTGTCAATTAGTATGACTTCATAGGATAGTTTTGTATTCATATAATACTTTAGATAAAGCATTGCAATTGTTATTGTTGAGTTCTATTTAAAGTTCATTTAAGGAAATAAGATTTGATCTATATTTTTTATACGTTGAGGAATTATTTCCTTGTTATCAATTATATATCATAACTATCCTACATAAAAACTTTCATACTCAGTGTCTCAGTTTCCTGAGATAGTTTAGTCTAGAACCCAATTATTTCAAAATGTCTTTGATCTTTCTTGAAACAAAAACAGATCTCTTACATCAACAAGTGACCAAAGAAAAACAATACATCTATATAGAAACAATGAGAAGCTTCAACCACAATTTGGTTTTAAAGACTTTGAAGCACGTAAGCTTTCCTCTTGTTTCCTACGTTGGACATATGGATTGTCTTGCATTCGAGGGTATATAGAAAAAGAGAAAGGTGGAGAAATGTGAAGGCCTGAAAGAGATGTAACTCTTGATATTCAGTGAATGTAAGCCCTTGTCTATCAATGTTTCCAATATCTATTGTTACATTTTGTAGGGTCATACCTTGGGCTTTATGAATTGTTAAACCCCATGCCANACGGGATCCTCTTGTTATGGGAGATGTTGGAACATAAGTGGGATTAGAAGCATCCCATAAGGGTCCTTTGTAATGGAGGAATTCGACAACAACAAAGGATGGTAATGTAGGAGGTTGTTCATTGGAGTTGTATACAATGTCAATGAATTTTCCAAGTGAGCCGTTAACAAGTCCTGCTTGAACCCATAAATTAGCAATTAACATGACTTGTTGACCAATAGTAAGAAGGAATTTTAATGGCAACAGATTGTCATCAATGGATTGGTGGGCATGTATGTTCCTTTGTTCCGCAAAGCAATGTGCAATTGGCATATTAAGTTGTTTCAGCATGTGTTTTTTGTGCAGTGCAACAAAGCTATTTGTGGGATACAAATGGATAGATTGTTGAAATGAATAGTTTTCCACATGTGAAAGGTGTGAGGTTGTTCTTGTCATTAGGAATGCCCAGTCTTCAATAGTTGGTGTTGCATTTCAAATTTTTACCAAGAGTTGGCGAAAGGCAACTTGAGAAGGGTTATTTCCTTCTTGTCGAAAAAACGTTTCAAGCGTGATAAAAGTATCAAATGTACGCCAGAGAGCAGTTCCAATGGATGAGCCTGCATACATGGGGATGTCCTTTAGAGGAGGAAATTTTTCGAAGTCACCAAGAAGGATTATGGAACAACCACCAAATTGGATTGTACAATGCAACGGGAAATCCTAACGTAAGTGTGCATCAATTTGAGATAACATTTTTGGGCCAATAAAGCTCATTTCATCTATGAGAATATAGCGAATATGGCGGAGTTCTTCTTGAAGTTTTGAAAGGGGGTGGATTTCACCTTTGGGTATTCGAAGAGAAGAAAGTATTGTAGATGCATGTATGTTAAAAGCAGCAACACCAGTTGGAGCAAGGAGAAGAAGTGGGGAGGCAGTTTGTTTAGATGCAATTTGGAGTGCAGATTTCAAGTAAGATATGAGGTAATATTTCCCAGTGCCTGCAATACCTTGAGCCACCATTTTGAGTGGTTGAGCAGGTGTAGTGTTTCTAAAATGGGAAATGACAATATCAAAGGCTATGTGTTGTGTGGGAGACAAGGAATCGGGTGAATTGGACAAGGACGGGGTGTCTTCGGGTACTTGGGTGGACAAGCGATTGAAGTCAATGAATGATGTTGCTGTCTCATGCAAATGGGTGGTTATATTGTTATGTGTCCAATCATGATTTTTTTCAAAATCAAGATGTCCAAGCATTTCAAGGTCATCAATCTGGATGTTGTTTCCTAGTCACATTTGAGAGAGAACTTCCCATTCATCCATGCTATGGGGCAAAGGAAAGGTAATAGCATCGGAGTATGAATCATCAGATAGAGGTGTAGAGGGTTCTTCTTGTGCATGTTCAACATGCCACACAACATATGTGTCTTTAATGTGATGCCAATGAGAAATAGTTTCAGAAGTTGTTCTTCCAATATCCTGACGGATGGAATGAAAAGGTTTGTATAGAAGAATTTCGCTCCAACAAAATGGTTCAAAAGATGAAGAATCAAAGGGAGGAATGGAAGTGAATTGTGGATAGACTCTAACAATTTTGTGATGCAAGTTTTCTTTCCATGGATTTGTTTTCCTATTAGGAGAGAAAGACCAAGAACGAGCAGCTTCAAGCAGGGTTAGATGTTCAAGAGCAAGGGGTCTTTGCATGTATGCAAATATGAAGGTTGGGGGGGTTGGAGGGGTGTTATTAGTGTCATTACAAACATGATGGAAGACACATTGGCTCACATTTGGGGAAAATAAGTGACAAATACAAATCACAAGAGTTATTTTTTGGAGCATGTGACACGTCTCTTGAGCACTAATGTCTCGTTCTGCAACTGTTTGTGCAAGTAATTGTTTGATTGGCTGAATAATGGGGTCGTCACTTGGTGCTGCATGCACAAGGTGAGAGAGAATTACATAGTAGATTTCTGGTTTTTTATCTACTTTTGATGCATACTTTGAAATGCATTTGAGGACAACATGTCTAGAAAGAACAGGTTGGCAATCAACATTATCCCTCCATATTGAAAGCATGGTAGGGTTGTGAATATTTAGAAGGGAATCATTTCTTGCAGGATTGTAGGTTTTACATCCATTTGGATCAATGAATAACGAAGAAGTATCTTGTAGGTCATATGGAAAACCATAGAGAAATTGAACATATGTTCCTTTTTTGCGAAGGCAAGTTGATTTTGAACATCTGGTGTGCCTTTGAACAAAATTTACAAGTTCTTCGTAGTCAACTGAGAAGTTTGATGCAAATATGGATGGTGATGCAAGATTGCATGGATAATCTGGAGTTGAATGGTGTAACCCAGATGTGGTCAAGTGGGAATTACGAGGGTTCCAAGCTATAACATATGTGTCAAAAAAAAATTGCAGCTTCAACTACAAGAACATCTTCCCATTGTAAGTTGTCCATATTTTGTGCATTTGCCAACCAAATAAAACCATGAATGTGTGTGAATCCTATATGCTTCCATTCATACCTACATGGGAGGAAAATAAATAAATTAGAAATGAATTGTATAAAGTGAGAAACATGAAGAGAATAATAAGAAGGAAGAGATGGTAGAATACCTGCACCAAGAATCCATTATATGAAAACCTTTTTGATGCACCTCTTGAAGGAATGTTTTGAATCTATTATGCATGTATTGTGATGTAATATGTGGATTTGATATGATGTTGTGAATCTTCCATTGATAGTCTTGAGCTGAACTGGTAGGACGTCTCGCAGGCATTAGAGCATGCAAATATGGCCATTTTGTGTCGGTTGCACTAACGGTGAAAAAGAATGTTGGTGTACCTTGTTAATTGATCGTATTTGTGAGTTCAGATCTAATTTTGTTCCAATAAGAGCATGCTCCACGTAATGAAGACCCAAACCTTGCAACCCGGTCACCAATTTTGTCATTAGGCATGTCTTGCAATTGGTTAACAAGCTCAAGTATTGTGGGAGGTAGTGTATCTTCAAAATTAATTTTGACAAAAACAGAGGCAGTAGCATTACTCTGATGAAGCTTAATTAGATTGTATATGTAGTACCAGAAGTGAGGATGTTGGCCAAATATGTTGTCATGATAGTGAATGAGGTGAAGTGCATACTCGTGCATATCAACTTCATGAATGCATGGTTGTTTAAGAATTGTTGCACCTGTGGGGAACAAGGTTGGAAAATCCATGGAAAGATGGCCTTCTATGTTGTACTCATTGATAGATTCCTATAGGGGGGAATCAATGGAAGGTGGTAGTGGGATATTTGGTATGTGTAAAAACTATCTAATTTCTTCTACCTCAGTTCTAGAATTAGTTTGTGTTGAAATAAACGAGGAGGATTCTAATTCATAGGGTTCAAATGAATTTGGTGGTTGAACTGTACAAGACCAGTTTTGCTGATGAGATAATGTATCATTGCTATTAACATGCTGAATCAAAGGTGAAATTTCTGTTGAAATAAGAGGCAAAGAAGCTAATGCAATTGGTTTGACTTGTACATCCTTGTAGTATGGGTTGTTTTCCATTTTGTATTGAAGGGAAGCAAGAACACGTGTTCAACTAACAAACAATTCATATGGATTGTTTGTAGAGTTGAATTTTTGAACAACAAGGATGTCAAGTTCTAATATTAAATGGGGTAGGTATGTGGCAATATTGGAAATGTCTTGGGGAAGCAGATAGTGTGGCTAGAATATTTATATTGGCCACCATGAGCATGTGTGACTTGTAAGATTCGGTTAGCACGACTAACGAGCATTTCTTCAACTTGTCTAAGTACTGCAAGGACAGGTGGTTGGATGCCTGGGTCCATATTGTTTTCCAATGAAAAGCGATGGCCTATTCATTCTAGAATACAACGAGAACAAGTGTATGCACCATGGAAATTTTTCGTTACAATACCAGGGTAACATTCTTTGCAAATTTAGTAGACATGCATATCATCCAGTTGGTCCATTTTTTTACAAAATCGTTGATGTGCATCATCGAGGTGGGTGTTCGATGGATTTAGCATAGGGGATGGAAGTGAAGGTCTATTGCAAGGTCGGGCAAGAGAAATTGAAGAATACATATCCACAGGTAGACAAGCAGCTCTGTAAAGAAGATGTTGTTTCATGTTGTTTTTATCTATGTTCTGTGCATATAAAACTCATCTTCGTGCATTGGCTTGTTCATTGTCATGAGTCAGCATAATGCCTACAAGAAAATGGTAAACTTGTTAAAGACTTACAAGATTTGATTGCTGGAAGCGACCCATTTTCTATATGTATTAACTGCAAAGTATATGGGTATAAAGCAAAAGATATAAAGCAAATGTTAACTGATTGCATATTGGGAATTAAGAATGTACCTTAAAATAATATTTATGGAGTAAGTATTTGTTTTCAAGTCCTAGCTTGATAATTCTTAGAAAGTAGCAATATAGAAGAACAGAGTGTAGTATGAGAAAGGATATATGAAAAAAAGAAACATTAAATGTAATAATTGTTCTGTACATAAGAATGAAAAGTTGTGGTAAGAAACAAGAGAATGAGGTTGTTTATTTTATAAATAAACACAATAGAAAACAAGTATTGTATTCAAAAGTTACCATATAGGTTGCATCAACAATTTAGGTAAAAAGCGTTAAGCGATAGCTTGTACAGTTAACTTGTGAGACTGCAAAATAGAAGTGCTATAAGGGAGTTAAAAAAAAGGCCCTTCTATGTTGAACTATGAAATAAGGACTTTAAATTAAGAATTGAAAGCATTCATTACAGACAATAAAGAATGCTTAATTATCTGGTTGAAAAAACCTAAATATTTAAATGTACATTTGAAATTGCCGATTATGTGTTTTCAACCATGACAATTACAACTTTTAGGCGTGCAATTCCACAGAAGGTCTCTATTCTAACTGAAAGAGTAAGAAGTCATTGTTTGTTGCAGATCCTCTGGACTATTTCAACAATTGATGTTGCTTTAGTTGCGAGAAGACACATGTATTTTGCAGAAATTCCCATGAGTTGGTTTGCAGCATCGTCAAAAGCTATGACACCATGAAGGTATCCAGTGACATCTTCCAAGTCAACCTTTAGTATGTATCGGTAGTCACATTCAAGAAACTCGCCATCACATTTACCATAATGCCAAATGTCTCCAACTTTGTGGGCAATATTTTTCATGCATTGTATACCATCAACAAAAAGAGGCCATGCACGGAAATGAAAGTCATCCATGTTAACATTTGTGATGGTTTCTACAAGAGAGTACCGAACATGTTTTTCAGATGATTGAAGAGTTTGTAGCTCATTGATGGTAATGATTTTATGAGGAGCAGAATGAGAGGCATTGAATTTTCAGCTCAAATATGGTGATGCTGAACGAAATCCATTGTCATGAAACCATTTCTAGAGAAATGAAGTTTATTCAATCTTTGGGTTTATAAAAATGGTAGTGTTAGAAATAGTTCGAACGGTTTTTCCATTAAAATCTGTAACACGTCCGCCTTTGATTGCTACAGCTGGAGGAGTAGGTAAACCGCGAAGATTGGAAAGCTGGGCTCTTTCAATTTGGAAATTATCGCCCCAAAGTGTTATGTCAATACTATAGCCTGATATATCACCAAGTACAATGTTCGCCTAACAGTCTCAACACCATCCCATTTTCGTATCGTGGATGTAGGTGAAACTGAAAAGACAAGTCCAACAAGGTCAACCATGGAATTGACAAGTATAGTTTGAATCTCCTGAAAAGTTTTAAAGTTAAAGCAATATAAAGGTATTAAGGGGTATTCATCTAAGCATGGTTGGATGGTTGAGGAGGAACCTAGGAAAATCTCATTATGGCTTTTCAAATGGTTGAAAATTGGATTGGATGCTTTCACTTTTCCATTTGATACTATGTACACTATTTCTATTTGTATTTGGTCATACAAAGAGAGTGTCAATTCATTGAATGCAGATATATGTATTTCATCATGTGAAGCATTAACAAGGTCAAATCCAAACACCTTTCCAGACCCTTGTTGGTTGCCATATTCATGTATGTTTGTCTTGGCAGTAACTCGACCTTGAATGTTCCAACTTTGCTAGAAGAGGAGAGTGATGTGAATGGGATAGTCGATGCAGCCAAGGCAGGGATTTAATTTATTGAGCTAGGGTTCACTACAACAGAGGAACTACTCTATGAGGGAGAAGCTACAGGTAAGTGGTAAGGTGCAAGATCTCCAATAATTGTTGCATCCACTGTGACAACTTTGAGTGCAAGCAATGCGATAGTTTTTTGAGAAGAAGTATGTTAGAGTTCAATGGGAGAGAAAAACATTGGATGCATGAACAGTTTGAAATTGATTAAGTGGGAAAAAATAATGAGGAAATTAAACATACGTTACATCATGTACAATGTTGCATGTACATTAGGTAACTTTGATTATAGTTCCTTCTTTTAGTTGTTTGTTTTCTACAAGACTACTATATATAATTGGAAGCAATAGCTCATGCTTGTGAAGGCCGTTTAAGATAGAAATTCGGAACCGAATAGATGATGAGTTGAGTGAGTTCACTTGGTTTAATGAGGAGACCTGTACCAGCAGGAAAAGTTTGAAAGCACCATGTAGCAAAAGTGAAATAGAATCTTCAGTTAGCATAGTCTCCATAATGTGATAGTTATTTTTTCCTGTGGAATGAAATAGGGCATGAAAAAAAATTACAATGTAACATATTCATGTCACCTAAATAAAATGCATATATAAAAGAAAAAAATCTTCGCATAAACATATGCCATTAGTCTGGTTATTGTTATTCATTATCTGTTATAAATATTAAATGTGGACTGTGACAAACATAGAACCAGGCCTTATGGTTTTTCGAGCTTACAGAAGATATTTTATACGTCATAAAACAGATGGAAGAATAGCGCAGGCCTTCTGGGTCAAGTTTTTAATCTATTTTCTCTGTATTTTCTTGGGTGAAAGTCAAAAAACGGAAAGACAACCAAAATCTTAGATTAAAGCGCGCAACTGAAACTTCAGAAATAGAAACTTTGGGAAAGTTTGGATTTTGCGTTTTCGGCTTCACCATTCCACACAGCGGAAAGAAGAAGTTGGAAAGAAATTTATTTGAACTAAAAACGTATCAAAGTTCTGCATTCCGTACTTCGGAAAGCTGAAGAAAAAAAATTGCGAAGAAAAACATCAAAGCTTTGATTTTTGCATTCCGCACTGTAGAAATAGGAAGTCAAAGAAATGAGAAAAATATAATAAAAAAAGCGACAAAAACTTTTTCGACTTTTGCATTCTGCATGGCGGAAAGCAGAAGTCAAAAAACATGGAAAGTTAATTATAAACATGTAACTTCTGATTTCCGCATTCCACACACAGCGGAAAGCGGAAGTTGAAAAGAAATTGATTTGAACTATAAACGTATCGAAGTTTTGCATTCTGCATTCTGTACTTCGAAAAGCGGAAGAGCTAAAAATTTGCGAAGAAAAACATCAAAGCTTTGATTTATTAATTCCGCACTGCAGAAACTGGAAGTCGAAAAATGAGAAAAATAAAAAAAAGGGACAAAGACTTTTTCGACTTCCGCATTCCGCACGGTAGAAAGCAAAAGTAGGAAACCACAGAAAGTTAGTTGCAAACATGTAACTTCCGATTTCCACATTCCACACAGCAGAAAGCGGAAGTCAGCAAGAAAGAAATGAAAATTACGCCTAGGCGGAAGGCAGAAATCAGGAATAGATTTCCCTGATGAGTTGAAAAAAACGGATTCACGCATTCCGCACTGTAGAAAGTGAAAAGCGGAATGCAGAAGGCGGAAGCGCCACCCAAGCTCTACTTACATAAAGACTTCTTACTATACTTTCTTACTCCAGTTTTATAATTTAATTTAAAGACTCATTTAACTTGTTTTTTTAGTTGAATCAACTTCGTTTTCTTAAAATAAAATAAAAACCTATGCAAAAAATTGAATAATATAAAAAGTACATAATTGTAAACTTCAAAAGTTTTATATTGTTGAAGATTTAAATCCGCCAAATTTTCCTAATTGTAGATTTCAAAAGTTTTATATTGTTGAAAATTTAAATTCGTGAAATTATCATGCACAAAGTTTCTTATATTTGAACTAAAAACGTATCGAAGTTCCGCATTCCGCAATGTAACATATTCATGTGACCTAACTAAAATGCATATTTAAAAAAAAAATCAACCCATGTAACGTTTTTAGTTCATTTTTTTTTTAATATGTTATGTTTTAGTTTGGCATCTCCAGTTTCCGCATTTTGCACAGTGGAAAGCGAAAGTCGGAAATGAATTTATTTGAACTAAAAATGTATCTAAGTTCCACATCCCGCATTGCTGAAACCGGAAGTCGTAAAAATTAGAAAGAAAGAAAAAAGCGACAAAGAATTTTCTGGCTTCAGCATTCCACACAGTGGAAAACGGAAGTCGAAAAACACAGAGAGTTAATTGCAAACATGTAACTTCCGATTTCTGCATTTCGCATAGCAGAAAGTGGAAGTCGAAAAGAAAGAAATGAAAATTTAGGAATCCGCATAAGCAGAAGGCAGAAGGCGGGAATATATTTCCCCCATGAGTTGAAAAAATGGATCCCCGCATTTCACACTACCGAAAGCGAAAGGCGGAAGCAGTACCCAAACTCTACTTACATAAAGACTTCTGATTATACTTTCTTATTATTATTTTTATAGTTTATTTTAAAGACTTGTTTAACTTGTTTTTTTAGTTGAATCAACTTCGTTTTCTTAAAATAAAATAAAAATAAAAATAAAAATATTATGCAAAAAAAATTAAATAATATAAAAATTACATAATTGTAAATTTCAAAAGTTTTATATTGTTGAAGATTTAAATCCGCCAATTTTTTCTAAATGTAAATTTCAAAAGTTTTATATTGTTGAAAATTTAAATTCGTCAAATTATCATGGACAAAGTTTCTTATATTTGAACTAAAAACGTATCGAAGCTCTGAATTCCGCATTCCGTACTTCGGAAAGTGGAAGAAAATAAATTTGTGAAGAAAAACATCAAAGTTCATATTTCTGCATTCTGCAATGCAAAAACCGGAAGTTGAAAAAATGAGAAAAATAAAAAAAAATGGACAAAAACTTCTTCGGCTATTGCATTCCGCACGACGGAAAGCAGAAGTCAAAAAGCATGGAAAGTTAGTTGCAAACATGTAAGTTCCGATTTCTGCATTCCGTACAGTGGAAACAGGAAGTCGGAAAAAATGTTTTATTGAAGAAAAATGAAAATTTTGGGGTCTGCATAGGCGGAAGCCAAAAGCCGGGAATAGATTTCCTCGATGAGCTGAAAAAAAAGGATCGTCGCAGGTGGAAGCGCCTACTATTATAGTGCCCTTGCAATTTTAGGATGTGTTCCTTACCTAAAACAAGTGGATCATAAAAGTTGATACCTATCATTTTATTGACATAGCATGCGTATTACACCATTATGAAGCCACATAACCAATACAACTCACAGTCCTTTTGCAACAGAGCAGAAGTCACAGTCAATTAAAACGTAGCAAGGGTGTTTCACCATCTCATAAGCAACATTTTCATTTAGCCTAAAAACTGATACCTATCATTTTATTGACATAGCATGAGTATTACACCATTATGAAGCCACATAACCAATACAAGTCACAGTCCTTTTGCAACAGAGCGGGAGTGACAATCAATTAAAACAAAGTAAGGGTGTTTCACCATATCATAAGCAATATTTTCATTTAGCCTAAAAACAGATACCTCTCATTTTATTGACATAGCATGAGTATTACAACATTATGAAGCCAGATAACCAATACAAGTCACAATCCTTTTGCAACAGAGCAGGAGTCATAGTCAATTAAAACAGAGCAAGGGTGTTTCACCATCTCATAAGCAACATCTTCATTTATCCTAAAAAACGATACCTATCATTTTATTGGCATAGTATTACAACATTATGAAGCCACATAACCAATACAAGTCACTGTCCTTTTGCAACAGAGCAAGAGTCACAGTCAATTAAAACAGAGAAAGGGTGTTTCACCGTCTCATAAGCAACATCTTCATTTAGCCCAAAAACTGATACCTATCATTTTATTGACATTTAAAACACTTCTTTAGACATATACATATATACCATGAGTTAAATAGATTTGCAGAAATTTAAAGACAGTCACTGAACTTGTTTGTAAATTCAAATACGAGTAAAAAAATTTCTACCACAATTAATATTCAGAACATTTAAGCAGACTTAAGGAATACCTGTGTGTAATGTCCTCTTCCAATTAGGCCTTGCGGCCCAAAACCACTAACCTATGTGATTCCTGTGGGTTCGAGCAGTTACTGACAGCTAGGGAATCAGCTAAGGACTGATGCCATCCATAGAATATCTAGGGCATCATCATTAAGTCAAGAAGGGCCACCAGGGCCAAAAGGCCACCTTCGTGCATGCCATCCAAGCATTATTTAATTATGCGTGCACTCTTTAAGTCTCCATCCGCATGCATGCAAGTCAACGGAAAATTAGAAGATAAAGTGACCTAATTAGGTCAAAGATTAGGGTTTTCGCAGTTGAATATTATAAATAGAGGATAAAGCGAAAGGAGACTTCACTTTTTTATTATGATTATTTTGGGAGCTCTTGGATAGCAGCACAGCGTGCCGCACAGCAGTTGGGGTTGGAGACGGAGTCTTCAGCTAACGGGATTTCGGCAGTGAAACATATGTCCTAGTCTTATTCAGGGTAAGCCATACAGGTTCACCACTTTTTCTTCATTCATTCATTTATAAGTTATCCAGTATATGGTATAGATCGTTGCAGGGACACATGTGCAGCTGTAAGAGGGGGTTTTCAGCCAGAAAGCCATAATCAGTTGTTGGGCCTTCAGATCTCGTTTTTACTCCAAAACTCAGGCACCATTCTCATCATCAGCGTCATAATCCGGTACCCGGTGATTATCAGATCCATCCGTCATCATCCGAAACAGTTATCAGCAGTTTCGAGATTCCAGGGGCGTGAGCAGCTGTCTCTCAGAAGCAAGTCGCTATCCTGCCTAGAGGTCTCAGAAATTCTGCATGTACCAGGCATTCTCTCCGGCACAGGAAGGTTATTAGCCCTGCAAATCAGCAACTTCATCGGACACCTCCTTCACTCAAATAATCACCCTTTTCTAACTGGGGTTCTTACTGCTGTAGGTTCACCAGAAGCAGAAGAGATCTGCCCATCTCCGATCCAGTTCTCGGTGCTTGCATACTTTCTCCGAAGCAGTTTAGGCGGCTTATCAGTGGTAAGTGTTCATACTATCTCACAAACCCTAACCCTAATTTTTCCTATAAAATAGGTATTTTTGCATGGCAGTTTGCATGCCCAGTTGTATCAGCATATTTGCTCAGAAATAGAAAATATCGGGATTTGGGATATTTCAGTGGTATCAGAGTTGTTTTCTTGGCCAGTTGTGGGCTTAAGAAATGAAAAGTAGATGAATACAGAAGGAGATCCTTTTGTACCCTATAGGAGGAGTAAGAGTAGATACACAAAGGAATTTGAAGATATCTAACTAGAAGATACCAATTCAGACATGGAACAAACAGGTATACATTCAGATAGGGGAAAAGGAACGTGAGAAGAAGAGGATCGGATGGAGTTTCACAGCTTGGTCTCTGCATTACAAGACTTAGCCAAAGGACAAAAAGATGTGCTCAATGCAATCAATAGATTATCAACGAAACCAGAAACAGGTCTCAATAGTACACATCCCCCACCAGTAGATCGGGAATCTACAAGCAGCAATGGAAAGGTAGCGTACACTAACATTCAGAATACTCCGCACATATACAGCAGACCTTCAATTAGGCCTACCATGCCTCACTTCTTGGCAGATACAGTAGGGGGCCCGGTCATGCAGGTAGAACCTAGCGAGCCTTTTGGGGCTTATCTACAGGAGTATAGAGACTTAGGGGATGAGTTTCATGCTACCATGTCTTTTTCATATTTCTGCAACATGAAGAGCAAGAACAGGCCCAGGAATTTCAACAAGGGTTTCAATCACAACTATGAGCTGCAGAACACCTTGGGCAGGTTGACCATCCCAAACTTTGATGGGACTCGCGGGGGATCAGCGAGGATATGGGTTCAAAATTTGGATACCTATTTCCAACTCAACCCCATGACAGAGACAGACGCCATTAAATTGGCTACACTTCACCTAGACAGAGAAGCTCACGAGTGGTGGTACCACGAATTGGTGACATTGGGTCACAACACCATACATACCTACGGTGAGTTCGCTCAGAAGCTCATAGAGAGGTTTGACAGGAAATATCCAGAGATACATTTCAGGGAGTTGGCTCAACTCAAACAGACCAGAAGTGCAGAAGCTTTCATATCAGAATTTCAGAGGCTAGCCGTTATGGTAACAGATGTGTCAGAGAGCAGATTGACCATGTTATTCACTGAGGCCCTCACGGAGCCACTACAGGGATGGGTGAAAGCCTACAAACCCCTCACTCTGCAAGATGCCATTAGCAGAGCAAGAGATCTTCAGGATTCAGTCCCCAAAAACAAATTCCCATTGAAAACCAATTTTCCTGTTAGGGACAAGGACAAGAAACCTTTCCAACAGGATGTACCCAAGAAAACTTGGTTAGATGAGGACACTAGGAAAGACTTGAGAAGGAAGAAGCTATGCTTCACCTGCCAGGAACCCTGGGTACTAGGACACAGGTGTGTAGGGAAGGCGAAGGCTCACTACATTGAGGTGTATTCAGACAGTGATGAGGACGACTATGAGCAGGAGGCCGCAGAAGAGGAATCACACTAGGGTGATACACCAGAGGGAGTCATTGCTACATTATCTGGAGTACCAAGATTCCATACTCTTAGGGTCAGGGGAGTAGTACAGGGTCACAGAGTAGGAGTATTGATTGATGGGGGAGCCACCCACAACTTCATTGACTCTGCTTGGGTAGCCAAGAGAGGTATTCAGACTGAGAATTTCGAAGGATTCACTGTAGCAGTAGCCGGGAACTCCAGCATGGAGTGCAACTACTGAATCCCAAAATTGAATGTTGCCTTAGGTAACTATCTGATGACAGACTCTTTCTATGTAGTGGATGTAGCAGATACTCATGTGGTATTGGGTGTTCAGTGGCTTTATTCTATAGGGAAATACACTACAGACTACAGGGCAATGGAAATGGAGTTCCAGGGGCCAGATGGAAAACGGGTAGTTTTGAGGGGCATGAATACTTATCCCCCAAAATCGGTCTCGTCACAGAGAATGGAGGAAGTCATCCGACAGGATGATATAGAATGGACTGCATAATGTTTGGTCACCTTCAGGAAACCCCCAGAGACCAGCACACAACACCCAAGTGACATTCAAGCCTTGCTACAGAAACATGAAAAGGTTTTTCGGGACCTTCCATCAAGTAGACCACCAAACCAAGGTTTTGAACACGTCATCGAGCTAGAGGAGGGGACACAAGCAGTCATCACCACTCCTTATAGGCATCCCAAAAGATACAAGGATGAGATTGAGAAAACAATCAAAGAATTACTGGAGCTTGGATATATTCAGCCCAGTTCTAGCCCATTTGCATCCTCAGTAGTTCTGGTCAAGAAGAAGGATGGTACACTGTGAATGTGCATCGATTATCGAGCACTCAACAAAAAGACCATTAAGAACAGGTATCCCGTTCCCAGAATTGACGAACTCATGGATGAGCTTCGGGGAGCTCAATACTTCTCCAAAATCGATCTTCGCTCGGGGTACCATCAGATCAAGGTAAGGGATTAGGACATCTCCAAAACAGCTTTTCGCTGTCACTATGGTCACTATGACTTTTTGTTCATGCCCTATGGACTTACCAATGCTCCGGCCACTTTTCAGTCATGCATGAACCACACCTTCAGAGCACAGCTACGTAAGTTTTTGCTCGTATTCTTTGATGACATCCTGATTTACAGCAAAACATGGGAAGAGCATCTGAAACACCTGGACGAAGCATTGAGTATTTTAGAAGAACATTCGCTTTATGCGAAAATGTCCAAGTGTGAGTTTGGGATGAAGGAAATGCTGTATTTAGGACACATAATCAATGCAGAAGGAGTACAAGTTGATATGCAGAAAATATGAGCTATCAGAGATTGGCATGCGCCAAAAACAGTTACAGAATTGAGAGGTTTCTTAGGTCTGTGCACCTATTACTGACGGTATGTTAAGGGATTCTCCCAATTTGCAGCACCCCTCACCGATCTCACCAAGAAAGGAGCGTTCACTTGGACAAACTTAGCACAGAAAACTTTCGAGGAGATGAAGGTTATTATGAGCTCTTGTCCAGTTCTAGCATTACCATACTTCTCACAACCCTTTGTAGTAGAATGTGATGCCTCAGGGGAAGGGTTAGGAGCAGTGTTGATGCAGAATCATCACCCTATTGCATTTGAGAGTTTTAAACTGAAGAACTACGAGCGCCATTACTCCATATATGACAAGGAGATGCTAGCCATCTTGCATGCTCTCACAAAATTCAAACAGTACCTGGTGGGAAGTAAGTTCAAAATCAAAACCAATCATAACAGCCTCAAGTATTTCCTGGAGCAGAAGGAACTGAATGAGCGACAGTAGAAATGGGTCAGCAAAGTACAAGCCTACAATTTCGAGATCGAGTATGTAAAAGGTAAGACTAATGTAGTAGTTGATGCATTATCCAGGCGTCCAGCCCCATTATCTCTCAGTAGTATATCCATGGATTGGAGGGCACTTCTCTTAGTGGAATACTCCAAAAATAAATTCGTTTGCGAATTATTGGATGAACAAATTCAGGATGACGGGTACAGGATTGTGGATGACATCATCTATTATAAAGACAGTATATACCTCATTCCAGAATCCACATTGAGGAAAAAGATCATTCAGGCAGCCCACGATTCTCCTTTATCAGGGCATCAAGGTTTCTTAAAGACCTACAGGCAGATCAGAGACAGGTTCTCATGGAAGGGCCTCAAGGGAGAGATTATGCAGCATGTCCGGGAATGTAGCATCTATCAGCAGAACAAGATTGAGAACACCCATCTAGTAGGGTTACTCCAGCCACTGCCCATTCCAGAACAGAAGTGGGAAAGCATCTCCATGGACTTTATTTCAGGCTTGCCCAAGGTCCAAGGGCGAGATTGTTTATATGTAGTAGTTGACAGACTGACCAAGTTTGCACATTTCTTCTAGATATCATCATGCTGCTCGGCAGCTCAAGTAGTTGAGTTATTCTTCAGGGAGGTCTTCAGGTTACACGGGTTACCTAAGCCCATTGTCAGTGATCGGGATAGCAGATTCACGGGTGCCTTCTGGCAGGAACTGTTCAGATTGGTGGGGACCGAACTGGCTACTAGTACGAGTTATCATCCCCAGAGTGACGGGCAAACAGAAATAGTCAACAAGTGGATCGAAGGATATTTAAGGAACTATGTAGCAGGGCAGCAGCGAACATGGATCAAATGGCTACACCGAGGAGAGTATTGCTACAATACTACTTATCACATGTCTATTAGGATGACTCCTTTTAAGGCATTATATGGTTACGAGGCCTTGGACTATGCAGATTTGGAATTTGGAGATAGTAGGGCTCCTAAAGCTAAGGATTGGATACAGGACAGTCAGGACATTCTAAAAATGTTGAAGGAGAATTTACAAACAGCCCAGAATCAACAGAAGTTGTATGCTGACAAACACAGGATTGAGCGGAGCTTTGAGGTAGGGGATTTAGTATACTTAAGACTCCAGCCTTATAGACAGTCCTCACTTAAGAAGAAAGGAGCAGAGAAGTTAAAACCCCGCTTCTATGGACCATACAAAATAATCAGGGAGGTGGGAGAGGTGGCCTATGAACTAGAACTTCCACAGGAAAGCAAAATTCACAATGTGTTCCATGTATCTAATATGAAGAAGACCCTTGGGCAACACATTGCTCCATCCACCAAATTGCCTCCCTTAGATGATGAAGGACTGCTGATACTGATTCCTGAACGGATCATACATACTAGAGAGAGGAAGCTCAGGAACAGGATAATCCGAGAATACTTGGTTCAATGGAAGGAGCTACCACCAGAGGATGCCACCTGGGAAGGTGAACAGGTATTGTAGCATCCTAGTTTGAAGTTGCTTGAGGACAAGCAATCTCAAGCGGGGAGGACTGTAATGTCCTCTTCCAATTAGGCCTTGCAGCCCAAAACCGCTAACCTATGTGATTCTTGTGGGTTCGAGCGGTTACTGATAGCTAGGGAATCAGCTAGGGACTGATGCCATCCATAGAAGATATAGGGCATCATCATTAGGTCAAGAAGGGCCACCGGAGCCAAAAGGCCACCTTCGTGCATGCCATCCAAGCATTATTTAATGATGCATGCACTCTTTAAGTCTCCATCCACATGCATGCAAGTCAACGGAAAATTAGAAGATAAAGTGACCTAATTAGGTCAAAGATTAGGGTTTTCACAGTTGAATATTATAAATAGAGGATAAAGCGAAAGGAGACTTCACTTTTTTATTATGATTATTTTGGGAGCTCTTGGATAGCAGCACAGCGTGCCGCACAGCAGTTGGGGTTGGAGACGGATTCTTCAGCTAACGGGATTTCGACAGTGAAACATATGTCCTAGTCTTATTCAGGGTAAGCCATACAGGTTCACCACTTGTTCTTCATTCATTCATTTATAAGTTATCCAGTATATGGTATAGATCACTGTAGGGACACGTGTGCAGCCGTAAGAGGGGGTTTTCAGCCAAAAAGCCCTAATCAGTTGTTGGGCCTTCAGATCTCGGTTTTACTCCGAATCTCAGGCACCATTCTCATCATCAACATCATACTCCGGTACCCGGTGATTATCAGATCCATCAGTCATCATCTGGAACAGTTATCAGTAGTTTCGGGATTCCAAGGGCGTGAGCAGCTGTCTCTCAGAAGCAAGTCGCTATCCTGCCTAGAGGTCTCAGAAATTCGGCATGTACCAGGCATTCTCTCCGAAACGGGAAGGCTATCATCCCTGCAAATCGGCAGCTTCATTGGACACCTCCTTCACTGAAAGCGTCACCCTTTTCTAACTGGGGTTCTTGCTGCTGGGGGTTCGCCGGAAGTAGAAGACATCTGCCCATCTCCGATCCAGTTCTCGATGCTTGCATACTTTATCTGAAGTAGTTTAGCCGGCTTATCAGTGGTAAGTGTTCATACTATCTCACAAACCCTAACCCTAATTTTTCCTATAAAATAGGGCTTTTTGCATGGCAGTTTGCATGCCCAGTTGTATCAGCATATTTGCTTAGAAATAGAAAATATTGGGATTTGGGATATTTCACTGTGATCCGGATTTATGCAGGAACACAACAGAATACACAAATAACCATAGAAACAAATATGCAGCAGAAATAACACTTCATTTCATTAATCAAAGAACTGAAACTTGTTTACATACATAATGGAAATAAACTAGCTAGAGTGCTGGTAGCTTATCTTTGAGAAGATATGTGGTGGCTACATGCCTCTGAACTCTCTGTTACAATGAGGCTCGAAGGCCTATATATTATTGAGAAACAATGGAAACCCTACACATCCAAAAACCTAACCCTAGGAGGTGAAGCGTCAGAATGTGGGCCCCATTGGGTAACTTGGTACATCAATTTCCCAGAGTCGTAACTCTGGCATACTACCTCTGTTTGACGCACATGATACAGTGTTAGAAAGATCTCTTCACAGACTACATCCATAACCAACAAATATTGAGTCTGAACCGGAATCATATTTACCCGACCATTTGATGCCGAAAAAACGTCGTTTAGGACCTCAAAATGGCTGCGAAAGTTTAGGACCCTAAAACTGCCAAAAATAGTAAATTGTGCTACAATTAAGGAAACTGGAAAACTAAAAGAAACAATGGTGGGGGTCCAAGTGGAATAGGTGGGTGGCCACCAATATCGTCCTAGATCATTCCTCCACCCTTAGGAAGCAACGGTCCCGATTGCGTTGAGTTCCTCCATGAGATGAGGAAACTTCTGTTGAACTTAGTCTCTGGTGAGCCACTTTCCTTGGTGAGGGAGTTGGCCTGCTTTGACAACTCAATATAGCCGGATCTTCTACTGGCGGGTGTTCTTGATCTATGTCTCCATAATATGATCAGTTGTGTCTTGTTCCATGCAGTCAGGGTTTAACTCTGTTGGTGTAAGTTGTTCTGCCATGTCTGATGTGTCCAGTAGAGGTGGAAAGTAGGGCCGAAGGCGATCCACATTGAACACTGGGTGCAGACCAAGGAATGGTGGAATACTGAGCTCGAAGGCATTGTCCTCGACAGCCTTGGTGATGGTGTATGGCCCAGAACAGAGCGGGAAAAGCTTGCGGAGGGGTCTAGCAAGGCACTCCTTCTGCAAATGTAGCCACACTTTGTCTCCCACCTGGAAGTTGTGTTGCTCTCGATGTCGATCATACCACTGCTTGTACTTGGCATTGGATCTATCCAATATGTCATGAACCTACTGGAAAATGTGGTGAATGCGCTCAATGAAGTTGTTCGCCTTAGAAACTTCAGACTGGACATGAGCTGAATCATCTCGAGTAGCTGCAAATGGCATGGCTACGTCAATGGGACATAGTGGCCGGAATCCCAATCCCACATGAAAGGGGCTATGGTCAGTTGAGTTGTGGAGGGCCTGGTTGTGGAGGGCCTGGTTATAGCTATGTTGTACATAGGGGAGGCTCTCATCCCATGTATGTGGATGCTTTGATTTGTACATGCGCAAAATGTGTACGATCATCTGGTTGATGACCTTTGTCTGGCCATCAATCTGGGGATGGAAAGTTGTGGACTTTGTGAGCTTGGTGTCTAGCATTGACCATAGGCTATACCAGAATGTACTAAGGAACCTGCTGTCCTGATCTGAGATTATAGACTGTGGGATCCCAAAGTGTACCCACACTCGTTCAAAGAAGAGTTTAGGAGTGGATTCTTCTGTGATATTCTTCTTGCAGGCCACCATTATGGCCATCTTTGAGAATCTATCGACGACCACGAACACACAGTCGTTGTTGTGCTTAGTAGAAGGAAGGCTCGACATGTAATCCATGGATATGGATTCCCAATGTCGACTAGGGATAGGCAATGGAGTATAGAGGCCTTGCTTCTTGATGGACAGTTTGGCAATAGCGCAGGCAGTGCAAGATCAGATGTACTTCCCAATGTCCCGTCAAAGGTTCGGCCAATAGAAATACTTCTGCAATACTCCCACTGTTTTATCAACCCTGAAATTCCCAGCGACCTAACTGTAGTGCACTTCCCAAATAATCTTGGCACGCTCACTGGAAGGAACACAAAGGTGTCCCATGTGACATAGTAGTGCATCCTGGAGGTGAGAATTTGGAACTTGGTTTCCCTCCAAGAGTGTCCTGTATGTGTGGCTAAATTTTGGGTCGCTCTTGTAGAGAAGCGGCCTTTCAAAGGTCTCGTGACCACAAGAGTTGAGCACGGTGGTTATCACCATGATCGGTGGTTGGCTGAGGCAGACTGCAACATTATTGGTGCTTCCCTTCTTGTACTTGATATTCAAATGAAACTGTTGTAGATATGTGGACCACTTCTGATGGCAATCATTCTGTAACTTCCCTTGTGTCTGTATGAACTGCAGGGGTCGATGGTCTGTGTGGATGATCGTTTCCTTCACCAAAATGTAATGCTTCCATTGTCGGAAAGCATGTACAATGGAATACATTTCTTTGTCATAAGTGGGATATTTGCGGACTGTATCAGATAGTGTCTCATTGTGATATGCCACTGGATGCCCTTGTTGAGTAAGGAATGCCCCAATAGCATAGTCAGAGGCGTCTGTCTCAATCTCAAATGGTTGTTGCAAGTCTGGTAATGTGAGCACTGGAGAATAACAGAGGCAATGTTTCACTTCTGCAAATGCCTTTTGTTGAGTTTCTGACCAGAAGAATTTTGCTTTTTCTCCTCCCTTGGTGACTTGACTCAAGGGCCAAGTGATATGCGAGAATCTCAACACGAACCTGCGGTAGAAATTAGCAAGACCCAGAAAGCTGCGAAGCTCTGTTAGAGTAGTTGGGGCTAGCCAATCCCAAATGACTTGGATCTTGGTTGGATCCACATGTACCCCATACGCATCAATAATGTATCCCAGATACTGAACCTGGGTCATGCCAAAAGTGCACTTGTCTGAATTGGCACACAACTTGTGTTGCCGCAACGTTTGGAGGACCTGTCGGACGTGGTGGAGGTGCTCTTCCCAAGTCTGGATGTGTTTGTGCCAGAAATTGTTTCTAAGGCCAGAGAAACAAGCCAACACACACTCAAGATAAAATTCAATAAAACAGATAAGGTTTAGGGTTTCTGTAGTGTTTTAATGGTTATAAGCTTTAGGAACTATCAGGGAATAGATTCAGAAACAAAATAACAACTAGATCATAAACAAAAGATGATAAAGATGCATGATATATCAACAAGATCCAACAGAAAGACTATGCTGAGGTTCATACCTA
>LPNX010259230.1:119092-145672 GCA_001517045.1 Pseudotsuga menziesii
TTCGCTGCCTCAGCTAAGAGGGCAATGCCATCTAGTGCTTGATCCTTCCTTTTAACTTTCTTCTGCTCCTACTCCATGTCATTAATCTTCTTGATGAGCTCCTTGTTTCTCTGTTGTAGGTCCTGGACTGTCTTCTCCAATTTTGTGGAATGCATGTCAGTAGCTCTTTTCCTTTTGAGAACCTCTTTGGATACTTCTGACAGCTCCTGGAAATGATTATGGACATCCTGCAGTTCTTCTATAAGCCCTCTGTTGACTTTCATCAACCCATCATTAACATCTTGTAAGTATTTCATATGTTGCTTATACTGCTGAATACTTTCCTGCAAGTTTTCTTTATCAAAACTAGGGATCTCAGGTATATTTGCCTCCTTTATTAAAAATTCTAAGAAATCAGTAGGAATACTAGGCTCTTTTATAATTCCTTCTTCCCTAAGTATAAGCTCATCTTCTTCTTCCCACTCTTGATTTTCAACAGGACATATTTTAGCTTTCTCTTCTTGCTGTTGTTTTAAGAGTTTATTTTTTATCTCAAGAATTATTTCAGATAATTTAGATGCAGGCTTGCTTGAATCTTCTAATGATTTTGATGAACTCTTGACTTCTGCAGGATGCACATAAGAAGCTTTTACAGCTGCTGGCTTCTTAGATCAGCTCTACTGTCAGCTTGAATTTGAGAGTATCAAAGGTCACCATGTCATTTTTTAAACCTTGAGCAAACTTACAGGACATCTTTGTATTATGCCCATCTATCTTCTTAAAAAAGTCCATCCAACCCGCTTGCTAAAACAATTCAACACATCCAGGAAGCTTTTCAATCCACCCTACATCAGTTGGTTCAGTTCTGTTAATTTTACCACTCTTGCCCATTTTCCTTCAGAGGATGAAACTGTCTAGGTTTTAGGATTCAATTAATGACCAGTCAGGTGACTGTCTCCTTTTCAAATCCCTCAGGTTTCAAAAACATCTCTCCTTGCTTTTCTCTGACTGCTGCTTTGTTTTCCTAATAAAGAATAGGTTTATCACAAGCATAAGAGGCTTAGGTCATTTGAAATCTTCCAAATTCTTCACTGCAACTGGTGACTGTCATGCAGTTTAATTGTTCTATTGGCTGTTCATCTCCAGAATGTAGCATAAACCTGTGTATTAGGTACCATAACCTGCCTGAATCCTGTATAGATAATCTCTGCGCAATAAGAGTTCACAAGAAGAATCTTGGCTATCAACCTTCTAGATTAATTGCAGACTGTTCAGAGGTTAAATGAGAGGAATATAAGGCAAAAATAATCTCAAACTTATCACTTTCATCTCTCAACAGTTTAAATATCAAAATGATACTAAGTTCTCATTTATTCTCAAGCTTTAAACTCCTCGCTTCCTCCAATCTGCTTGACTGATATACTTGTTTTCAAAGCAAAATAAATCTCTCCACCAGGTAGAATGATTTAGATTACTGAGGATCCACTGTTCTTCATCAAGCCTGTGAGTGAAATTTAATCATCAATAAGACTGTCATGAAAAACCACTTATCACTGACCCTCTCCACAATGTATAATAAACACAGTATATGAATGCTTTAGGTCTTAAGTTGTTCAGTCTCCTCTTTGCACTCATACTCTGCTCGTTCTCTGTTTCATTCTTGACTTCAAAACCAAACTGATCAGCCTTTTATCATGCAATAAAAACGAGGTCTTTATGCTGTCTAGGTCTTCATACTGTCTTAAGGTTCAGTTCCTTTATCTCAAGTTGCACCAGCATCAGTCTTAGGTTTGTACATCGTGAAGGACATAATTTTTATCTCACTGAACCATCAAACCTTGACAGGATTATATTGATATACAAAACTGATATTGTTCAATATTCATTCACTCATAGTTCTAATCTTCTTTTCTCCTCACAGAGATGTTTGATGAGAGCAAATATTAATGTTTGGTTCAAAAACATTTGCTAGAACATGCTTCACCAGAAAAACCCCAAATTAATAGATCTTTCTGGGTGACCGCGAAATACCTGTTAAATGCTCCACTAAAGTTGCTTTAAGCCAGTCTTCGAGCTGTTTAATGGCTGAACAGGTGTCTTGATGTGTTTGATTTGATTACAGATGTCAGAATAAAAAAGCCCTAGTTTTCGGAGCAACTGTAAAAACCCTCACTCGGCTTTGTAACTGCAATCTCCACGTTTTTAAGCTGCCACCGTCGTTCTATTAAGTCTTCTAACATCAAACATGCATGCATGTAACAATTCACCTCGCATTAGACTAAATTTCACTGCTACCTGTCAATCCAAACCGTATTAGGAGTAATGATAGCCACGATTTGCTTCACAACCTGGAACCACTTGGAATCATGATAACTCTGGAGCTCACATGTAGCAAACAACTCACAGCATGGGATTAGTCATTCAGCGTTTGAAATCATGACAAAAATTTGCTAGAAAACCGGGAATAATGAAGGCCGCGATATTCTTGTAGCGCGCCTTCATTATTTTTTTATCCCAGCGCTACAAGAATAATTCTAGTGCTATTTTCTCGCGGTTTTTCAGCTTTTTGGCATTTTGTGTGAGGTTTAAAAGTTGCTTGAGTAGTGATCATGCATTATTAAGCTCAGAATAATCATTTGTGAATCCATGATTTGATAAAATGACTTTAAAACTCCTTCAACAAAAACAAACCTATGGCTTAAAACTAAAATTTTCAAAGCAGGCTCAAAATTTCATGTAAACACTAAACAAAATTTCCTAAAGAAGAAAAAATCAAAATAAAGTAAATGAAATAACTTGAAAGAAAAAGGAAATCAAACCAAAATTTAAGAAACAAATTACTGATTTAACAGGATGAATATCAGGATGTCATCCAAGTACACTACTACAAATTAGTTGGTGAATGGCCGCAAGATGTCGTCCATCAGTCTCATGAAGGTTGCAAGAGCATTCGTCAGCTCGAAAGGCATGACCAACCATTCGAAAAGGCCCTCCTTGGATTTGAAGGCAGTCTTCCACACATCTATCGGTTCAATTGGTACCTGGTGATACCAGGACTTTAAGTCGATCTTGCTAAAATATTTCTCCCCTTTAAGTTGGCCCATGAGGTCATCAATCCAGGGGATCGGGTACCTATTTCGGACAACGTTCTTATTCAGCACCCGATAGTCAATATAGAGTCTCCAAGTCCCATCCTTCTTCTGTACCAACACGATCGAGCTCCCACAGGGCGATGAACTTGACCGGATGTGACCCTTCTGTAGCAGCTCCTAAATCTGCCTCTTGATTTCATCATTCTCCAGAACAGAGCGTTGATAGATTGGTCCATTGGGAAGTGGCGCACCTGGGGTCAGATCGATGGGGTGCTTAACCTGACAGTGCAGAGGAACCCCTGTGGGTGAGGTGAATATCTCTCGGTACTCCTACACGACCTGGTCCATTTGTTTTTTTCGTGTGGATGGGCCCTGTTTGGAGTTCGTGGCCATGATCTTCTTCTTTCCCTGAGGGCAGATCATCAAGAAAACAAATTTCCCGTTTTTGGAAATGAGCTTACTGCATTGTTTTGCAGTAACCAAAGAGATAGCGGCAAGAGGTGGTGTCTCTAGTATCCTGTACAACTTATTTCCCAACATAATAATAACAGTGCAAGGATGAGACTCATACATAGCATGTCGCTTCCATAAGTATGGTTGACCCAATAATACATCACAAACATCAAGAGGAGCAATATCACATAATACCTCATCGGTGAAGGGCTTGATGTTGTAGGGAAGGCAGCACTACTGGTTGATGCGGAGAACATGTCCTTGGTCAAGCCACCCGATGGTGTATGGCTGTGGGTGTGCTTTGGTTGATAATCCCAACCTATTCCACTTGGACCCCCACCATTGTTTCTTTTAGTTTTTCAGTTTCCTTAATTGTAGCACAATTTACTATTTTTGGCAGTTTTCGGGTCCTAAACTTCCTAAGCCGTTTTGAGGCCCTAAACGACCTTTTTTCGGCATTGAATGGGAATAGACTTATATTTGATGTTTATGGATCTAGTCCTTGAAGAGATCTTTTTAAATATGTATCATGTGCATCAAACGGAGGTAGTATGCCAAAGTTACGACCCCGGGAAATTGATGTACCAAGTTACCCAACGAGGCCCACATTCCGGCGTTTCACCTCCTAGGGTTAGGTTTTTGGATGTGGAAGGTTTCCATTGTTTCTCAATAATATATAGGCATTTGAGCCTCATTGTAAAACAGAGTTCAGAGGCATGTATCCGCCACATCTCTTCTCAGAGATAAGATATCACCACTCTAGCTAGTTTATTTCCATTCTATATGTAAACAAGTTTCAGTTCTTTGATTAATGAAATGAAGTGTTATTTCCGCTGCATATTTGTTTCTATTGTTATTTTTGTATTCTGTTGCGTTCCTGCATAAATCAGGATCAACCTACAAATTTAACAAGGTGCGAAAACCTCTGTTGGAAACTCTCTAGTGTAAACGAAGCGCAGCAAAATAAATATAAGCAAAGCAAAGGAAAATAGTAACAAAATAGTGGTTACCTTAAGGCTTGTTTATATGTGCAAAGCAAAGGTGGTGCAACAGCAAATGTCGTAAATCGAGTATTGTAACAAGATCTTTCATATCTTCATAAAGTGAGCCAAAATGAAGATAGAGGCCCATGTCTCAATCAAATGACAAGCTTTCTTGCATTAATGGAGCAACAATGCATTGATGAAGCATTAATGTGGATGAAGGGACATAGGAAAAGTGTGTTCCATCGACTGAAGCAGCAGTGAAACGAAACCACGACCAAATTGACCCCACAAACTATGAGCCTAAAGCCACAAAAGCCCTAGAGAAAATCTTAGCCTAAACCCACAAAAACTGTTGGCCTGAAACTTTCACAAAATCCTAGGCATAAAATCTTGGCAAAGGCTATGTCGAATTGAGAGAAATGAACTACAGTGAAGGACAGTGAAACCCTGTACAAAAAAATATGCCAGGACCGTTCGTTTAGGGCAACAGATAGAAGTCTAATGAAAACGCGCAAGCCACCTGTTAGAAAAACACGCTAAACACCAAGTGGGAAGAAGGATCCGCAACTGGCAATCAATACATTCAAGCGCAGCACCGGCCGTAACACAGAGGACACCCGTGGTCTGGTCTGCGGGACAGAAGTTATGGAATCGAGATTGCAAAATCAAGGACCCAACTGAAGTGTAGTAAAAAAGAAAATTGATTTGCATACGTGCATAAAAAAAATGTAAGGACAATCAATCCATCATGTGTAGCAGCAGTTGTAACAGTTGGCCATTTGGTCAGCATGGAAATGATTTCTGTTGAGTGGACATGTTTGAGAGAGAAACCGACCCCATGGGCAAAAATTTAACCAGTAGAAATGACATAAAGGCCCTTCTTTTCGACATGTTGACTATTGGAATTGATACATCTGCAACTACTATGGAATGGGCAATGGCGGAAGAATCCTGCTGTGATCAAGAAACTGCAGGAGGAGATGGAGTCATTTGTCAGAAAACATGACCATGTAAAGCCGTCTGCCACCTGTTGAATACGCGAGACGCGAGACACAACATATGCTCAGTCCCCATTCGCTAAGCCGACGCGATACATGTCGAAATGTTAGTGGCCAGGGAGACAAGGAATCTTTTGAGACCGCATCTCCATTGTGAAACGCTTTCGGCGTAAATATTTATGTACTCCACAAATTTCCAACTGATTAAGACAAGTTCCCTAGTGTTTACACGGTTGGCAACGTGGTCATTACTGCTATTTCATGACATTGTTTGGAAATGTGGCTATTGTTTCTATTTCATCATGACAAATGATGGAAAAACATTAGAAATACTTTATTCTATTTACATATATAGCCTTCCCTTGCATCTATTGTTGCAGGTCAATCATTCAAGGAATTTTAAATAATTTGTAGTGATTCAAAGTTTGGATCAATCAATGGTGACGAGTAGAGCAGTTAGCACATGGTGGATGGAAATTGCTCCATCGAGAAGCTTATTATATTCACAAACTCGAAGGAACAATTTGAGAGGAAATCAACTGGATACAATTCTGGAGGAGCTAACTCTCACCAATGAGGAGCTTATGGCCGACTTTCAATCTGTTTTTGATAATGTCTGCAAAGTGGAGCTAATATATGGTAAGAATGGAACAATTACACATTGGGAGCTTTAATTTCTCATTGAGTCTCGATCTTCTAGTTAACCATTTGTGAAAGAGTAAATTTGTACTAATACAATATTCATTATTTTTTTAAACAAATTCTTAATTGATAAATAATAATAATAAAATAATAAATCTTAATTAATAAATAATAATAATAAACAAATTCTTAATTAATAAATACAAACGCCAAATATCTAAAAAAAAGTTAAAAATTTATTCACTTAAAACATTAAAAAAATCTATGTTAAGAACACTAGATGGTTAATGATAAGTAGAATTTTCTTAGTTGTTTCTTCATTTAAAATCAAATAGAAAATAGAAGGTTAAAAGTAAAGCGTTTAAATATTTCCATGTGATTAGAAGTTGGCGACATAACATATTATCTATACTTATTTGACAAAGAAAAATGAACATATTTACTTATAAATTATATTTGTTAATTTTATCAACTTTCATTTATTTACTCAGCTAATTATTAGTTTATTATTACTATATATTATGTATTAAATATACATTATGTCGATTTAAAATCCAAATCTAGTTATTGTGATTAAATTTTATAAATGGCAGGGAAGAAATGATATTATGTGACATTTCCTTTTATGTATTCAAGATTTACTAGCTTTGATGTAGAAGCATACATTAAATGTACGATGGAAGCAAAGTGTCAAAAACCATATATCAAATATAGGATGAAAACAACGTGGTGAAACACCTAATCTTTTTTTTCAGAAGAAAAAATATTATCCCTGGTTATTGAATCAAAGGAAATAATTACATATTCAGGTGGTTCGAGTAAAAAAGACCATCCCTATTCAAGGACAACTTCAGTCCACAGCCAAAACATCATCAGTCCACAATCCATAAGCCATAGATACAAGTAGAACAAAAATTAAAAAAACAAGGCAGTACCAAGAGAGCTAATAGATAGTTCCCCCAGAGGACAACAAACATGCCTACTGAGAGCACAAACATGAACCTAGACCCCTTATCCAAGGAGGACCTCGAGGGATGACTAAATCAAGTATAAGAGCACTACCATCATGAAAGAAAATAGTGCCTCTCATCATCAGAAAAATAAAAGGAGACTAAGCTCCATCATCAAAGCTCAAAAGAGTTGTAAATTCCCTCCTCCAATACAACCATCTTCATAGAATTTCATGAAGGAAAGGTGACCTATGGTCAACTTGAGAGCCTCCTTGGATAAGACATATGCTTTCATGGTGTGCTCTCTGTAAACATGCTGAAAATCCAGAGAGGGAAAAGAGTCTTTTAGCTTAAGGATATTGTCACACCAATGTCACGGGTCTAAAGAGGACAAAGCAGCCTTGTTCTTATCCCAATTGATCACAACAGAGGAATCACCAAATATATAGAGGGATGGGATACTGATGGCTTCAGCAAAAAAAGCAAGATCCAAAGTGATAGCAATTATATCTTTGCGTTAGTATTGTGTCCACAACCTAACTTCAGACTAAAGGAATGACTAGGAATGATAGCCAAAAAAGTGCTAGCTCCACCCATCGAGCACGCAGTTGCACCGTAAAAAAAACCATAGGGATACTTCAGTACATGTGCAGGACCCACTATTCTCCTTTTCCTTGGAATACCAACAACGGGATAAGCATTCAACAATGACAAAACATGTTGACAGGTCAAAGAGGAGATGACATTCTTGTTTTAAAATATTGTGTGATTCCTAGTGTTCCAGACACTCCTTATGATAAACAATGGCAGATGTGAGTTCATCGAATCACAAAGGAGAGAATATTCCAAATTTTGAATAAGTGAACTATTTGTCCACTAAATAACCTGACCGAATCTTGAGTCCATCCCAATCCATAATGTTCAGTATAAAGGGACATACCATAAATATGTGGTTGACCGATTCCTCCTCGGTCAGGCAAAGACAACAATTGTTCAGGCCATGCCATCCTTTTCTTATAAGGTTATCCCATGTAGAGATACGATTCTCAATTTCCAACCATAGGAAACATTTTATTTTCAATGAAATAGAGCAAGCCCGGATTCTTGACATAGCAATATTAGTTTCAGGAACATCTAGAGTAGAGACAATAAGATCATAAGCAGAGCTGGTCGTAACCTCACCATTTTTTGGATTTTGCATCCACAACAACTTATCCGCTTGCTCATTTATCCTTATGCCACCTTGCATAACTTCTTTTTTATAGCAGTCCCATTCGGTTTTCAATCTGCCCCAAAGTTCTAAGTCCTCCGATGTAAGCCAATAAGACTGTCTATTGAGGTCGAATCCCACATTTCGAGCATCCTGGATAGTGTGAAGTCGATAATCCTTTAAGTATTATCTAAGATATTCTTATAGGAAAAGAAAGGATTATGTTCCTATAATCGGATCAATACCCAATTTGATGCTTTGACCATTACCAGTCCTCCATCCTAACAATCTAGTGATCCATGAGAGAGTTCAGATAAAACCATTCCAAAAATAAGATGTACCTCTAACTGAGAACTTCTTGTTCCACAACCAATCCTCAACAGTAAGGTTTTTAAGATATTTATTTCTTATGAATTGATGCCAAATACCATTACCTTTAAGATATTTGTCACATCCACGCCCTCGACTCGGCGGGGAGGACGCGACCAAACATACTAACCCGGTAAAACTAAGCCCCATGAACATAAGGATACAAAATGTCGTAAAATAAAACATTCATAGATGCAACTTATCATTCAATAAACAACGGAAGCAATACATGATATTCACATTCAGGCATTTCACATGTTCATAGTAATTTAATTGCAGAGACAAGGTAAACAAGAGATACTTATCTTATATGAAGTCTGTCCCACAACCAGCTATGTCGTTGCAATGTTCCACCCAACCATAGGCCAGTGTGCTCATCAATCTCTCAACAGCACTGCCACCCCTGAGCTGGGTGTGATTCCACAAGGAGTAATGGAAACTAGCAAGCTCATGCTTAGCTAAGGATACACAACCCAGCCAAGCCAACACGGTTGGGTTTATCAGGCCATGGTTACATGACAATACATAATCAAGCCAACAAATTTGGGTTTGTCGGGCTATCAGGAGATGCAAACGCTGGTTTCTAAGCTAGTGGGATCACTAAAGAGCTAAGGACACTTGCACCAGAGCTATCCTAACTTCTAAGACATCCACACACACCCAACACAAGGAATCATCCCCTTCTCTGCTGCGCAATCCCTCATGCCATGACTTCCCTTCCAGTGCTATTCAAGGGGTGTAGAGAAGAAATCCATCTCTCTAGCTCTATATGTGAGGCTCATATTCACACTTGGTTTATTAAGCACACTCAGGCTCCATTTCCACTCCCAAACAATCCAAAGACCAACCATTGTGCCCACACAACAAAACAACAGCTCTGGGATTGAAAGGAAACGCCACCCACAGCAACCCCAAAATTCATGGGGAAACCAGCAGCAATCTCTCAGCTGCATGAGGATAGATGAATACAACCAGTCGTGAAGGGATTTACATACTCAGACCCACAATCGGGAAGGGAATTACAACCAGCCAAAAATCGGGAGAAGGGGATTGAACCGGTCGTGTAGGAAAAATGCAAATGTCTGCCTGCATGAGAGAGGAAACCAATGCCCCGCGTGAGTGTAGAAACGACCTCCCTTGGTGGAGTATGCGTGTGGTCAAAGGAATAAAAGTCTTGCCCTACCACACGACTTCCCATGCACACGTTTCCCCATGGGTAATAACTACCCAACCAACTCCTGCAAAATTAAAACGATTGGTGGATGAGACAAAGGAGGAAGGGTGAGTAAGACAAACAAGATGTTTGACATATAGATGGGTTTATCAATTGACACTTGGTTGCTCACCAATGGCTCCCAAGGGTTAGACATTCCCCCGAGCCCCCCCCCCCCCCTTTACCTTANCATGCCCTTTTCATTTTTGTTGCATCGATATAGTGGTTGTGGGTCTTTTAATTAATTTTGCATATGTACATGGTGTCCAACATTATAACGTGCCTGGTTAGCACAAAACACCATCGGCATTGCCGAAACACAATATGACAATCAATGTTGGGGCATTTTCCTATAGCTCCACACCATGATCCATTGCAATATATACATCATATACATTTAATGCAAACGGGGTCAAAATTGAGGTGTTACATCCATCCATAGGCTCTTCAGTATCAGGGTTGTGCTGAACCACTCTAGCTGCTTGATATCCCAACCCCCAAACTCCTTAGGTTTGGAAAGAGACTGCCAGCAAGCCAAGTGCAAATGGTGGATATTAGTAGTGTCTCCCAGAGGAATGCAAAAATAAATTATCGAAGTCTGTGAAGGATGGATATGGGCACAAGTGCCAGAGCAAACCAATACACAGGAATCCCTGTAAGGACTGCTCTGATAAGGATAAGTATTCCTCCCAGAGAGAGAAGTTTGAAAGACCAGTGACTGATCCTCCTCTCAAAAAAAATTAAGATCCAATTCCAGTATTTGGTGTCATATCCCAATGATTTCATATAATAACCTAGATATTTGAATCCAACCATAATAGAGTCCATCTTATAGGGAAAAATCCTAGAGATACTATTCAACACCCCTTCATCCACTTCGCTGACAAGAAAAGTAGATTTATCAACACTGATGCACATTCCCGAGGCAGTGCAAAATAAATCCAGTAAATCTGCAAAAGACTGTCATTCTTCCAAATTGCCTACCCCAAAGAGTATGATATAGTCCACAAAGAGTAAGTGAGTAAGAGCCAGAGAGGAGGAGATCATAACACCTTGAATATACCTTTTTTTTCTAGCATCCTTTATAAGTAAACTAAGCCATTCTATGATCAATAAAAAGAACAGAGGGGAGAGGGGTCGGCCCTGTCTAATACCCCTAGAGGCAGGAAAGAAGTCAGAGGGAGTTCCATTAACCAAAACAAAAAAATTGGAGGACTTTATGCAGCCCGTGATCCAATTCACCCCCAAGAGTGGAATGCCAATTTCCAGCAAGATGAGCCTCAGGAAATTTCATTTTCCTAGGTCAAACGCTTTAACCAGATCCATTTTGAGTATCAGGGCACTCCTTTTCCTTGTTTTTATAGTATGCAGAGCTTCCTAAGTTATAGCAATAGGTTCCAAGATCTCTTGTCTTTAAGGAATCCAAACTACTCCCAGAGATAGATATATCAAGGAGAGGTTTAAGCCTATTAGCTGCAATCATAGAAATGAGTTTATACAGCAACTTACAAAGAGAGATGGGGCGGAAATGAACAAAAATTTGAGGTCTGACACACTTAGGTATAAGGGTCAAGAAGGTAGAGTTGAGAGAAGTAATAACCCTTCCTTCTTTCCTGCAGAATTCCATAGCTTTGAGCAAATCTCCTCTCAATAAATCGAAAAACCAGAGATAAAATTCCACAGGCCAACCATTAGGGCCAAGAATTTTGTCCCTATTAAAAGCTTTCAGAGCACCTTCAACTTCAACAAGAGTCACTTCATCAATACAAATAGAGGCCTCATCCAGAGTAACTAGAGAGGAAAAGGGATGAATCACTTTTAGCTGGTCACTTATATTTGACTTACCATCATCCTTGAAAGACTCTGTAAAAATTTTCACCCCCAGTTCTTTGAGTTCTATAGTCTCCTCCACCAACCTGCCATCCTCATTTTTTAGTGCCCAAATGGCATTGAAGTTTTTACGGGTTGAGGCATGACTATGAAAGAATTTGGTGTTGGCATCTCCAAGCTACAACCACTTAATTCTTCTTTTCAGTTTCCAAGTAAGGATTTCATGTGCCAAGTATTTCTCCTTGTGCAGCTTAAGGGATAACAGGAGCTCCTGCTCTTGTTCATTGAGAATACCCGAGGGTTTGGAATGCAGGAGGGCTAGGATCCCCCTATCAATCTCATACCACTCTTCATTCATTTGAATCTTCTTTTTCCTTTCCCAATCCTTAACCTTCAATTTAAGCCCTTTCAGTTTACATACCAAACTAGGCATGTCATTGTCCTCTTGAAAGAGAAGCTCAGAAGACCAATAGTCTTTTACTAGTCTGGTAAAGTTCTCCTCTTGAAGCCAAGCTGTGTTGAATTTGAAAGGGTAAATATGAGAAGAAGAGTCAGAAGTCCACTCTAAACATATGGGATAGTAATCAGAGAAAGGGAGGTTGAGGCTAGAAATATGTCCAGCCTCTTGTTGATGCCCTCATCCCCCGCCCTTCCATTCCTCCAAGTATGGCCAACACAAGCCGCAACCAAATCAATCATATTGGCTTTTTCAAAGATCTGCAAAAAAAATAGAGCTAGAGGATCCCTCTGGGATGAATTCCCCCAAATTTCATCATCACTTAAGGTAAGGTTCAGGTCACCTGAAAAAATCAAGTTAACCAACCCAAGAAGACCTCCAATAACAACATTGTTCCAAAAAGTGGTCCTATTACTATAGGGACCTTAATAGTTGAGAATAGAAAGTTCAGTGAAGGACCTACGAAACTTAGTCTTGACTAAAGTACCAACAAAGGTCTAAAAGGCTTTACATCAGGCAGACAGAGGATTCCAGCCTGTCAACAGGCCCGCCGAGAGACCAACAGAATCCAGAGCACAAAACTCCCACCCTGGCAATATTTTGGAGAAAGCCAGAAGAGCTTGATGGAAACCACACATAGTTTCTTGTAAAAGTATCATGTCCAGAGATAAAGAGGAAAAGAGAGCTTTGAGGGTTTTTTATTTGGTAAACCCTTCGAAACGACGCATATTCAGAGAGAGAATTCTCATAAGGGGCCACGGTAGGTAGGTGACAAAGCTCTAAGCGCCTGTGGAGTGGAAAACTGAGTAGGGGAAGAGGAGGCCCTGACCGCATTTTTTATCCTCACAGATAGGGGAGTAAAGGAGATGGATCCAATACACTCATGATGATTTGGAGTCAGTTTCTTCTTGGTCTTTCTAATAGTAACATTCTCAAAATGAATCGAGTCTAATGGGAGGGTCGAAGGTGAAAGAGGAGACTTGATGGTAAAGATGGACAAAGACCTCATCAAGGCAGGGTCAGAAAAAGAAGATGAATTACAAGGACTGACTGGGTGCTGATCAGAAGTAGGAAAGGTCTCAGGCGACGCTAGGGGAGGGAACTCCTTAGAGTTACAAAGGAAAGGATCATTGCCCAAGACCACGAAAGGAGGGTCAACAATGACAGGTTCAACATAAGATATTACCAAAGGGGCCAAAGGATTAGGGCCCGCGCTAGGAACCTGACTAGACACAACATCAACAGAGATCAGTGGATTACCAGAATGAGAGACACAGGAAGGGGTCAAATACCTACACCTTTCACCATCTTGAATATAAAGGAGTTCTCCTTTTGTAAGACCTTCATAATTAGTAAGGGAAGAAAATCTGTACATACCTTCAGGTGGAGTCGAGGAGAAAGTATCCAGCAGGGGAGGACTAGGCGAAGAGGACCTGTCAGGAGGAGAATCTAGTAGGAGGAGGAGTGCCTTGTAGAAGTACAGGACAGGTACGATGTAAATGCCCAACCTCATGGCAACAATTGCACTCGAAACGGATGTTTAGATAATCTAGTCTCTGGTTAATAGGCACATTATTGCAAAGAATCTCAATTTCGGCAAGAAGCCCCTGGTAGATGTCCATTTCAACCAAGAATTTAGCCATCCTTTTCTCGAATATAAACTGGAAGTCATCCTCCACAGCCACAAAGCGCCCCAGGGATTTGGAAATTCCAATAAAAAATTCTTTGTTCCATAAAGGGAAAGGAAAAGTCAAAAGGAGCACCCACATGTGGCGGACAGACACCCTCTCCCTGAGGGGGTCAAAGTCATAATGCCATCTACTGAGAACTAGGGAGCCTTTGCTGATGGTCTAGAGGGAGTTTAAAATCCGAGTAGCGTCTTTATCCTCCAAGAAGACTAAAACCAACCATCAGTTCGCCAATAGGTTGATGGTGGGAACATAATTCAAGATAGGCTTCCAATGGATGGTGACCCAATCCACCCACTCTTTCTTCCCCAAAGAGACATACTCCAGTCTTCCCACTAAAGCACGGTACCAAAGTGCCTCCACCCTGTCCATATAAACAGCATGTCCCAGGATGCAACTCCTCTTAGCTTCCAAAGCCTTAATCACTTTCTCATTCCTCCTAGCACGGTGAGCTAGGAAACCATCTCGAGGGATATCACATGGAGCGTCCCCCATAAACTTGGTATCTGCCATCAGTACCCCAACCACAACAAAAATACGACACAAAGACATAGGGTTGAAAAACCTAATCTATGTGATAACAAGTCTCTAACGTAAAAACCTCACCTCTTATATAAGAAATGAAGGAAAGCTCAATGTCCATTATAAGGAATGAAGGATTTTAAATATATTAAAAGAAATGAAGGTCTTTAAATAGATAAAGGACCCACATAACTCTCCAATATCTAGAAGGGTGGTGGTACCCTATTCACAAACTACATCAATCTAGTTGGTTGGGCACATTAAAAGACACACAATCCAAAAACAAATTGCCATAAAATAAGTGTGAAGAGAAGCACAAACGGTTGATAACCCTGCACACCACACTTGTGCATCATTACTATAGGTTCGTGATGTCAATCTTTATTAGTCCCTGCCATTGGCTAGCAAGGACTCTATGATTCGGCGTGTCGCCGTTTGAATTAGTTTGCAAAAATATCAAAACAAGTTTTAAACATTTATACTAAGTTTTGATTTAAAGTGACATCATCATTGTTTTCTCCACCAATCAACAATTTTTAATTCATTTAAAATTGTACATCACCGTTTTTTTATTCATGTAGGATCTTCCATGGTGGTAATTAGGTATTTTGTTTATTAAAAGTTTAACTTTATATCAAGTTATCATTGGCATTTCCTCGTTCTCCTTATTAGGCATTCAAAACCAAGTTACCCATATAGGTTGGCTAAACTACTATGTCAAATAGTTTCTTGGTTGTGATATTGAGATAAATGTTTGGAGATTGAGACTATGGTATGATATATTTAATATATAAAAATTGTTTTTTTTTAATGATAAAATCTTGGCATGTAATTGAAACAAACACACACACACACACACACACACATATATATATATACATATGTTATTCAACACTCTCTCTTTTTACTTGCCTTTAAAAAATTATGTAAACATACAAACTTAACTAGTGGTTGCTTGTATTTCTAAAATGATCATGATCATGATCAAATCTAAACCCTGGTCCATTGATAAAAATATATGTTTTTAATGAACTGTCATTTCATCAAGATACAATCATGTTAAACATTTTTCAAGATTAGTCTCTCAATTCAATGGGTTGTCGTTTATTTCTTTCTAAAATGCAAAGAGGCTTGAAATAATAGGAATAATTCAAATTATTTGTAAGTTCAACGTCACATAGCAATCCTTATAAACAAATTTTCAAAATGAATCTAAGCTCTATAGGCCAATTTATAACTTGAGATAATTAAGAAGATATAAAAACAACCTACCAAAACAAAATTGAGATCAGTGAGAAAAATATGAAAAATTATGGTATCTCCTCAAAATTAAATGTCACACTTGTAAAGAGAGGTAACATGCATATATGTTGAAGCATATATACCCTATTGAAGCCGCAAAGGAAGTAAAATAGAAGCCACAACAAATGCCATTAGAAAAATAGATTTTTCTAACCTATTACAAAATATAATACAAGACAGGCACAAAGCATTGAATAGTTCCCTTTCCAAATTCTCTTATAAAATCAAATTTCTAACATATTTAAGAGTTTCTAATGGAACATAGAATACCACACATTAACCAAAGGATAAATCAATATATAATACTTACCCACATAGATATCAACTCTTCCAAATGCAATAACACACAATATGGCAAATCAATGTTGGCATTCCAAGTGTCAAAGATTCCTACTTCGTGGCATGTTCTTGTCAATGTGTCCGATATTTATTGTATTTGTTGTCACGAGCATGTTACACATAAAATCATCTAATGCCTAAACCAACATTTGAGTGGCATGATTCAATGTTAGATTAAACATAATTACCTTAAACTAGACCATAAGACTTTATCAACTCTTAGACTCTTGAATTGATTTTGTTTATGTTGATTTATCTCTGTGGGATTATGCAGTTATTGATAATATTGAGGGATTGGATTTGGAGGGGGATATTACTCTTTGTCTTCTTGGTTTAGGTCTGTCGACGGCTGAGGTGGGGAGTCCCCTTCCTGTCCCTTTGTCGGTGGGGGTGGGATAAGACAACTCTACTTTCGTTGAGGGTGTGGGGGGTGAATCTGTGTGGAATATGGTTTTTAATAGTTCATGGACTTCAGTGGGATGAGTGGGTGGTTCTAGTGACACCCATGATGGACCTTCGGAATCACTATTTGATGATTTCCCCCCTATTGTCTCTAGCGTTTGGGCTTTGGGGATTGAAAGGGGGCAGGGATCTCTCAGTCCTACAGAACAATTGTCTTTTAAGGACCTGATTTTATTGGAAGTGTTACCCATGTTCTCATACCGCTATCTGGACTCTCCCTCTATACTACCTATGGCTTCTATCCTCCGTGAGAACGTCACTATTAGATGGGCCCGCAAAGTGAAAAACCTTGTGGGGTGTTGGGGGGATAAGGCATCGCTTGGGGATAATGGCCATATTCCTCTCTCTACTCGTATCAAAGAAGCAACCAGAGCGGGTAATCTCTCACATTCCCATGTTTTGTCTAGGGTACTTAGAGCAAAGGAACCCTTGGGAATGGTTACTTGATGTGTCTGGTTTCTTTTAATGTTAGAGGGTTTGGAGTGAGAGCCAAATAGTTGGCCCTTAATTCATTGTTGGAAGAGTTACATCCTGATATGGTTTTTTTCAATAGACTATGTGCTCAAGGTCTCGGTCTATGTTAGCCTTCTCTCGCTTTCATCCTGGTTGGGAATTTTTTTCTTGTGATGCAAATGGTCGCTCATGTGGCTTATTGACTGCTTGGAACCCCCGAGTGGTTAGGTGTAAATATTTTGTCACTTGTGTCGGCATATTGGTCCAGGCCCATTTTAAAGAAACTCTTTGTTACTAGAATTGTTTGAATGTCTATGCTCTGTATATTGATAAAGAGGTTATGGGTTCTGGTTAAGATGAAGGATCTGCTAAACCTTGACAATATTTGAGGTTGCTAATACTGGTGTTGATGACATAATGTTTTTTATTGCTTCAAAACATTTTTCTGCCTCATCATTCCATCGAAATTAATTTTTCTTCAGTAATATGTTAGAGGGGTCATTTTATGGGCATAATTCTTCACATATCTTTGATATTACCCTATTAAGCCTAGAAACCCTCTTAATTTTGAGATGTTATCTAGTTTGGGCCACTCAGTGATTTCCTTAATCTTACTGGGGTTGACTTTGACTCTTTCCTTTGATATTATATGGCCAAGATAGTCCACTTCTTCTTTTCCATGCATTCTGACATTTTTTCGCAAAATATTGATGTTCTTCCAAGATGGTTAATACTTGATCTAAGTGTCGGACATGCTCTATCCACGTTTTTATATATTTGAGGATATCATCAAAAATAAATAATACTAACTTTCGTAAATATGGCTAGAACAATTTATTCATTTCAACTTGGAAGGTGGTTGGAGAATTAGTTAACCCAAAGGGCATTACTTTGAACTCATAATGGCCCTCATGAGTAGGAAAAGTAGTTTTGGATACGTCTTCTAATATAACCTTGATTTGGTAATATCATGATCTCAAGTCTAATTTCGAGAAATAATTAGCTCCATGAAGTTCATCCATCATCTCATTGATGAACGTGATGGGGAATTTATTCCTAATTGTTACCTTATTGAGTCCTCTATAATCTATGCACAACTTGAAAGATCCATCCTTTTTTCAAACTACCACTACTGGAGCTGCATAAGGGATTTTTCTCTTTGAAATGATTCCACATTTTAACAAATCTTGGGTCAACCTCTCGATGTTTGTTTCATGTTGATGGGGATATCTGTACTGTTTGATATTGACAAGTTTGGAGCCTGGTTCTATCTCAATCAAGCGCTCAGTATTCATGTCTGGTGGGATCTCCATCAAAATCTCTTGGAACACCTTATGGTGTTTTTGGATTAACTCTTGTATCTCTAGGGGCTTGTAGTCATCTCCTTCACATGTTAGCAACTCCATCTCTTGACATTGAATTATGTAAGCAGGTGCACCTTTTTGAATCAACCTTTCCATCTTATGTGATGTAACTAATTGAGTTTAGCGTGGTTGGAAACCATACAATTTGTACTTTTTCCCTATCCATTTGAACTTGATGAAGTTCTCTTGATCGTTAGCGGAGTAAGTACTCAATCTTTACAACCATTAGATTCTTAACACAACGTCTACTCCTCCAAGAGGTAATGCAAAGAAGTCAGATTCCAGATTATACTCTTGCATTTGTAATTTAACCTTGTGACATTTTCCCACATTTTCAATCTTCTTGTCGTATGCTACCATAACCTTCATGTTAGGAATTTGGAAATCGAATAAGTTGAATATCTTAGCAAGATTAACAATAATAATAAATTTATAGGTACTACCGGTATCTATGAGAATCAACACATTGTTGTTTTTTATATGTCCTTTTAGCTTCAGTGTCTGTGGTTGGGATATCCCTAAAATGGCGGCTAATGAGATATTTGGTGTGCCATCTTCTAGTTCTAAGTGGCAGTCGTGTTGGTTTCCTGTATCCTCCTCACTTGACTCTTCACATTCTGAGATTTCTTCTTCTTCTTCATCTTCGCAAGCATACAATTTTTGGGGGTTTCTCCTTTGCAAACACATATGCTTAAGATCCCATTTATATCCACAATATTTGTACTTTTATTCCCTCATCCTTAGGGATTCTAAACTGGTTTTTGATCCTTCCCTTAGATGTGGCGGTGTATATCTTGAAGTCCATGTATTCGCTGATTGGGGAGGATTCCTCTTGGAGTAGTTTTTGTCGAAGCTACTTTAAGTGGATTGTTTAAACTTGTTCTCGATGATATTTGCCTTACCTCTTTCCTTCTCCATGGTAGAAGTGTTATGTAATTCTGACTCATCCCAAATGTGCAGTTTTAGTCCATGTATGTATGTTTGCAGACGTTGGTCATCAGTTAATTCTGGAACTTGAGTTGCCAAAGCTTCCCATTCACATGTGTACTCATATACACTGCCTTTCTGCTGCAACCTGGTGATCTCAGCAAATAAGTACTTTCTCGATTACGCCTTGAAACCTCTTAAGAAGATCATTTTTAAAGTTATTCCAATTAAAGGAATACACTCGGGTTGTCGTCTTCCACCACATGCACTAATTGCATGCATTTCCCTCCAATTGCATGGTGATGTACTTAATCTTCTTGCTATCATAAGGTATGTTATGGATGTCAAAGTAGTCCTCTGCTTTATTGATTCATGCGATAATTCGCACTAAGACTACATATGTTAGCACACAACCGAGTGAAATGTGTCTTGAGCCTTCCATAATTAATAGCATGTGGAATGTGGGAAGGATAAATTCTCCATGTTTTCATATGAGCGATCAGGTGGGCTTCTCCACAAAACATTCGAACGAGGGAGGTGAGATTTAATGAACTGAAATTTTGGATTTTAATGCAGTCCTTCTTCCTTAGATCCATCCTTCCACTTATCTTCCAATACCTCGAATGACGCAAAAATCCATCTCCCCATTGACTAAAGGGTGGTTGGCTTACCTTGGGCCATTCTATGTAAGTTTCCATGTTGTTGGTTCCTTCTAAGAGTGAGTCTATGATCCATCCACATTTTGATTAAAAGCATGGGAACCATTTCTTAAAAATAATAGAGTTGTTAACCAACATTTCACCCTGCAGGAGTTTGGAACCTTTATTGGCCAAGCTATCTACATCCTTATTATTATGTCGCTTAACATGGAATAATTGAACCTTTGATATGTCTGGTCTATGCGCTGAAATTATCTTTTGGATTCGTCCAACCTCTGTTGCTCTACCTGATTGAATGTTTTGCATTTTTTGGATAACAATCCAAGAGTCTCTAAAGGCTTGAAAGGATTCGATGCTGAATTATGCAATTAGTTATATGCCTTGCATTAAAGCCACCCAGTCTGCTTGAATGTTTGTCCTTTTTCTCGATCCCCAAGCAAAGGATTGAATCCTTCTTCCTCCGGGGTCAAGGATGACCCCTCCCACACTTGCGTCCCCGGATGCTCGTCGAGGATCTCACGGATTTCATGGAGAAAAATTTGATGAAAAATAAATAGGGGCTCATCCTGGAGGTCCGCATGGATATGAATGAGGGGTGGCTTTGTCGCATGGCCAAAGCCTAGATGGACTTCTAACACTAAGCTTAATGCCCTTGCTCGAGAGCTCAAGGTATTTAGTCGACCAAGGGAGACTCGGGAGGACTCTCAACTCATTTACTAGAGTCACCCTAATCCCCGTCAACATGGTGAATGCTCTGGAATGGACGTTGATTATATGAAGCATAAGCAAAGTGTCCCTCCTATGATTATCATCCCGGATGAAAACTAATTATGGCCAAAACCAGTTCATCTCCTATGTTTTGATTCCAACTTTACTTCAATGGTTAATAGGTTTTTTTGTCTCACTTATCAATTATGTTTCAGCTATAAATCCTGGCCTATGGTGCTTATAGGAACTCTCAGTACTTTAGATTTTCTCTTAAGTTACTTAAACTATCAATAGATAGATAAATAGTTTGATTCTTGCTATGGTTTCAAATTATGTGATTATGCATGTTCACGGTCTACCTTTCTCTATTGTATTTTTCATTTTTAATATAATAAATTGGAACTTATAAAAAAATCTAATACAACCAATGTAAACATATTTAATCAAATTAATATTGAAATGCGTACAACATTCTTTTGTATTTGAACACAAATATTTAATGATATTTGTTAGTTTCTACCCAACAACTTGCACTTCACCAAAAGAAAGGTAACTTAACAGTTATTTCACTTGACTATGAAACCAAATAAAATACAATGTACCGTTTTACAAGTGTGATTTACAATTTGCACTTTACCCACCCAAAAAAAATATAAGTTAACATTTATTTCACTTCTAGATGAAACCAAATAAAAATACAAAGTATTTCACTTCACCAAAAGAAGAAAGGTAACTTGTATTGCACTTCACCAAAAGAAAAGTAACTTAACATTTATTTCAAAAATACAAAGTATTTCACTTCACCAAAAGAAGAAAGGTAACCTATATTGCACTTCACTAAAAGAAAAGTAACTTAACATTTATTTCACTTCATGATGAAACTAAATAAAAATACAGAGTACTTCATTAATGGTAAAAAGTGTGATTTAAAATGTACACTTCAACAACAAGAAGAAGTACGTGGACATTTATTTAATTTCTAAATGAAACCAAATAAAAATACAAAATACTTCATTAACAGTAAAAAGTGTGCTTTAAATAAACATCATAAGAAATCCAAAAATATTACAAAATAATTTTGATGCTAGTGATTCAGATTTTGCCAACTAATGAAAAGAAAAAAAAGGGGGCCACATGAGTACATTAGTCATTGCCATAGGAGGGACTAAAAATTAAATTTGCACGGAATAATGATGATGTTTACTTTATTGTGAAACGATTAAGTTAGCATGCGACTAATAAGGGTCTTAAAATAGCACCACCTTAGCCTTGAGTGGATAATATGTGTGCGCCAAAAAAACAAAGTTATTTTTTATTATTTATTTTCTTGGTTTAAACACTTTTCCGTGACGGAAGGGCTAATTTTCTCTAAAACACTTCGTTTGTATACAAAGTCAATTTTTGCTACTTTTGAAAGAGTATTATTAGGTGGGCCATGCCATTCGAAACTTCAACCCCTATTAGTGTGGTGTGTGGTGGCAAGCATGATCCTCGTTTAACAAGGAAAAATAATTTTGTGGATGAAAGGTTCGTTTAGTTATATATATGACATTTTATAATAATAAAATAAATGTGAGATAGTCATTGTAATAATGATAAAATAAAAGTGTGATTGTCATCGAAGTTAGTTTAGAGTTTAAAAATTGTATGAAAATAAAAAATAAAATAAGTGGATAACTCAGCTTGATTGAGTGAAATTTTGGTTAAATTTGATAAGATTTTTTTTTATAGTTCTACTTGTTTGATGGATTGATGGAAAGAGGTTGAGTAAAGAGTTTTGTTTTAAGGAATTTTGTTATGATTTCTTTAGTAAGTGATTTTTTATCTAATATTTTGTGTTGTTTTTGTTGATTTTAAAAAATTATTTGATAGGGTGCCGAGAACTAACCTTTGGAATGGATTAGAAGAGCCAAAAGTTCTTTTCAAGTTGAGAGTTTTGTGATAAGGTTGTATGTTAAGATTATTGTCAAATTTAGAAACTCCGAGAGTTGGTCCAAAAAAATTATTGTAATATAGGAGTCAAGCAAGGTTGTCCCCTATCTCTCATCTGTTTTGGTATATGCATTGACAAGGTATAGGGTTGATTGGAAAATGCAGGTTATGCCAACACAACATTGGCTAGTGTAGTCGTCATCCTTCTTCTTTACATTGATGATATTGCTCTTATGGCGAGGAGTCCTTATGATCTTGACAAGCAACTGAAAATTCTCCAAGGATTTTTGCTCTAGTACCAGTATGGATGTTAACATTGTCCAAACAAAGGTTATGATAATCAAATATCAAAAGATCACTTTTGCTAATTTCATTTATGCTAACAACAACTTAAAGGAAGTGTCTCCATAGAAATATATTGGAATCAATCTTCATCACAAGATTGATTGGAGCTATAACATTGAGAAAATGATTAATTGAGGGTGGAAAGCTTATTATGGACTTGAAACAATTGTAAATTAGTAAACCTTTGGCTTTGGGATAAGAAGAAACTCGTCTTTCATACTCTCATCACTCTTGTTAGCTTATGCGGATGTAAAGTTTGGGTTGCAGCATCTCTAGAGAATTGTGGAGAATGATATATCAAATCCAAAAGCGCTTTATAACATATAATCTCAAAATTTAAGGAAATACACCATATCCTATCATCCTTAGAGAAGCAAGTCTCTGCCCCATTGAGAGCATGGTTATGACTATGTATCAAATGTACAAGAACAATATAAACAGCATGGGAGATAAGAGGCTTCTTAAGATTGTTTCCTACTCTAGTCAAAACGGCATGTGGCTTAAGTGATGATAGCATAAATGTGCCTTGTCTTGGATAAATAATTTGAGAGTCGAGGACAGGTCATCATGTAGAATAATTATAACATTAAAAGTATTATTACAACTAAAATTAGAGAGAAGTTGTGATGTGATAAAGATTTAACGAATAAGAGAAAATTAAGATATTATGAGGCGATCAACCCTAATCTAGAAGATCAAAAGTATCTCTATGTTTAAACTAGCATAAAGAAGAAATCAACATTGCTAAAATATGGACAAACTTTCACGAGCTTCATAATGAATCAAAGTGCTAGACAATTTTCAAACATCATGGGATGAAAGAATTTGTCATCTTTGTGACACTAAAATGATTGAAGATAAAACTCATTTTCTCATAGAATTCCCTATGTACACCCACATTAGAGCACAACTTCAAATATATTTGCTACAATATTGATCTTTCTAAACTTTTAACTCATCATAATTATGGTGATCTAGGACTACATCTCTTAAAGTTTTTTGAGAATATCAATTAAAAAAAATATTTCTAACTTTTTTAAGGTATGATAGATCAAAGTTAGTATTAGTGGACATTAATAACCATTATCAGCATCATATTATATATTATTTCAAAATGTTCAATACAAAAATTCAAAAATTCAATTACTCATAGAGATATTGATAAGGAGAAAGAGAAGTTAAAGTCAAATATTAGAAACTTAGGTCAACAATGGATTACTTAAATTTTAGGGTTGTATCCTATTGTTCTAAAATACCACATAAAAAATATAAAGAGCCAGTTTATATGATACGTGGGTGGAACGCTTCTACACATAAACTTATGCAAGGTTCTCATAGAAAAGAAAAAATTCCAAAGTAATTGTTTTATGATTGTATTTTCTTATCTATGGCTTTCTAAGTTTGGGAAATCAAAATCTTTTTAATATATTGCCGAACCAAAATATTTAAAGTTTTAATTTATTTTATATTCTAAACTTTGTTTTTAAATAGAAAATTTCTTAACTCCATTGGTTTTCCAAACAATATAAAAAATTCAATGCTCAAAATGCTTTGCAATTGGCATATGGACATGGTGCAACGTCATTAACAAGTTTTGAAACCATGAGTAGGAGGAAAAAATATGGTATATATGCTCGAAATTACATTGGAAGATGCAAAAGTATATTGTAAGAGAGCAGTTGTATAAAAACTAGTCATATAAAATTTAAAGCAAGCAAGTCGGCCCTAAAAAATATGTGATTCCTAGAGAAGTTACAATAAGTGTGAATTTGTTTACCGTTACCATACCTTGGTTGTGCCTTGTCTCTCTATTGCCATTCCTCCCTCACTATGAATCAATGGGAATCATCCCAAGGGTTGTTGTTTGAGTGTCATTTTGATTACCTAGACATATGTCATGAAGAACCTAGTCGTGGTGTCAAGGGGCAAGTACTTGGGAAGCAGAAAAAATAAGACAATTTCGAGGCACGCAATTGTAAAGAGAGAAGTGCAGACATCACCTTAGAAAAATACCATCCACTATCGACTACAACAATGTTAGGAGCATGAACTACGGATTCAATAACCCATTGTTTTCTACTCCATGGTGGTGATTCTAGTCATTACCCTTATCCTTTGTTAGTATGTTCAATCTCATCATTTTTTTGAGACATATAGGTTGTTTATCCAAAGCTCCCGCATTGATATCCCCAATGCCAAGTGCTATGATAAAAACATCGCCTTGATCTACTACTACCAAATGACTAAGCTCATGCATGAGAATGTTTATGGAAAATATGAGTGGGATGTTAGACCAAAGAGTGTGTGATACAAAAACAATGGTTGTCTAGGTCACAAACAACCATTTGCTCACATTCATCTATTTATTCTTCTAGAGGCCTCTACCAAACAAAAGATTAAGATATATGAAAGGCTTTGAAGGAAACCAGTGGAAGGGCATGTAAATGATATTGATGGAAGGCCTCAAAGCCACTAGATATAAGTGAAGGACTGTTAGGGTTGCATCAAGTAGCTATATGGATGACCCATAGACGAAGCAATAAATCTACCCATGCATAATGAGACTTAGGGCATTCCTTGTTTATTAGAGGTTGACATCAATTTAATATATCACTTAGGGCGAGCTAAAGGGAAAATGATGTATTGGGGGTGGAAAAATAAATGATAATGTCATTTTTTATCCATTGCATGGAAAATATGATGAAATCAATGTCCAAGATATAAATGCCTTACAATGTAATAAATCACAAAAATAAAAAGAGAGCATGTCAATATTTGGAACAAATGAAAAAAAATGGGGCTAGTTGGTTACCTATACTTTTTAGCCAAGAGCTTGAGCATTCTCCTTATGCCCTCTATTTTTTATGCATTTCCTACACCCTATTCCCTCTATTTTTGTATGCATTGCCCACACCCTCTTTCCATTTGTGAGGAATAATCACCTTAAGCAGCTTCTTCTCGCCTACACAGAGAAACACATTACTCAAATATCGACTAAATTTTGTAGGAAGAACTTAGAGACCTATAATTCACAATAATATATACCTACACTTTCACACACCATGGTTGTGATTATGAGTTATAGAGTTAGTGAATAATGCACTTCTAGATGAATGGGAACAACCCTCAAGCCACTGCACCTACATCAAATATTGGGAAGAGGAATCCCCGAGGAGGTAAGAGCAAGGTGGGGTGAAGTGTGGATGGAGGGCCATGGAAAAGTGTGGAAATATTCCCCTTTTAAGGTCAATATATTTATTCTAGGAAATGTGCCCCAATCTATGACACATGTGTTTTTTTCCAGGAGAACAAAATGTTTTCCCTTCTCTCAGTTGTGCATGTTGGGCATCTTACAGTAACCATAAAGCCAAAAGTAAAATAAAATGAATCATTAATGACCTCATTAAAATAAACAAGTGCTTAGCCTCAAGGCTTAGCTCGATTGGTAAAATGTGCACACTCTCTCCCGGGGAGGGGGGAGGTTGTCACGTCCCGGTCTTGACCCGTTACATTAGATGTATATGATGTATATATTGTAATGATCATGGTGTGGAGCTAAAGGCCAAGGCCCCACCATTGATTGGTTATGCTATGTTCTGGGATTTAAATCGTCACCGATTGAATATCGGGGCGTGCGGCACATATTAAGTTTCAGCATCATGTAAATATGCATCTATAATTAATTAAAATGAACACAACC
>LPNX010259230.1:148488-183185 GCA_001517045.1 Pseudotsuga menziesii
TTGTGCTTTCTCATACTATTCTTTGACATTGACAACCATGGTTGTCCATTGTATATTGGATTCATCAAATAGATTCTCCTTCACAAAATATACAAAGATACAAGGAATACCTATGACAAATTGCAAACCTCTTGCAAAACTCAAAATGATGTTGTAATGCATTTTAGACTCCTATGCTAACTTGTCATAAGTTTAATTTCAACTCACATAATCTGTTTTCCAAGACAACCTGTTTACTTTCTTGCTTCTCCATTTGTATTCTTAGAAATTACAATGATTGCTTCAAGCCTTGTAGCTGGAAAGTCAATGGTTTGAGGATTTCTTAATCTCCCGGGTGTTGTCTTGATCCATCTCAAAATTCTGAGTATCACGAATGAAATAGGGTGAACTATCTACGAAATTACTGAAAACAAAACAAGGAAAATTTTGGGTTTCCTTTATAGCCCCAAAATTTCCCAATTCAACAACAAGTTTGTAGTGAAACCAATTATCAGCCACAAGACCACGCACTTAGTGGTATTTCTAGGAATTTACTTTAAATCAGGTTTAAACCACATATATTCTTGTAGAGAAGTTTTACTATATATTTTGAGGTTGAGGGATCTTCCACATATATGACCTTACTCAATATTTATGTCCTCCTAAACATTGTCAAACCATAATTCCATGCCACAAACCAAATAAAATTGCGAAGGAATGGTCCCACCTTCAAGTTGCTACTCATTAAACATAATATTTAATTGACATTGCTCCATAACTAATATGTAGGATTGAGGGTGAAATACTATAGGATGGGTGATTAAAATCATGCCTCCATCATGTCATGATATATTATACTTATCGACACCTTGAATTCGGTTCACATGCAACATTGAGGGGATATTCATACCTTGGATAAGTGGTATAATCATCATCGTGGGATTAATAAGACCTTAGGGTCACCACCATTTTCCAAACAAAATACTTTTAAAAGGCTTGTTGCTTATTTTGTTGTAGAATTTGCCTCACAATTACCTCTATGTTGAATAGGAAGCGGTTGGAATGAATCAAGAGTATATGACATGTTCAGGATTCGAAGCTTCATCCTTCCAGGCATTGCATTGGCTTCTCGATGACGATTTCTCCAAAATATTATGAGTAGAGTTAAGTCTCCAAAAATGAGGAGTCTTAATGTGTCTTTCAATTACATGGGAGAGGTTGATGTAAAGGGCATGCATTTCTTCCTAATTGTTGGTCATTCTTTCTAATCCCCATTTCCTTTAAATTTATAGATGACTCTCCTGCACCTACCACCCCTAACTTCAAATTTCAACACTAGTCAAAATATCAATTTTTATCTACTTAATAACTCATTCCTTATCACAATTACTCACTAATAAAAATCGAAATTATGATATAAACAAACATTAACAATGATATAAAATCATAAAATTAATAAAATTCCACGACACAACAAAAAATACAAGCATGAATAAGTATAACTTAAATCATTAATAAGACACCCATTTCAAGTAAAAGATCGTCGTTATCTTTAAAAATGGGTCCTCGAGTACAATAACTAGCACCAAATCTTACTTGTTATCCTTGGAAGACTTCTCTATCTTAATATGATAAAAGCAAGTGACAATTGTTCCCTCTTACAAACAACCAAATCAATTATACACCATTTTTTCCCTGGAAAAAAAATCATAGCCTGAATTGTATTAACTCAAATGCCATATTTATCATTGGCCATGGCAACCTTACATGAAATCACTGCAATCAAAATAATGAGACATTGTGTACGTAGCACCATCATTCTCTATCAAGTACAAATATCAAAAGATAAAACTAAATATGGTGCTTAAATTATCCTCTAATCATTCATAGAATAGTATGTGTCTCCCAAAACACACATATATTATGGCCACCAATTGCTTAAAAAAGAGGAGGTCCTGGATCAAGTTCTTTTACCACATCTTTGTTGATATCCCATACAGTGAATGTTCCTTCCTGTAATAATAGACCCTGTTTGGGGAGTAGATTGACATGATGGTTATTTTCACGGAATATATGCCTGAAGTTCACCTCTTAGAAATGATCAATAAACCTACAGGTCTTTTCATAAATAGGTTGTAGATAAATATTCTTTGGAGGGATATGATTAACTAATCACTCAATCACATTGAGTGAATCTCCAAAAACTTGCAAATTATGACATCCATGATAATAAGCGAGCTTTAATACCATAAGTACAACAGTGAACTCAACCTTGTTATCTATTGCACGTCTAATGTATGCTGAGAATTTGAGGCTGTGATTTTCATATAGATATGAAAGACCACTAGTGGCCCCAATACTTGGCTTACTTTGTGCAACACCATCAAAATAACACCAAGGAGTAGAATGGTCTATAGGGATATCCTTCAAGATCCTGCAAAGTCTAACCTTATTATCCTAAGGGAAGTACTGAAGGATAGCAAGACTATTTGTTGCAAATACATGTAGAGGAATATATACATTTGTGAATATTTCCTTATCACACGCTAACCAAGTTCCCCAAATAAAATAATAATAATAATGACCGATACTCCAAAACAACAGGATTATTAAGTCATAATGGACCCAACAGGTGCGGTCTCTGCAAGTGCAAAGATGAATTTTTAAAGCACCTCTTTGTTGATTGTTCCTTTACACTTCAGACCATTAGCAGTCTCCTCAGACTTCATAATTGTTCATTGACTTGTTTTGATACAACAGTCTTAGAAAATATTGAAAATTGGCTCGAGAAAAAAGGAAACCTTCTCTATGTACCTTTCTTCTTCATATGGAATATTTGGAAGACAAGAACCACTATCTGTTTGAGGATAAAAAACCTAAGACTGACAGTCTTGTTCACATTATTATGCATAATGTTTCAGCTTATCCTGTACCTTCTGACAGAGTCTGCAAAAAAGGAAACATTGGAAGCCCCCCTGTTATCACATACCCTTCGGGTTTCTTCGATGGAGCAGCTATTGAAAAATTGGGGGTGCTGGTATTTACCTCTTGATCAGTCAAACACATCATTTCCACATCAAGATGGGTTGTGAAAATATTACCAACACTTGAGCAAAGCTATTGGCCCTTTGGGCACTCCTATTTTTTTCCAGAAAGGTTGGGATACCCAGGTTACATGTTTTTGGAGACTCTCTGGTGGTCATAAATTGGGCAAAAGGCTGCTCATCTCTCACCACTCTAGACCTGGAGGCTTGGTGTGTAAACATCATTGCTCTGTCTACCACTTTCACATCTATTGTTTATCAACACGTCTATAGGGAATATAATGAGAGGGCAGGCATGTTATCCAAGGAAGGGCTCAATTTGGCTATAGGCCAATTGTCCTATACAGAATATTGTGAAGGCATAGTTATTGGGGAAGGCAATTTGCAGCTTTTTTAGATGAGCATGACTCTCTATGACCTACTCCTTTCTCTCTGAGTATTTAACTTTTAGACCCTTTGGGTTATGGTTTTTTATAGTCTGTTGATTCACTGCTATGTGAATAATTATTTTTTCATAGACATCTCTCCAGAGCCTTCCTTGGATGACATACCCGATCTCTCAGTATCTTCTCTAAGTGACTGTTGGATAATCCGCTATTTTTGTTGATATAGATGTATAGAGTTAGATCAGTATTCTGCTTGGATCATATACTCTGATTTTGGTACTTGACTAGTCTTATATGACTTGACATATTGATAATATAACTTGTTACCTTTAATTCACCATGAATATCAAGTAACTGTTATTTTTCATTTAGAGAAAAAACTTATTCACAATTTTGTCTAGTCATATATATATATATATAACAAATAAATCATTAAAAAACATGCTTCAATCTAGTGATATGGGTGATGAATATACCGTTGATGGTATTACTAACTACATGAGAAATTGATCATGCACTAAATTTTATAATTGAGTGGTCTTAAAAGTAGGATTATAAAGTCATTTGAGAACGTGCCATTCCCTCCAATAAAGAGGTTTCCTTTTACACAATGATGTTGTACTTGAGGAAAGTGTCAAGGATATGCCAACGAGTCTATCTTCACAATAGTTGTGTTGTCTTCTCTAGAGGGTAGTGCACTTTTTACCATTTCTTAGATTGTTTTTTTTTTCAAATATTTGTTATTTTAAAATATGAAATTATATTATTAATTTAGGATATATTTTTATTTTTATTTTTTTAAATATAGTTTTTTTTAAGTTTATAAATAAGTCATAACTAGGGTTAATAAGAAATTAAAACAATAATAGTGATTATGTCATAAATAAAATATAAATTTAAATTTAAGGATAACATTCCTTTTTCAACTAGATCCAATTAGCAATTTATATTTTGTATTTAGTTATATTTAAAACACATCATTGTACATATTAATTGAAATGTTCACTTTTTTAATTCTTAATAAAAAATCATATTTTAATAAATTATTTTATAAAAACGAAGAATAAAAATAAAAAATCTTAAATAACTAGATGCAATTTATATTTTGTATTTAGTTATATTTAAAACAAGTTATTGTACATATTAATTCAAATATTCAATTATTTAATTCTTAATAAAAAAAATCATATTTTAATTTAACTATTTTATAAAAAACTTAAAAACTAAAAATAAAAAATATTAAATGCTTACCAAAAGATAATATTTTTATAAAAAAAGTTTACCCACTTATAGCAACTTATAGCTTTATTTGACATTGTTAAAATCCAAGCATTACTATCCAAATTGTATTATTAATTACATTTTTTTTAAATGTTTCGCTTTCTCAATTCAAATATTCAATTTATGCCTTTGCTTTCTTTCTTTTTTAAATAAATTTTCATTAAAAAAAAGCAAAGGAAAAGTCATTACATCCTAACTCATAACTTTATTAATGTCTTCAATGCAACTCTTAATAAATGAAATATATCCATATTCATGCCTTCGCGTTTTTTTTAAGATATCATTAAAGGAGAGCAAAGGAAAAGTCATTACATCCCAACTCATAACTTTATAAGTGTCTTCAATGCAACTCTTAATAAATGAGATATATCCATATAGATTGACCTATTTGCCTGACCATTTGCATCGATCGGACGGCCGGCAACGTCGGATGTGGCTGCTCACGTGAGCCAGGTCGTCCGATCGGTGCAAATGGTCGGTTAAGTAGTTTACTCCTATCCATATTCAAGGCATTTTTAATTTAAAAATTCATATTTTTATAATTTAATAGTTGTATCCAAAATCTTCTTCCCAATTACTAACACAAGTTTATTAAAAACTTACATATATAATCTAAAATAAAAAACTTACATATATAATCTAAAATAAAGGGTAGTATTTGATCTCATGTATGGGACTAAAGATAGAGTCAGTTAAAGCACACAACTTTAATGTTGTAGCCTTGACAATGACAATATGATATACCAACCCTCTTGTGGATACTATCTAGGTTGAAATTGTCTTATGTTAGGATATTTAGACACTCGGGAGTTAGTTAAGATCAACTTGATTTAATGTGTCTTTAGATAAAGATTGTTTCTTTAATGTGCTTTATAGTTATATAATCTAACAGTCACAATTATGCTATGGTGAAAAGTTCATAGTGATCCAAAAACCATTTTCTAGTGCAAGGTTTTTTATAAGTCGAAACCACTTGTCACAACAGAGAAAGGTTTCATGATCAATCAGAAATCAATCGATGAATTGTTGAGTGGCAAATATAACCGACTTGGAAATGTGAACCAAGCGGATGATGGATCAACTGCAGTAGCAGTTAAGGATATGAAAGTTACATTAGTTAACGATGCAATAGTAAGAGAATGTTTTGAAAGAATAAAACTTTTTTGATGGAGATGATATCCCTTTATCACGATAAGAAGAGTTAAAGAGGTTTGTGGAATTGAAGAAAATCCAGGGAAGATCCTTGAAGGCTTTGAGGTTTCATCACATGATATAAGTGAATGTCAATAAGAAGAGTTAAAGAGGTTTGTGGAATTGAAGAAAATCCAGGGAAGATCCTTGAAGGATTTGAGGTTTCATCACACGATATAAGTGAATGTCAAAGTTCAAGTGAGCACAGTAAGAATGAAGCATGAGTATGAAGTGGTGGTCCACTACGTTGTTAAACATAAATAATATGTGAAGTATTGTCTAACAATAGTGAAAGAATATGATAAGGTTGCTATGATTGCAGTAAGAGATAAAGTTCATAAACAAATTAATGAATTGTAATGGTTGAGAGTTAGCAAAATCTTAGGATAATTCATGATGAGGGGAAGCAAGTAAAATGAAACATCATGTTCAAAACAACAAGATAATAAAGATCATGAAGGAGGAATGAATATCAATGATGATGCAACCAAATAGGGCCAAGATATATGAAGGCAAAACAAAAGTGAAAGATGAGGACATGACCGAAATGAAGACCAAGACAACAAAATTGAGCAAGTAAAAGAAAGTATTTTTGGACAAGAATATAAACATTAAAGCGGAGATTTAGAGATAATATTGATCTCTAATTAAGTGTTAATAGTTAGAAATATAAACGAATAATGAAGAAATGTAGTAAACTAGTAATTAAGAAATGGTGTGTCGGTTAGTTAGATCATTCTCTTTCACTATTATTATTATTATTATACATCACATTCATTAATAAGATGGACAAGTGAATGAACCTCTTTTAGTTGCAACTTCGTTCTCTACTCGATTGTGCATTAAATTTTGATTCTTATTTATAATAGGCTAAAGAAATGGCTCATGACTTCATTAATGCTAACAAATCACATAGTCATTTAAAACATAGTACAATGTAAATGTAAAAGTATATATGACTTCATTAAGCTAACACAATTGCTAACAAATCACACAACCATCTAAAACATTAGTAGTCTAAACATGTTACAGTTTCACCTTTTCAAGTCATTTTAATCCAAATTTCGATCAAAAATTCAGAAGAGTTGTTGGAATTGCATATATTAGTCATTAAAATTTTACAATCCAGGTGCAATAGATATATTTCAAGGGGTTGAATCCATTTATGCATTAAAAATGTGATTTAAACAATGAAAATTTCAATTTAACCATTAATTGTACAACTAGATTCCAATTATGATAGCCAAAAAAAAAGTCCAAATCATATAATGTTTAGACGACTCCTCTAAAACATAGTACAACATATCCCCACGATGGGTGCATGATGTCTACCCATCCCTCGGGATGATGACGCCTGTCCTCTATCGTGGAATCAACGAGTTGCCACTTAGCTCTCACACTACAACCAAGTCCTTTGTTGTACATTTAAAGGATTTAAACGTTATGGATGTTGTGAATGGTAAATCCTTTCTCCTCACGCGTTAGTTTTTTCTTTGGTATGATACTTAGGGGTACTTTCACGTCGTTACTTATGTCGTGATGAACTCGAGTGTCATTCTTCTCCCATGTACCAGTTGTTAACATTCGAACAAAATTGGAGTTGCTTGAACTTTAAAACTTTTATCAAACAATTTCAACACTTATGAAACTTTATATTAGCCACAAAACAATATTTATATCTGCCACCTATGAATCTTTTATATCAACAATATATGAATCTCATGAATAAATCGACCAGATAGTGACAATCAACCATGAGAGACAAGATATACCATGGGAAAAACTCCCTAACACGAAGGATGAAAAACCCAGCAATTCTTTGAGTATGATAGATAGATTTGCAGAGAATGGTTTACAACACATAAGAAAAATGACTGATAAGAGATGACACCTTAGCAGTAGAGAAGAGAGATCCAATGCAACCTTGCAAAAACAACTATATGCAACTATATTGAACTTGCCATATGCCTAGCATGTTAATAACAAGCCAAAACACCTAGCATGCAGAAGGGGGTGAATAGGAGGCTTAGTAAACACATTGAGATCAACACATGGCACATTCACTAAGAGTAGTGTGCACTAGAACTCCTCCCATGCAGTCATTAGCGCCCTCCTAAGCTCCAGTGTCAAACTAACACTTCAGTTACTCTTGCATGCACAAGATATGCACCCTCCTTTATTTATCTCTAGTTGGATGCTAACTGACTTGAACTAAATGTGAGCTGAACTAAACTAAACCCAATCTTCAAATTAGTGCATAACCACAAAGTTAGGAGGCTAACTTAATGTCATGGTTCCTCACAATTAGTGCCATCCATGCTCAATTTCTATTTTTCACTTTTGCATGGATCTTCTTAGTTAACTAATGCATGTTGATTGATGAACTTTCAACTCTTCTTTACTTAACTATTTGCATCCATTAATAGTTCCAGTGATGCTTTGACTGAGGCACTGATTGAGGCATTCATATTTAACTTAAGCTTTAGAACTTGAGTTCACTCAGACATTTGCATGGGCAATTTGAATTCTCTTTCTTTATGCTTTAACTCATTATCACTAAATAATTAATGCATGGTCCATATGTGTATTTATCCATCTTATCATATCATACTCAAAATAATTGTTCCATACTAATGATCATATGTATTACCATGGGCCATATAGTCATATGCTAAAGTAATTCACTCTAGGTGTAGTTAATCCCTAAAGGAGACTTATAGCACCTAGTGACCATGACTAGAAATACATCACATAGTATATCCATATGACTTGATACAACAGAAGTCTAGACTTTGATACAACAAAAGTCTATAGGCTTGATACAACACAAGACTCCAATATTGATACAACACAAGATCACAGTACATGCATCCCTACCTCAATATATGAGGACATAGATAGGACTTGATACGACACAATGTCTTGAATTTATACCACGGGTCCCTAACTTGATACAACACAAGTTCCTTAACTTGATACAGCACAAGTTGTTGACTTGATAAAATACAAGTCTTGGAGAATGGCTCTTGATGTTGTACATTTAGCACCAGATGTCGCAAACGTATCCCTTGGTCTCTAACTATGGAAGATTGTAGAGGGTGATTTTTTTCTACAGGCCTTTCTCCTTCCCCCTCTGTCTCCATCGACTTCTCTCCTAGCTCAGCATTCGATTATGGCTTGATTTTCATCCCCCCCATAGTGATTCATTTCTTTCCTAGGTTTCTACTTGCTCTGCATTCATCATGGTTTAGTCCAAGAAGATGGTCAGGAAAACCTCCATTGGCCCTTGTTTCTCTCACATGCCCTAAATTTTGCGTGAGCATGACATTGTTCGTGCGTGCTATGCGGGCTCCCCCCCCCCCCCCCCCCCCCCCCCCCCCGACCAAGTGCCACATTCAAGGTCTAGAAAATAATATTCGTGGCAATTTGGTGTGCCCTTCCACAGACATGTTGTCTACGAAAATGGGGGGTCTAGTGGAAGACATGTGTTCAAATCGAACAAGGGAAACACATTACCAGAAGACTCTAAATTTCTCTGGTATACCAAGGTAATGCTCGTCCAAGCTCTCACAGATTGCATGGAGGGAAATTTGACGAAAAAATAATTAGGATCTCAACTTGTCAGTTGACACGGATAGGAATGGGAGGTGGCTTCATTGCATGGCCAAATCCTAGATGGACTTTGATGCCAAGCTTAATGCCCTTGCCCGAGAGCTCACTAGAAAGATATTCGGTCGACCAATAGAGACTCAAGAGGACTCTTAACTCATATATCGATGTCGCTCTAATCCCACTCAACATAATGAATGCTTTAGAATAGTCCTCAGTGATCAAAAGAAGAAGTAAAGCATCCCTTATGTGATTATCATCTCGGATGAAGACTAATTATGCCCATAACCTGTTCAACTTCCAGGTTTTGATTCCAACTTTACCTTAATGGTTAATGGTCTCTTTTGTTTTAGTTATCATTTATTTTAGCCTATAAATCATGTCCAATGGTTGCCTATAGGAACTCTCGATACTTTCTATTTTCTTTTCAATTACTTAAACTGGCAGTGGATATATAGATAGTTTGATTTTTGCATGGTTTCAAGCTGTGTAGTTATAGTTGGTTCACGACCTACCTTTGTTCATTGTACTTTTTGTTTACACTATAATGAAATTCGAACTTATAAAACAAAAACATAGTACAACATATGTAAAAATATCTAATCAAATTAAATTTGAAATACATAGTAACATCATTTTGTATTTGAACACAAATATTTAATTATATTTGTTCTCTTCTACCTAACAAATTTGTTTCCTCAGAAAAATAAATAAAAATAAAAATTTCACAGTTCGAATTTATATTAAACTTGAAACCATATTGTTCATTGGCTAAAGAAACAACTTTACAGATAGCCTTTCAAAGATGGGAAATAACATCAACAATCCAACCAAAAGAAACACATTACAAGTCAACCAAAATAAACACGCTAAAAGCATTCTACCCAACCACTTAACTTTCACTTGTGGATGAAGCCAAATAAAAATACAAAGTACTTCATTAACTGTCAAAGTGTGATTTTAACATTTACTTCACTTCCCGATGAAACCAAATAAAAATACAAAGTACTTCATTAATTGTAAAAAGTGTGATTTAAATAAATATCATAAGAAATACGAAAATCAAAAATAGGTTTGATGTCATTTGTCAACATTTTGGCAACTAATGAGTGGAAAAAAAGGCGAGATGGCAACTAATGAGTGGACAAAAAGAGTGAGATGAATATAATGGTCATTTTTTTAAAGAAATTGTTAGAGGGCTATTCCACCCGGAAATATGCCAACACCTGATATTCCAACAAGAGAATCAAGGTATGGCCAGATTACATAATTCACATAGTTATTACAAAAGGAGTCAACAAAAGCGAACATGTCACTTACAAGATTTGAAATTAGGTGGGGAGGTTGGTAACAATCATTCTTCTCAACTACCCAAGCTACAACTAGAAAACAAAATAAATATATTGATTATTATTATAACATAAACTAATGATTAAATTACCATAGTTTTTTGTGAAATTATTAAGTTAGAATGGGATAAATAAGGGGTGGAATAGGACCACCTTAGCCTTTTAGTGATAATACGTGCGTGCCAGCAAACCAAGCTCTTTTTAATTATTTATTTTCCTTAGGGGCCACGCCAATCGAAACTTCAACCCCTATTATTGTGGTGGCAAGCATGATCCTAATTTAACAAAAAAATATTAATTTTGTGGATAAAAGGTTATTTTATTTAGATATATGACATTTCATTTTAATAAAATAAATATTTGTTTTTCAAAAAAGTATAAACGTGTGATAGTCATTACAATACTAAATTATAAAATAAATGTGTGATAATCTTTATAATAATAATAAAATAAAAGTGCAAGATCTTTTGCTAACATAGTCTCTCTATGGGGTCATTTGATGAAGAAAAACTATGTTGGATCTCGGCATTGTCCACTCTACATGTTTAATCTTGCTAACAAAGTCTCTTTTTGGGATAATTTGATGAAGAAAAACGGTGTTGGATTTAGGCATTTTCCATTCTGCGTGTCTTACTATTGCAGCTATTTAAGAATTGTTTGGGATTACTTCTTTCAGCTTGGCCACATCTTGCCTTTGGGAAGGTGATTATTTGACTTTTGTTTTTGAGTAGTGGATGAACGGTCCTATCTTTAAGGGTCAACATGTCCTCCATGTGATCATTATGTGGTTTATTTGGATCTCTAGGAACTTAGTCATTTTCGAGGACAAACTCATTCCTTATGCTATGTGTGCTTCTAAAGGCCTAGTCATCATAAGTTATTTCCTCAATCTCATCTCTCCCGGCAAGTGAGGTGCATTGAGCCTAAACATATTGATCACAATGATCCTTGGCTTTACTTTGATGTTGTTTCTCTTCTCAATCCTGCTAAAGGCAGAGTGGGCAGATCCATTTTCTTATATGTTTCCCTTATAATCACTTTGGTGGCTGGATTGTGCCGTTGTTCCAATAATATGGTTGAGCTATTGCCTCTTAAGCTCTCGCTTACTATTGCATATGCCAAATGTGTTCAATAGGTCCAAGTCTTTGGGGATTTGAAGTTGATTATTGATTGGATGCAACTCTACAGGAAGCCAAAGAATATCCTTTTGGTCCCGGTGTATGAGGAAATTATTATGATAGTGGATCAATTTGTTGATATCTCTTTCCAGTATATCTCCTGAGAGAGGAATACTCTGGCTGACTCTCTCTCAAAAGGGGGTTTTCTCTTTGAAGAAGGTGTTTGGAACAGATGGGAGTGCATCAACGGACAGGAGATCGCCATTGGCCCTAGAACTTTTTCGAGTTATATGGCATAGTTTTTGGTCTTTTTTGTTATGAGCATTTGGTGCCTTTTGGATTATATTTTGAATTTTGTTGATGTAATGGGTTGGAATAGCCTTGCAGTTTATTTATATGCTTCCATATGAAAATGTTTACATTATTCTTTGAAGCCTTTCACATGCTGAAGGAAATATTCTTGTATCTTTGCAAATACAGTTTATTATAATATTAATATACTATGCTTTTTCTTTCGAGGAAAAAAATAATAAAATAAAAGTGTGATAGTAATCGAAGTTAGTTTAGAGTTTACTAATTGTTTTATGAAAATAAATCAAATAAGTGGATAACCTAATTCGATTGATTGAATTTTTTGCTAAATTTGATAAGAATTTTTATAGTTTCACTTGTTTGAAGTAGAGAGTTTGACCATAGAACTTGTTTTAAGTATTTTTGTTTAGTTTTAAAACAATTTAGATCACTACAAATTGGAAAAAAATAGTTTTGATAGAACTAACCTTTGGAATATAATAGAAGAGTTAAATGTCTTTTTTTTCAGTTGAGAGTTGTTGCAATAAGGTTGTATGCTAATATTATTGTCAAATCTAGGAACTCTTAGGTCTAGTCAAAATAAATTAATTGTAATATAGGCTCCAAGAAAGATTGTCCCCTATCTCCTATCATTTTTTGTATATACATTGCCAAGCTAGATGATTTGTAAATAAGGAGTTGCATTGAGCGAGTTCGTGAATCTCGACGTTTCGATCCCTACTCTAGGATCATCATCAGGAGACAACTGAAGCGTGAGGTGAAAAACTAAGAAGCCCGTAAGTATTTATAGTTAGTGTGAAGCAAAACTGGATTTAGGTTTTAAATCGGTTTAGGTTTTAAAATTTTAAAGATTTTTAAATGTCTTTATTATAAATTATAATAAGGTTTAAATAGTAAATTTAAATAACAATTTTGTTTTTTAATCTTAATTTAACAAAAAATTTAGTTTAACTCATTTTAATGAACACTTAATATTAGATTGGGTCAAGAAAATAATTCCTGATTCTAAAAGGTTTCAATAAAGTTTAGATTAAAGGTCCAATATGTTAAGAATTGAAATATATACAAATTTTTAATTATTGATTACCAAAAATGTAATAATTCCTAGTTCTAAAGGGTTTCAATAATTGAAATATATACAAATTTTTAATTATTGATTACCAAAAATGTAATAATTCCTAGTTCTAAAGGGTTTATTGGAATTATTACATTTTTGGTAATCAATAATTAAAAATGTAATAATTCCAATAAACCCTTTAGAACTAGGAATTATTACATTTTTGGTAATCAATAATTAAAAATTTGTATATATTTCAATTATTGATACCCTTTAGAACTAGGAATTATTACATTTTTGGTAATCAATAATTAAAAATTTGTATATATTTCAATTCTTAACATATTGGACCTTTAATCTAAACTTTATTGAAACCCTTTAGAACCAGGAATTATTTTCTTGACCCAATCTAATATTAAGTGTTCATTAAAATGAGTTAAACTAAATTTTTTATTAAATTAAAATTAAAAAACAAAATTTTTCTTTAAATTTACTATTTAAACCTTATAATAAAGACATTTAAAAATCTTTAAAACCTAAACCGACTTAAAAACTAAATCCAGTTTTGCCTCACACTAACTATAAATACTGACGAGCTTCTTAGTTTTTCACCTCGCGCTTCAGTTGTCTCCTGATGATGATCCCAGAGTAGGGATTGAAACGTCGAGATTCACGAACTCACCCAAAGCAGCTCCTCCTTATTTACAATTCTCCACTGCGTAAATGACTACTTTCAAACAAGCTAGATGACTGTTTGGAAGATGCAGGTTGTGCCGTCATGACTTTGAGTAGTATAAGCATCATCCTTCTTCTTTATGTCGATGATATTCCTCTTATGGAAAGGAATATTTATGATCTTGACAAGCAACTAAAAGTTCTCGGAGTTATGCTCCAATATAGGCATGACTATTAACCCTGCCCAAACAAAGGTTATGATAATAAAACATATCACTTCTGCTAATTCCATGTATGACAACAACAACTTAAAAGAAGTGCATTCATTCAAGTATATCATAATCAAACTTCATCACAAGCTTAATTGGAACTATAGCATTGAGGAAATAATTAATTGGGGGTGGAAAGCTTTTTATGGACTTGAAACAATTGTAAATCAATAAACCCTTCGCTTTAGGATAAGAAAAACTCCTCTTTGAGACTCTCATTGCTACTGTTATCTTATATGGATGTTAAGTTTGGGCTGCAACATCTCTAGAGAATTGTGAAGAATGATATATCAAATCCAAAAGCACTTTCTAACATATAATCTCAAAATTAAAGGAATTACACATCTTATCCTCCTTATAGAAGCAAGTCTCTGCCCCATTGAGAGCATGGCTATGACTAAGTATTTGATGTACAAGAACAAGATAAACAACATGGGAGATAAGAGGCTTCTTAGGATTGCTTCCTACTCTAGTCAAAACATGTGGCTGAAGGAATGTTAGCATAAAGGGACCATGTCTTGGATAAATAACTGGGGAGTCGAGGAAGAGGTCACTATGTAGAATAATGATAACATTAAAAGTATTATTACAACTAAATTTAAGGAGAAGTTGTGATGCAATAAAGAATTAATGAATAAAAGTAAATTAAGATATTATAAGGAGGTGATTGACCATAATCTAGAAGATCAAAAGTATCTCTTTGTTTAAACTAGCATAAAGAAGAAAATCAACACTGCGGATTAAAAAAAAAAAGTTCATGAGCTCCATGGTGAATCAAAGTGCTAGACAATTCCTAAACATTACGTGATGAAAGAATTTGTCATCTTTGTGATACTAAAAGGGTTCAATATGAAAATATTTTCTCATAAAATGCCATGCGTACACCCACATTAGAGCACAATTTCAAAATATTCACTACAATATGACATTTCTAACCTTTTGACTCATCATAACTATGTTGATCTAGGACTACTTCTCTTAAAGTTTTTTGAAAACATAAATTAAATTTACAAAAAAAAAGTGATTCCTTACATTTTCAAGGTCCTATAAACCAAAGTTAGTATTAGTGAACGTTAATAACAACCACCACCATCATTATAATCCTCATATTATATATTATTTCAAAATGTGTAATACTTAACTTTAATTAAATATACAAAAGTCAGTAAGGAGAAATAGAAGTTAAACTTCAAATACTAGAGAATTAGTTCAAGAAAGAATTACTTAAATTTTAAGGATGTAACCTATTGTTCTAGATTACCACAAGAAAAAATATAAAACCACAAGAAAAAATATAAAGAGCCTAATGTATATGATACATGGGTGGAATGCTTGTTCAAATGAACTTATGCAAGGAGGTTCATTACTTAAATTTTAAGGATGCAACCTATTGTTCTAGATTACCACAAGAAAAAATATAAAGAACCTAGTGTATATGATACTTGGGTGGAATGCTTGTTAAAATGAACTTATGCAAGGAGGTTCTCATAAAAAAGAAAGAAAAAATACGAAGGAATTTTTTATGAATGTATGTTCTTATCGATGGCTTTCAAAGTTTTGTGAAATCAAAATCTTTTAATATATTATTAAAAAAATAAAAGTTTAAATTTATTTTATATTATAGACTTTGTTTTTAAATAGAAAATTTCTGACTTCATTGGTTTTCCAAACAATAAAAAAATTAATACTCAAAATGCTTTACATTTGGCATATGGACATGGTGTAACATCAAAATTACATTTGACATATGGACATGGTGCAACATCAAAAACCATGAGTAGGAGAAAAAAATATGGTATAAAAGCTAAAAATTATACTAGAAGATGCAAAACACATTGTCACATTGTAAGAGAGTTGTTGTTTAAAAATTAATCATATAAAATTTAAAGCAAACAAGTCAACTCATTTCTGAAGAAGTTGCAATAAGTGTGAATGTTTTTATCATTACCATACATTGGTAGTGCCTTGTATCTATATTGCCATTCCTCCCTCGCTATGAATTAATGGGACAACCACCCAGGGGTAATTGTTTGAGTGTCATTTTGATCACCTGGACACATGTCATAAGGAACCTAGTCGTGGTGTCAAGGGGTAGGTAACTAGGGAGCAAAATAAGAAAGACAATTTTGAGGCATGCGATTGTAAAGAGAGAAGAGCATGCATTGCCTTGGAAAAATACCATCCACTATCGATTGCAACAATGTGAGGAGCATGAACTAGAGATTCAACAATCTATTAGTTTTCTACTCCATGGTGGTTATTCTAGTTATTACCCTTACCTTTTGTTAGTTTATCAATGTCATCATTTATTTGAGACATATAGGTTGTTTATCCAGAGCCCCCACATTGAGATCCCCAACGCTAAGTGCTATGATGACAACATCGCTTTGATCTACTACTACCAAATGACCAAGCTCATGCATGAGACTGTTAATGGAAAATATGAGTGGGTTGGAAGACCAAAGAGCGTGTGATACAAAAGCAATGGTTGTCTAGGTCACAAACAACCCATTTGCTCACTTTCATCCATGTATTCTTCAAGAGATCTCTACCGACCATAAGATTAAAATATATGAAAGGCCTTGAAGGCAACCAATAGAAGGGCATACATATGATATTGATGGAAGACCTAAGAACCCACAACTATAGATGAGTGAAGGGCTGCTAGGGTCACATTAGGTAGCTAGATGGATGGCCCATAGATGAAGCAATGGTAGTTTGTACAAGACAAATCTACCCTTGCATAATGATGACTTAGGGCCTTCCCTACTTATTAGAGGTTGACATCAATTTAACATATCACTGAGGGCAAGGTGAAGGGAAAATGATGTATTGGGGTTAAAATTATAGAGGACAATGTCATTTTTTATATGTTGCATAGGCAAATATGGTAAAATCAATGTCCACAATATAGACGCCTTACGATGTAATAAATCACAATATTAAAAAGAGAGCATGTAAATATTTGGAACAAGTGAAAAAAAGGGACTAGTTGGTTACTTATACGTTTTAGCCAAGAGCTTGTGCATTAACGTTATGCCCTCTACATTTCAATGCATTTCTTGCATCTTGCGCCCTCTAATTTTTTATGCATTGCCTACACACTCTTTCCATTTGTAAAGAATAATCACCTTAAACAACTTCTTCTCGCATGCACAAAGATATTGCTCAATTATGGACTAAATTTTCTAGGAAAAACTTAGAAACCTATTAGTCACGGTAATCAATACCTACACTTGCACACACCATGCTTATGATTATGAGCCATTGAGTAAGTGATTAATGCACTTCTAGTTGAATGGGAACAACCCTCAAGCCACCACAAATACTTCAAAGATTGGGAAAAGGAAAGCCCCAAACAGTAAAAAAGAGGAAAGGTGAAGTATGGATTGGAAGGCCATGAACAAGTGTGGAAATATTCCTTTATTTCAAATCAAGATATTTCTTTTAGTAAATGTACCACAAACTATGAGGCATATGTTGTTGCCTGGAGAAAAATATGTTTTCCCTTCTCTAATTTGTGCATGTTGGTCATAACAACCACAAAGCCAAAAATAAAAATGAATGCATCATCGGATTCATTAGACTAAACAACTACTTCTCTCGCATGAATAAGAGATAATTGGATGACTAATGAAGTACTTGAGGGAAGAGTTATAATAAAGGTTAATAAGTTAGTGAATAAAAATAATCTCAAGAATTTCTAGCCATTCATCATTCACTAAATCATTACATCTTTGGAAGGTATTCGTTATTAATACCTTTGTTTGTTTCTCATTTTTCTCTTGGATGTCATTTGTCCCTAACATTATTTAAATTAAATTAGTCTATGCACGTTAGACCTACCTAATACCGTAGCACCTAACTCCTAATTGATTGGCGAGTTTAGTTCCTAATGCAATCTCAATGATAACTGCAGCGAGGTCATGTGAGATATGGATATAGCATACCTTTCTCGAGGTGTCAAAAAAGTCCAAGGAAAGGACATCCTCAACTAGTTGTTGGGTCATTGCACGTTAGAGTAGAAACTCCTTGGGAATGGAAGCAAAGATGCCACGTGAGAAAATATTTGTGTTTTGTTTGACATTAATAATGAGCATTGAATAATTGAATAAGCTTGTTTGAAAATGGACGAAATATCTTATTATTAAGAAGGTGGAAATACGAATAGTAGGAAGATTACAAAGATTTCAAAATGTACATTTTTTTCTATTATTGTGTTTATGTAAAAAATGGTTTGATTATACAATTTCAACTTTATAGTAGAGCCTACTCCATGCTTATCATGCCTGGTGTTGTCTTGTCATATATATATACAAGCCTAAAATCAAAATACATGTAAAATGCATTAATCAAAAATATTGGTTAGGTTGATGCCATTAAGGGCTTCTTCGATTCATTAGTCCTCACTTGTTTGTTCTTTCTAATCCTATTACTTCATGGCCATGGTTGTCCGTTGTATACCGGCTTCATCAACTAGATTCTCTTTCACAAAAGCTACAAATATACAAGGAAGACCTATGACAAATTGCAACCCTCTTGCAAACCCAAAATGATGTTATAAAGCATTTTAGAGTTTGGTTCTAACTTGTCATATTTTAATTTCAACTCACACAATTTGTTTTCTTTCATGCTTCTCCACTTGTAATCTTAGAAATTCCAATGCTTGCTTCAAACCTTCTAGCTGGCAAGTCAATTCTTTGAGGATTTCTTAATCTCCTAGGTGTTGTCATAAGCCATCTCAAAATTTAGAGTATCACTAATGAAACAGGGTGAACTAGCTACGAGATTACTAAAGACAAAACTAGGACAAAGTTGGATTCCTTTACAACCCCAAATTTTCCCAATTCAACAACAAATTTATAATGAAACCAGTTATCAACCTCGAGCCACAAGATCACACACTTAGTGGTATTTCTAGGAATTTACTCTAAATCATATTTAAAACACATATATTCTCGTAGAGAAGAATTTCCACATAGATGACGAGTTTTCCCAACATTCCTGGCCTCCTCGGCATTGTCAAACCATAATTACATGCCACAAACCAAATAAAATTGCAAAGGAATGATCCCACATTCAAGCTGCTACTCATTAAACAAAATATTTAATTGTTATTGCTCCATAGCTAATATGTAGGATTGAGAGTGAAATCCTATATGAGGGGTGATTAAAATCATGCCTCCATCATGTCATGTCATGTCACGTTATACTTTTTGATGCCTTGAATTTGGTTCACATACAACATTGAGGGGGTATTGATAAGACCTTAGGGTCACCACCATTTTTCGAAAACAATCCTTTTGAAAGGCTTGTGGTTAATTTTGTCATAGCATTTACCTTATGATTATTACTACGTCAAATATGAAGCAGTTCGAATGAATACAAAGTGTCTAGCATGCTTAGGATTCGAAGCTTCATCCTTCCATGCATTGCATTGTCTTCTCGATGATGATTTCTCAAAAGCCTTATGATTAAAGTTAAGTGTCAAAAAATGAGCAGTCTTGATGCTTCTTTCAATTGCAATGGATAAGCTGATGTAAAGGGAAAGAATTTTCGCTTGATTATTGGTCATTCTTTCTTATCCTCATTTCCTCGAAGGTCATAAATCACCCTTCCTGCACCTACCACCCCTAACTTCAAATTTCAACACTGCTTAAAATATTAACTTTATCTACTTATTAACTCATTCCTCATCACAATTACTCAATAATAGAAATCAGAATTATGATATAAACAAAAACTAACACTAAAAACATTGATGATATAAAATCATGAAAAATAATAAAATTCCACGATACAATAAAAAAATACAAGAATGAATAATTATAACTTAGATAATTAACCGGACACCTAGTTCTAAGTAAAGGATCGTCGTTATCTTTAAAAATGGGTCCCCAACTACAATAGCTAGCACCGAATCTTAGATTTTAGGTCTACAACATCCTTAACTTCTCATCCTTGGAAGACTTCTCTGTCTTTTTTTTTTACAGAAGCAGTTATGTTATATAAAAGCTGAGAAAGAGAAAGTTAAAACTAACTAGTTTTATACAAAACCATTTTCTGAAAGTCTACAACTTCTCCTACAAACAAGTCCGGAACAACCCTCAAACAGAAGAACAACAACCTATAATCCTAAGGAGGGGGAACTGAGGATAAAAGGAGATTAACCGACAACTCATTCTTATTTGAATCCATTGACTGATTAGCATCTTTATCTACCCCATCATTTAGCTCACGAAGGATATGGAAGAATTCTACTCGTCGGAAGGACTTAGAAAAGTCCTTAATTCTTTTAATCATCCTGGTCAGCCTCAAGTTTCTGCTCTGACTAGCTCCATTCAGCGCCTGAATTATTAACCGGGAGTATCCAAAGACAATAGCTTCCTCAAATCCTTTTACTTTCAACTGATTGATACCTTGCCACAGCCCGTATACTTCATCCATATTATTGGAATCAGTTCCGATATTCCATAAAAAGTCCACTTATGTTCTCTCTTCAGGACTAATAATGATCCCTCCACCTCCCGCCATCCATAGATTCCCCTTTGAGGTGCCATCAAATAACAATTTCAACACCTTCCTTTCTTTCAACCAATTTCCAATATGGGACTTATCCATTCTAATTTCCCAAATCTCCAACCTCTTTGGAGTAGGATCAATGCCAATATCTGAAGAGTTAAAGGACTACATCCACTTAATCTCATTTTCTTCGAGCCTGGCTTTATTCCTAGCAATCTGATTGATTTTTAAAATCTCTCCCATAAGGTCTTGTGTTTTAGCCACTATTTTCCCTGGAAGTTGATCCTTGTTTTGAAAGAGCCTATGGTTATGCTCTATCCATAGATGCCAGCAAACCAGTTTTGGGAGCATCAACTAGCTCTGTTTCATACCCTTTTTATTCACCAAATTGCCATTATAATCCTTTTCCCAATTCACCAACCATTGCTGAACATTATCATAAAATTCCACCTTTCCAAACCATGGGTTGATGAGTTTATGCCACACCTCTCTAGTGAATTGGAAGAAGAAGAACAGGTGCGCAATTGATTCAGAATTGGCCCGGCACAGTGGGCATCTAAACGGACCCTATATCCCACACTTTTGTAGATTGTCTCCCATCAGGATCTTTCCATGCAACACTGTCCAGCAGAAGAAATTGATTTTGGGCAATGTAGAGCTTCCCACAACTTCTTCCAACTTATTGGGTTATTGGCAACGCTGGGGACAATCGAATACACTCTATAACCCATAGCAGAGTTGTAGAGCCCCGAACTTCCCCAACCTCGTCGATCCTTTCTATCTCTAGCAATCGGAGAATGCCTGAAAGTTAATCCAGTAGCTGGTGTTTCTCTCCCTCCATCTCCACCGGACACTCAGGAAAATGCCACCCGATCCACCTATGAGTAGCTTCCAAATCCCATAGGGCTATGTCCCAAATCATGTTAATCCCATTTCGATCAAGCCATATTCTAAGAGCTGGGAGTTAAGAAGGTAACGGTTTCCCCATGATTGAATCCTGCCAAATCATAATCATCTTACCATTGCCAGGCACCCAGTGCAGATCATCCTTGAATTTTGTCAATGCCTTCTTACAAAGCATGAAGATGGGAGATCCGTTGATGCTCCTTGGAGCTGATTCCAGGCACCAGAGTCTTGGACCATTAAAGTATTTGTTCTAGATCACCTTCCCGCTCCAAGAGGGATTTGGTTAACCAACTTCCACAGCAGTTTAGCTCCCAGAGCTAGATTTTGGAATTTCAGGTCTCTGAGATTGACGCCTCCTTCCATCTGGGACATTTTTATTTTCTTCCAGCTGACCACGGAAAAAAAAATTCCTTCTCCATTTCTCCCTCCTTGCCAGAGAAAGGATCTCAACATACACTCTAGATTTGCTAAGATTTTGGTCAGATCCAATAAGATAGAGCACTGATAGAGCAGATAGCTATTGAGGACCTATTTTATCATAACCAATTTCCCGACCAGATTTAACCAAACAACACCCCAGGCCAAGATTTTATTTCTTAGCTTTTCAATTAACAGATTCCAGTCCGAGCACTTAGGCTTATTTATGAATATAGGAATCCCTATATATTTAAATGAATGCCAAATAGTAGCTCCTTCAATTTCAAGAATCTGAGATATCCCAGACATCTCCCTCGGATTGATGTTTCAACTATAAATCGCGCTCTTCCTGATGTTTAGTTTTTTCCCCGAAGCTTGACAAAAGTGATCCAGTTTAGCTTCAAACCTTCTGGCTATGATCTGAATTGCTCCTCCAAGTAGAATTGTGTCGTCTGCAAACTGGACATGATTGATGCTTTTAGTTTCGCGGGCCATACTAATGCCAATAAATCCTGGTCTCTCCTAGCTTGCTCGACTTGGAGACTAAGAACGGATGCTTGGATTGCATAGAGCAGAGGCGATAACGGACATCCTTGCCTCAATCCTCTCGTGGCTTGGAAGAAGCTAGCTACTCTTCCATTTATGAGAGGAGCGATCCAGGGCCCGTTGATGCAAGCTTTGACCCATCTGATGAAGCTCAAATCGAAGCCATATCTTGCCATAGCATTAAGCAGAAAGGTATGGGAAACTCTGTCAAATGCACTGACTAAGTCAATATTCACCACCATACCTTTTTCGCCATTCTTGAGGCTGGTGTGAATTGCCTCCTGGACCAGGATAATATTATCCCAGATTCTCCTGCCTTTAATAAATCCACCTTAGTTCTCTGGAATGATACGAGGCATAATTTATTTTAGTCTTCTAGCCATTAATTTAGTGATAATCTTATACCCAGTATTACACAAGGAGATTGGGAGAAATCTGTCAAAGGAGCTCGCGTCTTTCTCTTTGGGAATCAGAGCAAGAAAGGTTGAGTTGGTACTGCCACCGATTTTGTCACAGTTCTGGAATTTTGTCACCATTTTGAATAGGTCTTTTTGAACGATTTCCCAACAGGATTTGATGAAGGTTGCATTGAAACCATCTCGACCCGACGATTTGTCATCTTTCATATCATGCATGACCTCTTTTATCTCTTCAATCGTGATACTCTTAACCAATTTCTCATTGTCCTTTCTTCTAATTAGATTTGGAATTAAATCTATAATCTCTCCATCAGCGATGAGTCCGTCCTTTGCGGTGTAGATATTGTTGAAGTGGCGACTAGCTTCAGCTTTAATATATTCAAAATCACTAATTACATTATCCTGGACATGAATCTCCTTCACCAATTTGAAATTTTTCCTCGACTCGGCCTGTTTGTGAAAGAACCCCGAATTACGATCTCCAGCTTGGAGCCAAAGACACATCGACTTCAACCTCCCTAGCGTAGCCTCCTGTCTGCATGCGTCGAAGAGCTCTTGCTCCAATTTGATTTATTTTCTCTGGTCCTCCTCAGTAATGTATTTAGACTCCATGGCAATCTGATATGTCTCAAGCATCATCACGGCTTTCTCTTTTTTATACTTGGAGTTTCAAGATTTTTTGCCCAGGATTTGAGCGCCATCTTAGTTCTACGCAACTTTTCTTCCCAGATGAAAAATGGAGAGCCCGTGACCAGAGTTGTCCAAGCTTCAACAACAACCTTCCTGAATTCGCTATGAGAGATCCACATAGGACTGAAGCGAAAGGGAATAGGACCAAGTTTCTAGTCTTTCCCCATCTCGAGCAAGATAGGTTTATGATCTGATCCTCCAAACGCCAAGATTTTGGAGGAGGAATTCACTCCCAGCAGGAGAAAGGAGTCTTGGACAAGAAAATAATCCATCCTGGTAGCAATGTGCCTTGGCCCCAATATTTCGTTGTTCCAAGTATACTTCCATTTGGTTGGAATGATGTCTGATAGCCCCCAATCCAATATTAAATCATCAACATGCTCCCTGATAAGATCCCTGACAACCGAACCTCCTCTCTTTTCCTCGTGATTTAAGATGATTATTAGGTCACTAGCTAAGATGACATTACCCATCAGATTTCTTTTTTCATCATGAATAAGATTCCAACAAAAAAAAATTTCAGCATAAGTAGTAGGCACATAAATGTTGAAGAGTCTTACCTGAGTGTTAGAGTCTTTCTGCAGCAATGTAGTAAGTATCCAATGTCAACTTTGCTTGATTTCAAGTAGATCATATTTCTGGTCATCCCAGAGTGTACCTATTCCACCGTAGGCACCCCTTGATTTGATTGTTGTTCTTCCTCCTTTCTTCCAGAAATTCACACTTACCTGGAGAAAAATATCTTCCTCCATCTTGGTCTCCTTGATCAGCATGATGTCTGGCTGGGCTAGTCTTATCATATCTTTCATTGCTTCTTCCTTGCCTTTCCTTCCCAGACCTCTACAGTTCCAGGAGAGGACCTTCATTACTTACTTTTAGTGGGTGTGGGTGTCCCCTTATGGTGATTCCCTTGCTGCCTCATATTTCTTATGTTTCAGAGAAGTTTTTCCAAAGTTAATTGTGAACCTTGCAGTTTATCCTTGTAGGTGGCTTGCTCACGCACCTCCTTTGTGGATCTTCTTCCTCTAGCCTTCTTCGTGCTTGGAGTATCCATATCTATTTTCCCTTCCTCTTCCTCCTCTTCCTCATAATATGATTCCTCCTCTGACCTTTCTTGATTCCCCCATTCTTTTACTGCCTCACCTGAATCTGAAAGGGTGATGTTCTAAGATAGATCTAGTAAGACACCTTCTATTTCCTGCTCCTCAGTCTTCCCCATTGTTGGGTTTCTCCTTTGTGCCACTAGTCCCGCTCCTCTTCTCATTGTCCTTACCTTCCGTCATGGCTTTACTATATGCATTCCCCCCCTTCTTTCCTTTGCATTTCTCCAACTTTTACTTTGTTTTTTCTCTTCCTTGCCGGTTGCCATCCGTCCTCTTTTTCCTGTTGGTCTTCTAGTTTCTTCGGGAAGTTACAAAAGAAGTGTTTGTATTCATGGCACCCTCTACATTTGAATGGGATTTTCTCGTAGTCCAACTTTTGATAGTTATAGCAGTTCCCTACTGTGAGCTTGATTGCCTCCGATAATCCAGCTTCTAGATCCACCTCGATGCATATGAGAGCACAAGCGTATTGATCTTTTGGACTTGCCATATCAATATACCTTCCTAGCGTGTTCCCAATTGCTTTGAGCAAATTTGGGTTCCAGCAGCGCATTGGGAGATTTGGGAGCCTGACCCAGACTGGGACAGCCTTAGGAATGTCTGCCTCGGGATCAAAGTCCGGTGTTCAGTTATTCAAGTAAATGCCTTGTGGGCCCATGAAATAGGGCCCGTTGTGGAAGATAAGATCTTTGTCCTCCTTAGCTTCGAAGTCGAATAAGAAGAAACCTCTCCCAACTAAATAAGAAGCTACATTTTTTTAGATCAAGGGTCTCCTTTTCTATGGACCCAATTCTCTGTGGTTTTTTGAGACAGCCAAAATCCAGTGAATTTCCCAATCAACATCCTCTCTGCCAGAGAGAGGGCCACCCGAATTGTGTCCTTCGGCGGCAGAGCTACAATTGGAACATCCTCTATTCGTTTGACAAACTTCGGAGGGGCTCCCTTAGAGGTCTTTTTGCCTTGTTCAGCTACAAGATTTTCGAAAAATTCCGAGAAAGAGACATTGGGTGACTCGGCCTCCTTCGTCCCCATTGGCCAACGATCTCCTTTCACCAGATCTGGCTCCCGCTCAACTCCAGAGCCAATTCACATCCTGCATGCAGATCACAGGTGTACACAAATCTAGTCCTATCAGGGGAAGAGGATGCCTTCTTGAGGTGCTCGGGAACCAGTGATCATAGCTACATGCAGAAGGCAAAGTTCCCAACATCGAAGAGAGAAGATATAAGATTACAGAGAGTGAGATGTTGCACAGATCGGAAGGTGCAAGGGCATGCATGATGGTGCAGGATCGCCTCGATATGCTTGCACAGGGTTCAATGCTTTGGTAGGTCCCAAACAATCACGAAGATTGTGTTTAATCTTAAAACTTTTACAATTTCAATGAAGCCTTCGAAAGACTTCTCTATCTTAATATGATAAAAGCAAATGACAAAAACAACGACAACGTTCCCTCTTACAGATAACCAAATTATATGGCATGACCTCCATCATATGTCATATTATTTTTTCACGAAGTAAAACTATTAAAGTTGATATTCATAGGTAGAATGAAACTATACATAGGTTTTATGCAGAGATCATGGATTTGTCGTACATATGCTCTTCATATATGGACTATCATCTCACTCCATCATGTCTTTATAGAAATCAAGGTGGGGTATTATAGAGATTCATGTATAAATCCTATCATATACACAGAATTACACATAAATATAACGAATATTTAATCCTTGAAACAAGAGCCACGAGGTGGCAATGTCCTCGCATGTGCTAACAGTTATTGCTATAAGACGAAAGCTATATAAAAAAAACCATTTTGTTTTTTTACAGAGCATTGGTGATGGATGAGAGGTTTGTTCTCAGAGAGGATGGTGATTTCCTAGGTGAAGTATTTGAAGTATTCTTAACATCTTCTTCACATACGGCCTCGTCCTCAAATCTTCAAGCAACCACTAGTCTACTATGAAAATCCAAACCATGTCAACTAGGATAACTTTTGTCATGACAATTGTGCATGTGTGATCAATGTTAAGGTGTCATCGTTTGTTATTCTCTTGTAAGTTATTGTGTAAATTTATTGTATTATTTACAAATTTATATTTATATTCTATTTGTAGATCTATTGAGTTATAAGCCATTTGATTTAAGAAGCACAACAATGCCCCTTCTTTTTGGTTTTTTCCCTGATTAACATTAGCTAAAAGCATAAAATTGTCATCCTAGATCAATCCAAACTTGTTGGTTACTAGTGTTCTAAACCAAAGCCAACTAATATTAAAATCTCACGGGTAAACTGTAATGTCCCCAAAAATTGAAAATAATTTTTTTTTATAGGCTAGTAGAAAACTACCCAAAGAGGATCATTATTACTCCTGCGGAATTACATGCGCTACTTAACTTTTGATCTCTTCAGAAATTGCTCATACTGTCTTGTTAATATCTTATCCATTCAGTGATTATTAGTTCGTTTACTTCTTATGTCTTAATTCTGTTATTTAAACTATTTGTACATCTTAGTTATTACTGTCGGTGAGTTAGTGAATTGTATAGTTCATTGATTTACTTCTGCACATGTGTACTCTGTTTATTAAGTATAACTAACTTAACTTTGTTGATGGGAATAAAGTGGTGGAGTGGCAGGACTAGTTCTCCCATGACAATTTGAGAGGTAAGGTATTTCTCGGTTACGTAGGCTTACTTAGTTCAATTGAACTAAGGCACCTTTCTCTTTTGTTTACGCAGTTCATTATTTGCGATGGGATTAGATGTATAGTGTGTTGACAGCCTTGGTCGTCGATAACCTGCTACTAGTTATTAGTTGCCTATCGACTTGGTTTTGCAAATTTGGTAAGTGTCGTTATCGTCAATTTAGCCATTACGACTAAATTTCTTGTACATTGATTATTCTTCATTATGGTCTTAAATTCGTCATTTTTAGATGTCATTAATCTCTTTTCGTGCTATGTATATTTTTACAATATATTCTTTTTTAACCTTTCCTATGTTCTTTTATTGGCAAGTTATTATCGGTTTCAGAGCAGAGCTTTGGATTTGATAATCCAAGGGATTTACATGGCATACTTTGTATGCCATAGTGCTTAAGCCTAAACGCCATAATACTATGGTATTAAACACTAAGTTCTAAACCTATGTACTAAACCTTATCTACAATCCTAAGCAAGGGTATTAAACTTTTGAACTAGCGCAACCTATGACTAAGTATTATGACAATACTAGCATAGTGAAAGCTTTGTATTAAGTTAACGTTGTTGTTTAAAATTTGGTGTAACATAATATATGGTATGAACCATATATTATAGGGTTTAAGCGATGGTATGAAGGGTGGTGATATTCAATACATTGTAACAAATCGTGACTATGGGAGTGGGTTTGTTGAAACGTTAATGGATGCTAGCCTAGTGCATTTAATGCTCTTCATGAATCATGACAACCTTCCCTTAGGCTTGGCTCACGATAGCTGTGTAATGTATTTGTCATTTGGGGGTTTCGTTGTTTGGCTTTGTTCAGAGGTATAGCCATGGAGGCGACCTACAGCTTGTGAAGGTAAGCCCGCGTGAATGTATAAGCCTGCACCTTAGTTTGGTTTATGGTTTGTTAAGCTGGCATACTCCTCATCCCCATTGGTTGTTACTTGCAGGTGCTGAAAGGAACAGAGGAGCAGCATGGCTATGACACCATTGGCTCCAAGTGTTACAATCATGGCCACGGTAAGCCTGCGAATCAAGGTTATGCTTGTTAACCTTCAATTCTATGGCAGAGCTACGTTTTCGCCTGGTTGTTTTGGTTGGGGTTTGATGTTGTAGCGAAATCGATTTCGCCTTCGGGCTTGAATACATACCTGGTTTATTTCTAATGTTAAGGCGTTATGTCGTGACTTGATACTTAGGCCATTCGACTCTGTGTAGTGTTTATTTTGATTATGTAACTCATTAACGTTTTGGTTGTTGGGCTTTTAAAGCCATGAGATGCACCATTGCAAGCAATGGTGCCATATCCCATTGGCACCCTGTATAAAACCTTGTCTTGGCCTTCAATGGCGACTGTGTATAGAAATTTGGGATTGCGGTGTAAATAGATGTATGGTTTCAATAATATGTAATGCTTAAACTTGATATGTGATGTATGTGATTTTACTCCTGTGTTTTCATGAGGCATTATTTTTAAAAGGGTTGGGGTTTTTAATGGAGGCATACGCCTTACCGGATGCTCTGTGTGTAAATGCTATTGATTTGTTTGGTTAAGAAATAATTCGATATCTTGACAGCGTGGGAAAAAGGCCATGCCGTTAATGGCATGAGCCTTCCCACAGTGTTGCAATAACTTTTATTTAATTTGTTTGTGGTATTTGTTTTTTGTGTATTACGACATTTAGAGTATAAAGATGTAGACATCGTGGGTATAGGCCATCCGTTAATGGCATGTGCCTTCCCACAGGTTGCGATGGTGTAGCGTAGGGTTTAGAATGGTAGTGACTGTGTATTGTATTTAAAATGTTACTTGGCCGATGGCCGGGACTTATGTGAGCACTTGTGTGTTAGTGGTTTTCGTGGTGGCCAGGGTATGTAGACCCGCGATGGAATTCGTTATTCTTAATCTAAATTGGACTCTGTAAATATTTTAAAGGGTTTAATTAAAAACCACAGCCTGCATACGAATTCGTACAGCGTGGCTTGTGTGAGAATCGATTATAGGACTTGGTTGTTGTAGGTATAAATAATATGTATGGGTTGTTTATTATGACTTTGCCTTGGGTCTTGACATCCATGGGAATCGATGTCGCGACCTCTGCTAGCAACGATCTTTTTAATGTAATGTATTTTGATGAATAACACAAGCTGGGCTTGCATGCCCACAGGATTCGATTCCTGCTTCTGTTGTAATAAATGGATTTATGTTATGATGTTGAATTATGTAACTTGGTTTATGGTTATGTAAAGATGGATATTATATGGATTTTTAAAGATATAATGCATGTGCTTTATGGTATTTTAATGTAGATGTTAAGACTATAGATTTTATGGTAGAGTCTTGATAAGGAGCACATGAATGGTCACGATATCCCTCTGATTAAACTTAATGTGATTTTCGTTTATGTGGAGTAATTTTAATGTAATTTGTTATATGATTACAGACCTTGAAAGGTCTTAGATGGATTATTTAATTTTGGAAAATGAATGCATAGATATTTTTTATAGAGATTTATACCTAATAGTTTATTTATATGTATATATAGTTATCTTATAAAAGAATAGCTCTGGTTGTAAGTAATACCCTAGGGTATCTATATAGTATTTTTATTTCTTTAAACTTACTCCTATGGTTAAATCTACTATAATTTGAAACACGTGTCTCTACTGACAAATGTAATATGTCAGTAGAGATATAAGTAATAGGTGAACAATTAAATAGAAGTTCTAGATTTACCTAGTCTACAGTATAAATTTCTGAATATGCAATGAATACAGAACACAAATTTTAAAGATGGGAACCTAGCTATATACACCCTATGATAATAATATTTCCTGTCCTAGGAATATTGAAGAGAAATAAAGACCCTAGCAAAATCTAGGAAGAACATCAATTACCTAGGGTTAGTAAAATATATAGAAGCTTTTACATAAAGCAGCTTGCATTTACCCTAGAAATGAACTTTGACATACTAATAATTCGTACCTGTGATTTATCTTCCTGAAGCTCCTTTAATGGTTGAACCTGCACACTTTTCAAATAACCAGCATTATCAATTTAAGACAGATCTGACCTCTGATTTTGATGACCAAATCACTTGGGAAATACCACGTTCCTCCCAACCATGACCCGGAATTGTTCCTGGTTTTAATCTGGATCCCCCTAAGCTGGACTCCGACATGCAAGTAGCTTAGAGCTCCTACGGTAGGGTTTCCTAACTGGTATTCAATTCTCCAACGGTCCTCTTTTCCTTGCAGGAGAAAATTCTCCAACAAAACACTTGAGAGCAAAAACAGGCAGAAATAATAATTCTCCAAGAGAAAAATCAGAACCCCAAGCCTTTTCTTGGCTTGAGTCTTTATAGGCAGACTTTTTAGTCAAAGGGGTAGTTAAATCAAGAAATCCTTGATTCCTTGATTTAACCCTTTTTAATTTACTGGGGTAATTTTCAATTCTTAATCTAGGAACTTTTAACTAGTTCCTAGTTAGTCTTTCATAGTTATTTCACTATTTATTAAATAATAAATAATAATTGGTGGAGCTTTTCTTCTTTCTTTATTCAATTATATAATTAATCATAATTAATTCTTTATACATACTATGTATAAAATACATAGTATTAAAATACTTGTTAACATTTGTCTTCGAGCGTCATGTATCATGATCCCTAGACTTAACGACACTTCATAGTATTAAAATACTTGTTAACATTTGTCTTCGAGCGTCATGTATCATGATCCCTAGACTTAACGACACTTCCTTACAAAGGTCAAGCAGATAGATGGCTTAGGTCTACTAGGCTAGGCAACTCTAAACATCCTTGCATGTTGGATTTCCCTCGTATAATGTGGTATCTCTTCAATACTTTGATGAGAATACAGAAATTCAAAATTTCATTTAATCACTTATAAATAAGTATGATGATGATCAATATTTTTCTCGAGCCGTTTTCGCTCAAAAGTTATTAAATTCTTTCCAATAACCCCTAGCGCTTACCAGATCCCATACTCAACACCTATAGAAGGGAGTTACAAACATAATGCAATTCCAGAGCTTCCACTCAACACTAAATGCTAGGATGTACTTGTACGATACACCTAGGGATACAATGGCCAAAGGTTCGATGCTCCAAAGCTTATGCTCAACATCAACATGGAATGCTTCAGAGCTTATCCCCAACATTTCCAATTATATTTTCATGTGTTCCAGAGCTTTATGCTCAACACAAATGTAAGTACTCATGTGCTCAACAAAAAACATCTCATTGATCATGTGCTTCAGGGTCCACGCCCAAAACAACCATTTCATCAATCATGTGCTTCAGGGTCCACGCCCAACACAAACATATATATACATATATATCATCAACAATTGTCTTACGTCCAATATACAAAACAAATCATCATGTTTATATGCAGTGGGGTCTTTAACCCAATATAAAATAAAACATCAATATAATTATCATGATCAATAGGCCTATGCCTATAAATGGTAGGTCCAAAATTTGGGACATTACATAAACCGACTACTCCACTCGACGGTTGTAGTATGTAAGGTCTTACATAATACAAATCATAAAGGGAATTTTGATTATGTCTTGATGTGCTCTTCTTAAACTACCCATAAGTCAAAACCATAAGCGTTGGTTAAACTACCCATAAGTCAAAACCATAAGTGTTGGTTATGCTATGAACTAGCTATTTCCAAATAAAGATATTATCTTTCTCATTTAATAAAAAAAACAAAACACATGCATTGAAATTAAGGTAAACATATTTGTTTTTTATTTTTTATATGAAGATGCATTTTATTTTTTTCAAATACATATTTAAACAACTCAAATTAATGCAAGAGATTTCACCTCATAAGAATTCAACTTGATTATGGGAGATCCCATTAATTACATCATAGCTAAATAGTATATTATTCGCATGCAAATTGAGTATTTACTTAGAACTAACATATCACGTATTTAAATAATAATAAACCATATTGGGGCAAGTTATTATTTTTTTTTTTAAACAAAAACAGGGAGATAGAATATATAGTCCGGCAAAACAGCTGCCGGGTGCTTTTACAAGGCTAAGCAGAGATTCAGATGTTCAGGTCTGGTCTATATCCAGTAGATATTTCTTATTTTAGAAGAGTAGCAGGATTACATAGGACAGCCAAGAGAAGAGGCTAGAAGGACTTCATTTCAGATCAAGCTTCGCTACAGCTTCTTCCAGCGCTGTGAGTCGGTTTCCAAAATCTCCATGGACATTGGCTTCGTCCTTAAACCCAGCTCGGACTTCAGCTTTGAAATTCTTCATCTTACTAGCAGCTCCAGATTGTTCTTCTCGAAGCTTTCGGAGGTCAGCATTCAGCAAATCCCAAGCTTTGTTTGCTGCCTTGGCAGAGTCGTCCATTGATTTCTCATACGCAGACATTTGACCTCGGATTCGTCTAAGTGAGGATTCGACTTCCTGGAGGCGCGATTCCACTGAGAGCCCTGAAGAGGATGAGCTTCCCGACGCCATGGGAAGGTAGAGATTAGCAGACTATCCTTCAGCGCATCGAACAGCAGATGAATTGGAGGCAGATCGATTCGGAATGAAGAGAGGGGGGCATAAATGGGCCACGAAGGCCAACCCAGTCGCAGACAGCATTAGGACAGAATCGCGGGCAGGGATTTCATCAGCTAAAACCAGACAAAGGACTGAGAATCTAGGGGCAAAGCATTCAGACTGGTGAAATAGGACACAGGAACCTGCTATGGGACGTCCCATCTTGTTTCTTTGCAGTCCATTATCAGGATTCCTCTGCATAACTCTACGCCCTCATTCGCTGCTTTATCAGCATTACCATTCAGAGTTCTGAGGATATGGAAAAATCTAATTGAGTGGAAATCTTCACAAAGGATCCAGATTCTTTTTGTTAGTTGGGCTAAATGCAGATTGGTGGGTCGCTTATGGTTGACAATGGCTTGGATTAGAAGACGGGAGTCCCCGAAAACCAGAAGATTGGCGATACCTTTAGCCTTTGCAATCCTCATACCTTGGTAGAGCTCGCAGAACTCAGCCTTATTATTTGTCCCGAAACCTAGCCCCCAGGCGTAGCTGCTGATCAGGTTGCCATTTGCGTCTGAAATAACTCCACCACAGCCGGAGAGCCCCGGGTTTCCTTTTGCTGCGCCATCAAAGAAAAGGGAGGGTGTGTTCATAGCCAGATTCCAACTTTTGAAGTCATTCTGATCCAGTCTGATTTCCCAGTTGGCTAAGGGGGTTTTTAGAGGAGTTCTGTTGAGGTGATTTTGAACAAACTGTGCCAGCCAGTGAGATTCTTCATCTTTTAGAGGAGCAAGGTTAACCAAGGAGGCGTTCCATACCAGTGCTTCCCCAACAATGGCTCTAGCTTGGACTGCTACTCTGGAAGGGGGACTTTCCTTACCCCTGAAGATTCGACTATTCCTTTCCGTCCAGATTTTCCAACAAGTACCTTTGAGGATCCAATTCCAGGCAGCTTGAAGGAGGGGTTTCTTGGTGAGCAGGAAGGGGGAGAGCTGCCCCCAGCTTGAGAGGATCTCATGGATAGAGGGCGGGAGAGTTAAGCTTGAGTTAGTCCTCAGGGCTAGGTTCCAGACTTCTTTGGAGAAAATGCAGCTAGCGAAGAGATGGTCAGTTGTTTCATTCTCCATTTTACACAGAGAACAGCGTGAGGGGCCTTCCAGACCTCGCTTCTTGAGATTTTCACCAGTAAGGATGCTGTAGTGGGCTAGGGTCCAGCAAAACATATCTATTTTTGGAATGAAGCAGTTTCCCCACAGTTGGTTCCAGATTGTTGGGTTGGGAGCGGCCCCAGTAGCAGCTTGGAGCTTCTTGTGCCCCTCAGCGGAGGTATAGGAGCCTGAATTACTTCCCCAACCTCTTTTGTCTCGAGTTCCTTCTTTGACAGGAGCTTTGCAATGGAGAAGGACTAAAAGCACTTCCTTCTCAGCAGAGAGATCCGATGGGGGTTGGCCTATGTTCCACCCAGTCCATCTATGGTTTTCCCACTGGGACAGATCCGAAAGCAAGTTGATGCCTTTGTTTAACAGCCAGCTTCTTATATGCTCTACTTCCCTACAAGAGCCA
>LPNX010259230.1:186667-201892 GCA_001517045.1 Pseudotsuga menziesii
GCGGCTCAGAGGGAGCGCGTCATGGAGGCGAGCGAGATGATCTAAAAAGGGCAAGTTATTATTATTATTAAGAGTCACACAACTTTACAAAGCAGACTTCATTATTTCCATCAAAATATGAATTCGCGATGAGGAGATTATCATGGGATGATCATTTGCAGAAGAACCCGACACTTCCCCTTTCAGAGGCTCAAACTCTATAAGGGAAACCTATACACCATGATCCCTTAAGAAGTGCAAAATATGAGAAGGATGCACTGGGCCCTTTCTCGCATAACGAAGCAAATAATTTGTGAAAAAGGTTTTGCTCACTATGGTTGATGAAAAGAAGACCGAGCACATGAGTCAAAACGTGCGATTTTCTTAAAGAACGGGAGCTTGGTTTAGTCCAAGAGAGCTTCTGAAACAAAGCATGGCCAAGAATCACCCACATACGTTTTTGGCAATAAATGATGTCATGCAAACAATAAATGTTGTCTTGCAAAAAATGACGTCTATGTGTCTTCAGATGCTGGGCACCAAACCCCGAGGTGGACGTCAGTAACAAAACAACAAATCAATTATTATATAAATAGTTAATTTTAAAATAAAATTTAATAAAGAAAATTGGTTGCTATGTTAACCTGCAACATATGCGTTGGCTTATGAAGATGCTTAAACGTTGATCTCCAAGTTCATGTCATCTTACGCTATGAGACCAACAACACCCAGGAATTACATAAAGATCTCCTCAGCCTTGTTATTCTTATTCACCAAACTCTTAAAACCTAAATAGTACAAGTTCAATCATTTACTCTCCTACAAGACATTGCTCTGAAGGAGATTGGTGCATTCTACAACATGCTCCATGAGATTTCGATTCACAAATATATATGCATGTTCCATATATATAACAATAATTACTAACTAACCTTAATCCTCAATGCAATCTTATAAACTCAAATGATTTCTGGGAAATTTAGTCCTTGGAATTCTTTATTTTAGTCGTCAATTTATGGTCCACAGATGTAATTTATTGACTCATCCAATCTCTTATTCGGGTTGTATTGACTCAATCTGGTAGTTTTGAGCAACTACATCTCTGAAGTTTTTTGGCTTTAGTTCTTCAATCCGGCCAACAATTCAACGCTCTTTGTTGAAGGTTCTGTTTGTAATTCATGAATCTACTTCCAAACTCGTTCATATTCGTAATGAGATGGATCAAAGTTTATATCCGGAAAGCTGTATCGACCTATTTATAAATTACCTTAGATCCAACTTTCAACAGAGGTAAGCGAGAGATTGGAAATTGGCAATATCCTATGTATCAACGATCATAATAAATTGTTGAAATTAAAGAGAAAGTTGGAATTTGGAGAATTGATGTACAACCTGACAGGTATGAGTGGTGATCTCACATAATTTACTATCCCTTAATAACAAATATAGGTAAAACTCGACAAGGTGTAATAAAAGGTGACAAAGTGAAGCTATCAATAAAACCATTCGCTTTCAATAAAACCCTGACTGCAATTTATGGAGGGCAGATAAGAGTAACTCTTTAATGGTACTAGGTCCAAAAATGAGCAGAAAGAAGGGGGAATTTCATAGTAGAGATCGGCGCAGGGAAATGGGAGGTTAGAGATCATAGCCATAATATTTGAATGATTGGAGAGACTTGAGGAGAACCCTGGATATCGACAATGAAGAGAAGAGAAGACTCTAAGCTAGATTTCTCATAACTTGGCTACATTATGACAACCCTATAACATGGGTTGTATACTTTTGGGATAAAAATGCAATGGGATCTTAACTCGTAGATTTTTCATGTTATGCACGATCATCGAGCTTTCCACCATCTGAGCGTTGAGCTAGCTAACTACAGTGTGAGTGACATCAGCCCACAATCGAGGGTGGGCAACAATCCCCGAGACAAACGTCATGCCTGCAACCTCATCTACAACCAATAACATTTTGTAAAAATAGATTTTATCAAAATTACATTTAATAAAAAATTGGTTTTACAAAAATTAACTATGTAAAAGCATAAAAATTTATATGTATACCATTGAAATAATCTCTATGCGTGGAAATTATATATCCATGCGAAGACATAACAACAAAGCAAATCAATTATATGTCATATATACAACAAAGCAAATTAATAATATGTCATGGCCTCTATCCTATGTCATAACATATAGAACAAACAAATCATTACAAAACATGCTTCATTCTAATAATATCATTACAAAACGTGCTTCATCTAATAATATAGGATGAATATATGATGGGACATCTAACTATAGGAGAAATTTAACATGCTCTTAATTTTATAGTTAGGCGGTCTTTAAAGTAGGATATGAAGTCATGGGAGAACATGCCATTCCCTCCCATAAAGGGATTTCCTTTTACACAATAATGTTGTTGTACTTGAGTACAAGTGTCAAGGATATGCCAACCACTATAGTCTTCACAATAGCTATGATGTCATCTATGGAGGGTAGGGAACTTTTTACCATTTCTTACGTAGTTTTTTTTCAAAAATTTTATTGATATTTTAAAACATGAAATTACATTATTAACTATGGATATATTTTGTAGTTTTATGTTTTTAAATATATTTTGTTTCATCTTTAAGTTAAGTAAGAATGAGATTGATATCCTCGGTCGATATAGAAATTTATCAACAATTAGTTCATATTTGTGACTATGTCATTGACAATGATAACAATTTTTTCTCAATTATCTAAATTATATTTGAATATATATATATATATATATATATATATATATATANTTTGGTTTTTTTATAAAATGTGGAAAAAAAAAGTGTAAATATAATATTCTTCATATCAACTTAAAGATTCATTAAATATTGCTCGAACTACGAGCATTACTATCTGCATTGCAATATTAGCTGAAGTTTGTTTTCATTCAATATTACGGAGATATCATCAAAGAAGATCAAAGCAGAGGGTCATTACATCCCAACTCATAACTTTATTGATGTCTTCAATGCAACTCTTAGTAAACAAAATTTATCCATATTCAAAACATTGCTAACATAATATATATTACTTTGTCTAAAAAAGTTGTTTTTAATTTTTAATATATATAAGATTGAAAACCTAAAACAAAGGGTATTTAAGTATGGAGCTAAAGATAGATGTTAGTTAAAGGCACATGATTTTAATGTTGTAGTATTGAGAATGACAATATAATATACCAATTCTTTTGTGGATATTATTTTGGTTTAAATTGCTTTATGTTAGGATATTTAGACACTTAGGAGTTGGTTAAGATCAACTTGACTTAATGTGTCTTTAGGTAAAGTTTGTTTTTTTAGTGATTGTAATTATCTAATCTTACAATTACGATTATGCTCTAGACATAAAAAAAAAAAATATAGCGATTTATCTTCTCCTCAATATCGAGGGCTTATTGATATGTGACTTAACACTTGATTGGTCCATGATCTCTATTTAAAGAGCATAGAGGGTGTTTCTTATGAGAAACCCACATGCAAATTATTTTCCTTTTGTATTAATATACTACCTCAAGTGGTTGTGTTCATCGAGGCGGTGGATTGTTTCTCTTTTTTTTTGTAAGGTTGCACAAGAAGTATATTATAACATAAAAAGAGAAACGGAATTACAAAGATGTTCTTGACTTGACCTCAAGGTGGTTTAAGAAAATGAAACCACCAACCCAACCATGCAAAGATAATATTAGTTTTATCAAGTTTTAATAAAAAAAATGGCCCTCGCAACATAGGGAAAACAAGCCTAAAACCTTTTGAAGAGCATAAAGTTTTTATACATCATCCCAGTACTAAAAGACCTTTAGTTAACATCCCATCAAGCATAAAAGGCCAAAAAAATTTAAAGACACGGCAATGTTTCCCTGAAACAGAGGAACCTCTTCTAACGTGAGCGTGCGCCATGGATAAAGTTGGTACATTCTTCAGTAATTGGGAAATCCTTGTATTCTGAGCTCTATGAATCCTCCGTTGGAAGCTTCACATGTAGTGGCTCTATCTTGTGCGGTATGATCGACTTTCCCAACTGCAAACGATGAATTTTGCGTGTAGGTTTTGTAACATGCTCGACCGGTAACAGGGCTTCCTCACGTCCTTCCGCTTCCGGGATCGAGGGCTTGCTGCATTCGCTAATGTGCTTCATTTGATCCATAGAAACACTATGTGAAGTTGCTTTAGTAATGTTATCCCTGCCATGGATAGATTTCTTATCACCCACTGCCTCAAACCTATTTTCAAACAAAGTTTGTCCCCAATCGAAATTCTCTATCAAATTGTTTAAGCTCTCAGCAATTTGCTCCATACTAACTCTGATGTCAAGGGTGGCAACTTTGGAATTCCTCCATTGAACCTGGATGTCCTCCATTGACGAACCCAACATGTTTTTTACCACCAAATAGTGGTTTATTTTGGATGTCGAACGCAGCGAAGCAAGTTGGTGAGAGACAGTACCCTCCTCCCATTCATATATCAAGCCTTGAATTGAAGTAGAGATTGAATTAATATATCCTTTCCTTCCAAATTTCCCAGACCCATGGCGTCCCAAGGCACCCTGGCCACTACTCCCTCTCCTTGGATTTCCTCTCTCACGGGAAGCCATGGAATCATGATCAATCACAATTGAATTATGAACCATCGAAACCCGTAAGTGCAGACAAATAACCAAACAATTCCAATCTAGTGCTATAACCTGACAACCTTACATATAAATCCTTCCCATCACACGCAGGGGAGGATCAACCGTCCTCTCACCATGAATGTTGCTCGTCCTATGAGCCATTGTTCCCATCATGCAAGGAGCCATCATCACATACACCATTAAGATCTTTATAAAGCTGACCAAATGCCAATTAAATCCTCCAAGCCTATGTCCACGTGCTGGTGCGTGGATTAACCATTTGGCATGGATCCCATGTGCTAGCACGTGGCTGCCATCCGCATCCGAGGAGTGGATTGTTTCTCTTTTTGAGGGTTTCGACCATGTAATGCATTAGTGCATTGATTTTTTATATGTTTGTGTGAGTGGTTGCTTAAGTCCATAATTATCAAACACCTTATAATCCTACATTATGACCTTAAACTACTCATAATTAACTAAGAGCTTGTCTTCCTTATATGTAAGGAAAGAAGTTAACGACTCATGACGCACCGACATCTAACAAGAGTGAATGTTTTTCCTCTTATGAAGCACCAATGAATTATTTCAAGTGGCCAAGTTTTGTTTACATATGATAATTTAACAGCATATCAGTCCTAGATTAAAAAAAATACTACACTAATATCTTTGATTATTGTAAACTTTATATGTATATATATATAAGTAAAAAAACTAGATTAATATCCTTGAGTATGGTAAACTTTATATATATATATATATATATAAACCACAGTATATCATCACACCATGATATATATTACTTTTACAACTTTAAAATACACGTCTAAAACATTCAACTCATTCAGCTTCATGTCTACCATGATCACAACATTGTACTCACTTGTGTTCCACACACTTCAATATTTCCACCCCTCAACATAGGTTTGAATATAGATCACATAGAGTGATCATGTGCAGAAACTAACATTGATTCAAAAAAGTTCCATTTCCTTATGTTAAACTGTGTGAAGTTATCATCACGAATTCCCTTTGAAATTATCATTGCATGTCGGTATGTTTGCAATGGGAAAGAGAAAACATCAGGCTTATCTTCAACCCTCAACCCAGTAGTCGTAACCCTCACAAAAATAAGTCCAAGAACCTATGTAGTGAACCCAACCACATGTTTTCCCTTTCTTTCAAATCTGAACTTTATCACTAATTTTAGTTATGCTCCTTAAAGTCTGCCCACTTCTTTCACTAACGCTCTGATAACATGTAAATTTTCTTGTTCCCCAACTTGGTTTCAAGTTTTCAGTGCATATCATTTAATGCCCATACCTCATAAATTTAATACTGCAAAAAATGAGATTTTAATACATTAAAAGTACTGATCTTCAAATACTAGGAAAGTTTTACACACTTTCCAATGCACATAAATTTAAAATCAGCCACACCATAAAAATTATGAACTCACAATTTTTAGCCAAATTGGCTTAGGAAAAACTCCTAAGGGAAAACTTGATGAGAGAGCTGAATTTATTTTTTTTTCACAGAAAAAGTAAGGTACAACAATACAAAACAGTGTATTTCAACTTATCTCAACCCACACATGCTTGAAAGCTGCCTAGAAAAATGTGTTATTATTTTCCTCATTTTGTGTGCAACGCCTTCCTAAAAAAACGTGTCATACGCAGATTGTATGGACTGATAAACAAACTGTAGTTTTACCTTGAAACTCATGCAGGTAGTACGGATTGATATTTTGATTTTCATGCCTCTGACTCAAGATTTTTTTATCTTGAAATTCGTGTCAGCTGCAACATTTATCGTCCTCGGGGTTTGTGGAAAACTCATGTTGTACAACTCTCGTTAAATGTTGTCTGCCTCAAACTGTGTGCCCAAAAAACCTCCTTGATTTATGTGTTTTATCTCCTCAATTCATGTGTTATACTTACTGTTGGTAATTCTTGGAATTTGTGCCTCTCACTCTCTCTCTCTCCAAAACCCTTACTCGATTTCGCCTTCAATCTGCAATTCGAGTTTTTCTCTCACTCCCTCTTCTCTAAATATCTTGGTGAATGAACAATGAAAAAATGAATGTGGCCTTTCCCGAGTTTTCCCCATTTTTGTTCATGGTAACCACATCTTGAGATATGATGGCCAAGATTAAATCAAGTTCTAGGGCTGATAATAAATGCTCATTAAAAACTCATTAAATGAATTTAGTACACCTTTTTCATTTAAATAATATGTGAAACAATTTATTATTAATTCACTTTATTTCTCGTAAAGTGACCATTTTAATTAAACCATGAAGTCACTATATAAAGTGAATTTATTTCTCATAAAGTTCATTTCACTTAAATACAGTAACTAGGGAACATGTGACCACATTTCCACCCCTAGGCACCTAATGTGGAAACAACTCTTACCTTGTTACAAATTTTTAACACTTCTAACTAAGGCACTAACATTATTTCTAAGCCATCTTCTTTTTTTTTGTATCTGGAGTAATCGGCAACTAGCCAGTTTCGTACTCAAGTGACACGAGGTCGATTCTGATCGCCACCACTATAACCTCCAAGAGAATACGCTGACCCCCACAACGCATCTCAGGCTGCAACGAGGTTTGAACCCTTGACGTGCTTAACAGCTCGTACACCTTAACAAGTGCACGGTTGCCAAGTGGTCTACACCTCGAAGGGTTTTTCTTGGCCATCTTTTCAATTGCATTGTTCATGTTATAAAAAAAATTGATCCAATGGTAGGGTCAACTCCAACTAATACCATATGCTTTGCTACCTTAAAACTCTTAGTCTACGTAGTCAAATAAAGCATAGCTAGATGTTAATCCCCTATATTTGAGGGATCCGAAGTGGCACTAAAAAATTAGACAAGTTTTGGATATAAGAAAAACATGTTGTTTGTTGAACACCAAAGTTTCGATTAGGATGAATGACGCATCAAGTAAAATTGTGACTGTCAAATCAAAGCCCAAGAGCATTTTTCAATGATAATTTCTAAGCGTTTTGAATAGTGTTTGAACAACAAGCAATAATTTTGGCAAGTTGTGGTCGTGCTCATGACTACAATTGCTTCAATGGTCTTCTCTACAATATTTGAACGATGCATTGAGTAAACTTGTGACGGTCAAATCAAAGTTGAAAAGGACTTTTCAACTAAAAAAATTTGTTGGTTTGAATATTGTTACAACAACAATAAATTATTGTGGTAGACTATGGTCATGCTCGTTGCAATTGCTTCAATGGAGATGGAAATGTGACAATGTACATGATCTTAAATTTGCTTTTGCATCAGGCCAAATCTATGTATGTTTAAGGTGTTTCTTAACCCTACTTATATAGCTTTTCAATTGTCTAAGAATATCACATTGGGTGAAGTCAATATTATAATATGATTTTAATGTAATAACAATTATAAATAATGTTTTTCTCTAATTAAGTGTTAGTAGTTAGAAATATAAACAAGTAAAGAAGAAATGTAGTAAACTCGTAATTAAGAAATGGTGTGTCCGTTAGTTACGGTCAACATTCTCTGTCACTATTATATCTATGTATCCATCACATTCATTAATAAGATGAAGTGTATGGCTTTTTTTTGGAGTACTATAGCTTTGTTCTCTACTTTGATGTGCATTAAATTGTGAATTTTATTTTGGTATCAAAATTGAACCAGACCTAACTCCTTCATGAGAGGGCCCAGTGATATTAGAGAAAAATGATTATTAAATATTGTAGGAGTATATTAACATAAGAGAGTAGATTAGTTGTTGTATGTGAGTGATTGTTTGTGTTTGTGAAGTATGTGGATCTACCATTGTTTAGAGAGTCGCCACAATGATAAAGCTTGTTGAGTGCAAATATATTTGTCAACTTATTGTGAGCAAAAGGGGATTCACAGGTGAAGAAGAGTCACACGATGATATGTTATTTCAAGTGTTACTCGTAAAAAGTTGCATGGTTAAATCTCATTATTGGATTATCACCAGCATAGATCCATCTTAAACCCGGATCTATCAAGCACTGAGAGGGATCCAATTTCTTGATGTGTAAAATATTTTATCTTCAATTTTTTACACATTAAGATATTTGATCCTTGGTGCATGATGTATCTAGGTTTAAGATGAAATCAATATAATTTATTTTATTTTTTTAAGCTGACATCATTTGCATTTTTATTTCTTTTTTTTATAGGAACAACATGTTAAATAGCATTACACAACATTACTCGTTACAACATCTCCCTCATATTGGGTTGTAGAGCATGTCTCTACCCTCGGTGCAAAAAATTATCACAAGCATGGATCCTTTTCAAACTTGGATCTATTAAGCACTGAGAGGGATCCAATTTCTTGAGGTGTAATTTTTTTAAAATTTGAAACTCAAGAAATTTGATCCCTCTCTTGCTTGACAGATCTAGGTTTAGGTTTTAATTTTTAAGTTTATAAGTTGACATGTATTCTTTTAACTATGTTTTTTAATTTTTAATTTTATGAACCAACATGAAGTTTTTAATTACTTTTTACTTTGGTAATGTTACGTTAGGTTACCTTACAACATCTTCCCCATACTGCACTATAGAGCACCTCATTCCTCTCAGTGGAATCGACTAATCTTAATAATGTTGAATAAAATAAAAAAACCCCATCCATGATTATTTGAACACTTTCAATGTGTGATACTATTATTTTTATTAACATTTTCGACTGCACGTGATATTGTTTGAGCAAGAAAAAGGCCTAACATAGAATTTGACTTATATAATGGGTGCTAACCAAGCCCTTGTTGAAATGAAGAGTGTTATTTTCAAAAAATGCAAATGTCTAAAGCACACCATTGCAACTAGACTATGTAATGGTGAAATCCTATGTACGGTGAAGGTTGCAACTTGTGTTACTATGCATGTGTACATGTGTATGCAAATACGTGGTGGATGTTGGAATACATGACATCCCAGGACGTGTGGTGGCATAAGATTTGGAGTATTTAAAGGAGAACGTAATGACGCATATAAAAAGTCACCAGTTGAGCGAAAGCAAAGAGCTTGATTATGGAAATGGAATGAACATAATCAATTGCTAACCAAAATTTATGAAGGATGGAAACAAAGAAGTTCAAAAGTCAAGTGATGAAGATAGTTACGATAATAATGAAATAATATAAATACAAAGATCGAAGTTGGAAGCAGAGTTCAAGAAAGAATAAGAGGTTATTGGGCCTCAAAATTGTGTTCACGCTGCCATGGACCCCAATTTGGAAATGTCCAATACAGTTTGTAAGTTTGAAGATTAAAGGATAGAATAATGCAGGGGAATAAGATGGTGAAGAGTTACCAAGTTGAGTACATAGGCCAAGAGTCATTTATGCATTTGTAAGAAGATCCTGCAGAGGAGGTGAAAAGAGATAGAGAAAGTCATTGACAAAGAAGAATGATGCTATGAAGAAAATTGATTTTGAGAAGGAAACGAAGATGCATTGAGATGCTTTGTAATAGATCAAGACCTAGCGATAGTGAGTTTGAAGTGTGAATAAATATCAAAGCAGAGGAAAGAGATGTAGTTGTGGAGAGAATGGATGTTCGATATTTAGAGGAGGTACTGAGAAAAAGGGTTTAATTAAGATGGTCATTTGCCTTGTTAGTGCATAGTAATGCACCGTGGATCACAAGGTAGCAATTGTTCTTAAAGTTTTGGGATCAAAGGGTTCTATCAGTCATAGAGTCCATGGTCATTTGGAGTCATAAAGTCAAGTCATGTGTCTAGTTCGAGTCTTGGTGTGGTTATATTTAAAATTTTGGTCCTAAAAGTCATTTAAGTGTTGTGTTTTAGTTTTTTATTCCATATTAGTCATATTTTTAAGTTAATATTTTTGTTAGTTGATTTTCTTGGTCTTACGGGTTACTAACTAAAGTCCATGATCCAAAGGGTATTTGAAAGTTAGTAACCTTGGTCATATCCTAACTACTATCCCATGAGTGAGTCCTTATCTTGATCAAGAGTTTGAAGTATGATTTTAAATCACCCCATGAAATCATGTCTTTTTTAATATGGTTTAAAACATAATGAGACATGATGACCAGGTGTAATACACGCTGCGAAAAGTTAAAAGAATTCATAGTGAAGGTAAAAATGATGTCATAATTACTTAAAATTGTCCATCATATCATGATTACTTGTTAAAAAGTTCATTTTGAGTTTCCAAGTCAGTTTTGTGGTGTAATCATGATTAGTAGTTAAGTAAAAAAGATCGCTGCAAATTCCCCTAAAATTTGCAGTGACTGGTCTTGTTATTCAAATCGGTTTTTGAAACTTATGTAATTAGTATTGGTCAAGATCGCATGTTGGAGTCGATGTTTTTCCTTCAAAAGACATGTAGATCACGCACTTCTTTCCAAAATTTCATCCGATCATAAATTGAAGGCTCACTGCAAAACAAGGTCGTTGCGAAATTTTTATCTGCTATGAATTTCTGACTGCTGCAAATTCCCAAGTCCTTGAGTTTTTTCTTGCTACTGAGAATCTCCTCTAACCCTTTTCTGAAATTTCTCCCTTTTCACATTTCCTCAGATGCAATGAATTCCCTTGTTGCCACAACTTTTTCTCACCTTGTTGCAAAGTATTCGTTGGGAAACATAGTTCACTATGAATTCTGTGAATCAGATCGTGGGCAAAGAATTGAGATCCTAGCTTCTTACTGAGGTTGCTTCAAGAATCAGATTTGATTGAAATTTTGAAGATTGATTAAAGCCACGGTAAATTTTGCACCATGAAATATTTCGTCGCGAATCAAAAACATATGCTGCGTATTTGACTATTTTTTTCATCATTTCGAAAATCAGTTTATGAATAGATGGAAATGAATTTTGAAAAACCCAAGGAGGTTTTTGTCAAAACAAATATTATATAAAAAAAACCTCTTTTAGTTTATTCACAGGTGTCATGGATTGGAATATTCAAATGAATATTTATAGTCTATTTTTCAGATTTCGCCATTTCCTATTTTAGTCATGATCTTTGAGTGTGGATTCTGAGAAGATGAAGATGAATTTTCGAAACTGAGAGAGGTTTCTCTCAAGCAAAAGGCTCATATAAAAAAAAAAAAATCCTTCTATTTTTTAACATATATCAAGATTTGGGAGATATGAAGGTATCTTTGGCTCCAATTTTTCAGAAGGAAAAAAAAAGGCATTTTGTTGCATGCAATCTTCTGAGAAATACATTTTGCAGTGTTTCCAATTCACTGCAAAATGTGCAGGAATTTATTTCTAGAAGCTTCTATATTCCAGTTGATGATGCCATTTCAACTTTCAACCTGGAGGACATGAAGACCTTAAAAATCTTAATGAATCACAAAAATAAGATTTTGTAAAATTTGTATTGGTTGCTCTAGGATGCAAACCCTAATTTGTAGGAGATGGATTGTTTTAATTAGATATTTTGTAACTGTTATACTTAGAAATAAATTTATGTTTGCAAAATCTTTTGAGAAGTACATTTTGCAGTGTTTCCAATTCACTGTGAAATGTGCAAGAATATATATCTAGAAGCTTCTATAGTCCAGCTGGTGATGCCATTTCAACTTTCGACCTAGAGGACATGAAGACCTTGAAAATCATGATAAATCAAAAATAAGATTTTGTAAAAAATGTAATGGTTTCTGTAGGATGTAAACCCTAATATGTAGGAGATGGATTGTTTTACTTAGATATTTTGTAATTGTTTCCTATTTTTGGAAGATTGAGGGAATTTGAATCCTCATAAGACTTATCTTGTTGAAAGGTGACAAAGAACGGTTCCAAGTCTGATCATGGGAGCGTTGCTCATGAACTGGTGAATGCTCATGCCCCTTGTGGAATGACTATGTTTGCCTTGGTTTTATAGATTAATCATGACCTGATACACCTACTCTATTTTATTTTCTTGCATTTAGGATTTATTATTCCCAAAGAGAAATACTTATATTCTGAGTGGTTATGACTACCTTAGATGCATAGATCCCTGGAGGTGGAAAGCACCTATTCTGTTTTATTTCACTATAACTTTTATGTGATTTGGTTTTCGGTAGAGGGATGATGTTGTTTGGTTGAAGGTTGTGACTGCATTCTAAATGCGGGGCTTCTAAGGTTATAGAAGCCATGCTTTTACCTAAGGAAAACACCGGCGAAAAACTGTAAGTTAGTAAGGTTTCAAGCTTATGGGTTTTCCGCACCCACGATCCACACTGCGGAAAGGAGAAGTTCGGGAGTAAAGAGAGTTAATGTTTTTTCCTTACGCGTTTCGCACAACGGAGTGTAGAAGCGGAAAACCTAATGGATAAGTCCTAAAAGGTTAATGGTTTCGCTTTCCACCCCGGATGCCTGTGTGACTCGAGCCAACATGGAGGCTGATAAGGCCTCTCCCGCCCATGCATAACCCTCTGTTAATGTCGTCAAATTGGGCCTTAAATGTCATGGGTGACATGGACGTCTCTCAGCTAATCGACGGGACTGAGCCGTTTCATCTCTATTCATGCGCCATTAATCAACCTGCTGGCAGCCGAAACTCACACAAGCGACATTCACTGCGAAGGATGCCGACTCTTGAGTTTTACCTAATCCTCACCATTGCTCTGTATCATTCCGAGGCTTTCCATTTCCTGGCTCACCATTGTTGTTCTCCTCTCAGCTCTCCACTCTCTTGCTCCATTGTCGCCCTGTGCCATAGCGTCATTCTTCATAGCCCGAGCCCGTCTGCCCATTACCCTACTCAAGCATGCCTATACCCTGCAAAAGAGTGCCTTCACCCTGCTACACTCTTCCCATCATGCCCAGAAGACAAAGGTGCACTCCCCACAGGGGGCGTAGCCGAAATGCACGAGTAGAAGGACAAATACCCCTCTCAGCTCAAGCCAGCAACAATGGATTCGAGTTGGAAATCCCGACGGAAGTTCAGAGAATTGTTTCAGACTAGGAGGATGAACTGTCAGGAGCAATTGGTGCAGCAGGACGCACGGTGGAGCGTCGGCAGAACTATTGGATCTTTAAAAATCTCCTCATGCGCCTGGTCCTCAGATTCAACCCCTTGGTTCCTCCTCCCTATGTGCCTCCCCCTCAACCAGAACCAGGTCACCAAACGACTGCACCTCATGGCCCTCAAGCTGTTGCGCTTCAAGCTTCTCCTAGCTCACCTGTTGTCCCAACCACCCCTTTTGTTCCTTCACCCTGCGCCATCCCCCCACCTCACTGTCAACCATCCACTAGCTCTGCATGCAAATTTTCGTCCAATCCAGTTGTCACGAGGAAAACCTCTCCTCTGCCCACCAAATCACCTTTTGCAGGAACCGTGGACGGAGGAAACAATTCTAGTGATGAAGACATGGTTACATCTAGTGGAAGTTCAACGACTTCATCAGGCGAGCCCGCTCAACCAGAATCCCTGGGGTGCACTTGCCCTATCAAGGAGGTACCATGGCAAAAACCATGATCAGTGGATGCATTTCTCTCTGTCCACATGTAACACGGTTCACACTCAAGTGTCTTCTTGGCCACGTGGTACATATCTTGGAAATATCAGGTTTTTTTGTCTTTTTGCTTTCAGCACTGTCAATTAGATGGATTTTTTTCCTTTACCTCAAAAACTATGGGGTTTTTTTTTGTTAATGGGTATTTGGAAGGCCTGTTTTCCCTTTGGGAGGGAGGGTTCCAGAGGGAGGGCCCAGTCTCATTTTGGAACTCCATATCTGCTCCACCTGAGAAGGTTGTTCTGTAACTCTGTATGTACCAACATTTCCTTCTTTTTTTAATAGAATAGCTCTCAACTTACAAAAAAAAAAAGTTTCGTTTTCCGCATCTCGCACAGCGGAATACGAAAGGGGAAAGCCAAATGTTTAAGTCGTATGATTGTCGAGGCTTTCGCCTTCCACATTCCGCATAGCTGAAATGTGGAAAGTAGAAAGACAAGTGTTAAGCCATGCGAATGAGTATGAAGAGGTGGTCTACTGCAATACATACATACATACATACATACATACATACATACATACATGAATAATACATACATACATACATACATAAAAGTATGAGTATGAAGAAGTGGTCTACTGCAATGCTAAACGTGAATAATATGTGAAGTATTGTCTAACAACAGTGAAAGAATGTGATAAGGTTGCTATGATTGTAGCAAGAGATAAATCTAATGAACACATTGATGAATTCTAATGGTTGAGGATCAGCAAAACCTTAAGATGATTTATGATGAGGAGAAGCAAGTAAAATGAAACAACAATATAAATAAAGATCATGAAGAAGAAATGAAGATCAATGATGATGCAACCATATTAAGCCAAGCTATATGATCAAGACCGAAGTGAAAGATGAGGACATGGCCCAAATGAAGACCAAGACAACAAAATCAAGCAAGTAAAAGAAGATTGGATAGTAATATAAACATTAAGGGTGGGAATTAGAGATAATGTTTATCTCTAATTAAGTGTTAATAAATAAAAATAAACAAATAAGGAAGAAATGAACTGGTAATTAAGAAATAGTGTGTCTGTTAGTTACGGTCATCATTCTCTTTCACTAATATATATATATATATATATATATA
>LPNX010259230.1:202355-274761 GCA_001517045.1 Pseudotsuga menziesii
AACAATGAATCTTATTTATAACATGCCAAAGAAATGGCACAGGACTTCATTAATGCTAACAAATCACATAGCCATCTAAAACACAGTACAATGTAAATGTAAAAGTACATAGGACTTCATTAAGCCAACACAATTGCTAACAAATCACACAACCATCTAAAACATTAGTAGTCTTAACATGTTACAATTTAACCTTTTTCGGACATATTTTTTAGATTATTTTATCCAAAATTCAATAAAAAATTTAGAAGAGCTGTTGGAATTATAGATATTATTCGTTGAGATTTCACAATCCTGGTGCAATAGGGGTATTTCAATGGGTTGAATCCATTTATTCATGAAAAAATGCAATTTAAACAATGAAAAATTGTAATTTAACCATCAATTGTATAATTGGATTCCAGTGATGATAGCCGAAAAAGGTCCAAATCATATAACGTTTAGACTACTCCCCTAAAACATAGTACAACATATCCCCACGGCGGGTGCATGATGTTTACCCATGCCTCAACATGATGACGCATGTCCTCTCTCGTGGGATGAATGAGTCACCACTTGGGCACTTACACTGCATGAGTCACCACTTGGGCACTTACACTGCAACCAAGTCCTTTGTTGTGCATCTGAATGCTTTAAATGTTATAAATGCCACGAATGGTAAATTCTTTCTCCTGACGCGCTGGTTTTGTTTTGGGTCTGATCCTTTGGAGTACTCCCTCACCATTACTTCTTCCATGATGAACTTGAGTGTCATTCTTCTCCCATGTACTATGTGTCGCAGCTGGATCCCTTGGTCTTCAACTATGGAAGTTCGTCGAGGCCGGCCTTTTTGCTACAATATTTTTTCTCTCCCCCTCCATGTCCATCGGATTCTCTCCCATCTCTAGCTCGATTTTCATTCCCTCCCGCAACAATTCGGTTCTTGCCTAGGTTTTTTCTTGCTCTGCATTCATCATGGTTCGCTTTAAAAAGACGGAGAGGAAAATCTTCTCTATCCCTCGACACTCTCACATGGCTCGATTTTTGTGAGAGCGTGACATTGTTTGTGCTTGTTATGCGGGCATGGTTTCCGCCCAACCAAGCGCCACATTCAAGGTCTAGAAAAACATATTCGTGGCAATTTGATTTTCCCTACCCCTAACATGTTGTCTGCGAAAATGGGGAGTCTAGTGGAAGACACAGACTCAACTCGAACCAGCAAAATGTGATACCAAAATACTTTGATTTTTCTCTGGTATACCAATACAATGCTCGTCCAGGATCTCATGGATTGCATGGAGGGTAATTTGATGAAAAAATAACTAGGGTCTCAGTTGAGCAGTATGCATGGATAGGAATGAGGAGTGGCTTCATTGCAGGAGTGGGATATGGGCAAACCAAAATGCCCCGTTTTCTCCCATTCGCTTTTCACAAAACTGCTTCCTCCCACCAACTACTATCGTTGTGAGAGTTGTCTTTTGCCCCACTTGACATCTCGATGTCCTCCTCAAATCCAATGTGCAGATATTTGTTGTCATATCCATTAGGGTTTTCCTCACCAGAGGATCCATTATGGTCATTTTAAGACCCCTCACTAATCTCCCCATCCCTCCCGAGCTAGTTCAAACAATATTTGTGAGGGAATTGTAGTGCATTGAGCTTTTTCCCCTGCAACATATCAATTAGATATGTTCCACAATATGGAGCTGATGTCATTGCAGTGACCAGTAAAGAGATGGGGAGAAGGAGGACAATTCTCGTGCTTCCATTTCTTCCTCTAGTGTCCATCCAGGCCTCTATCGTGTTATGTTTTTCTCTCCACAAAGAATCCCGCTCTATTGTTTATTCTTTCCGCACGACCCATCCTGAGCTCTATTTATTCTCTCCACACAGAATTACCCATTCTCCCACAACATCCGATACCTTTCATTCTCCCCCCATCCCAACAAGCATTACAAGTAAATCTTATGGCTGCAAAAATCTGAAGTAAGACAATGCATGCAACACATAAACTAATACAAAATAGACATGCAAATAAATAATGTGATATAGAAATTAACATATATTGATTTCTTCCAATGTGATAGTAATGTCCTTCTAATGGCCAAGCAAAAAATTGAAATGACAATGCAAATATAAAGAGAACTTGCAACCTTTGAGTTCAACGCAAGTTTAGGTTTTATATCTCCATTATTTGGCATGGTTGGATTTTCTTTACCCCTTGAGCTTTGTTGAATATATTTTCGTTGCAGTGACCAGTGAACAGATTGGCAGAAGGAGGACAATGGAGATGCAATATGCATATATTTTACAGGATTTGAGTGCCAAACAAATCTACGATGCAAACCCAAAGGATTATCTTACATTTTGTTGTTTGGAAAACAAAGAGGTCAAGAAAAATGATGAGTATATGCCCAAGGAGGAACCAAAGGAGGATTCTAATTACAATAGAGCTCAAGAAATAGGCGTTTTATGTTCATGCCAAGATGATGACAGGTAAGAACTCCTGAGGTTAATGCTTCACCAGATTTCAATTTTCTTTACCTCCTTCCTTCAACAACATCTGTTTTTTGAAATTCAGTTGGGTCATGGTCTACCTTGGTTCATATTGACGACTGGTAATTCATTTAGCCTAATAGTTCCTATAAACAACTCCCCACATTACACCCTGCATACATGCCTCCCTGCATCAAGCCCCACATCCACCCTTTCTATTAAATTCGCTTTACCCATTTCCGTTAACCCATGCTCATGTTGTTCTTTTGTTCATGATGTTCTTGATGGTGTTCATGTTGTTCAACCATTTCCACTTTCAGTTCAATCCCTCCCATTCAATACGCAATCTACCAACATTCTACCACTCTCATATTCCTCATCCCCATTCTCTCATACCCTACATTCTACCAGTCCCGCATTACCCAATCCACCTGCATTAAGTCTGCATCAAATTCGCTTGCCAAGTCCACGTCTACCAAGTCCACCCAGTCCGCCAAGTCTGCCCAGTCTAGCAGTAGAATGGTGGAAAGTCTACTACAACAAGCCTGGCTAATAGATTACAAAAACTAGTTCATATTTGATTCCTTGTGCATTCATGTCTAGGAATATCTAAAAGCCATAAATCTCATGTGAAAATAGGTGTCTCCACATGCCCCAGGATGCATTTTCATGTCTCCTTTGACCTTCCTTTAAATTTGAAGGTGTCTTCACATGCCTCAGAATGCATCCCTTAATTCTTGTTCCCTTTGATGATATTTAGAAAGTGGAGGTGTTTCCACACTCTGTCCCCTTTGATGATCCTTAAAATTTGGAGGTCTCTCCACACGCCCCAAGTTGCATCCCATGTTCTGTCATGCAACTTATTGTAATTTAAATGAACATAATCATCTTGTCTTCCTTTAGTTTTTCGGTATTGTCTTTGCATGTCAACTCTTTGTGATTTATGTTTGTCCTGCAACCTGTTTTAGATCATGGGTAGTATTTAACTTTTATATGCAAGAAAAGAAGAAAAGCAAAAAGGAAAACAGAAGGGCCCATAACAGGGGAGGTAACAGGGGAGGTTTGAATTATCCCCATTAGATCACTAACAAACTAGATCCAATATAAACCACAAAGTGACTATCATTGCACCCCAGCCAACCCAAACTAAAACAAAACTAAAAAACAAAAACACAAAAGCAAAGTTTTCCTATCTGTGCGTACTAATTCCAGGTGTTAGGATTTATATGTGCTCCCTGTGAAAATTTATATGCCAACGTATAATTTTTGTATCATTGTCCTATGATCAAATCCCATCCTGGATGTGTAGTTCCATAACTCCAAGTGTGATTGCATTGTTTCCCCTATCATTCGTTGCTTCATGTCAGTTGTATGTTCCAAGTGATTGCCAATTGAGAACAACTTCATGTACATGGTGGGACCTTAGCTTTGCTCACACGGGATTTTCTTCGCCATTCCCTCATGCCTTTTAATTTTTCAATGTATTGGTTGCATGAATATGATTTGATATGCTTGAATTTTAGTAGTGTGCATTTCTCAAGATGATAATATCTCTTCTAACTCCATGTTTGTTTCTTTTATGCAGTTGATGACGAGTATATTATTATTGGATGAGAAAATATCAACCAACGTTCCATGGATGGTGCAAGAGACTCTGAGATAACAATGGGAGCTTACTAACCATTTCATTTGGAAATTAATGAGCCATCCAAAGGGAAAATCCATGGTTTCAGGATGGATCTCTTGTATGAACATATTGCAATGCTAGATAACTTGTTCCTTCAGCCCGAAAATAGTGGAATGTATCAAGAAAGTGAACACATTAGCAGAACGATATTGAGATTTATATCATGGTGAAAGTTTGGAACATGATTTTATGGGCCATTTTTTGATGTATCATGTGGGTGTCACAAATGATGGTGAGGTGATAGAGTTACCCAGCACATAATTCTTTCCAAATACTAAGGCCCGGGTATTGGGCACCAAATCAGATTACTTGTCACCCATTCTGACCACATAGAGAGTTGGAGGGGCAGTTTTCCAATAGATGTTTGATCTTTTGTAACCCATATTATATTTAGAACTCTTGCCCTTTCTTCCCTTTGTCACTATTTGCACTAAAATATAGAGGGAAGTCTTTAGAGCTCACATAACAACTTATGGAAATATCTAATCCGGAGAAAACTTCTTCCTTTTTCTTATTTTCTGTTGAAAATTTTCACCGTTTTCTCTTTATTTGTTATAGTCAAGTTGATTAACAGAAAAACTAGAGATTGATATCAATATGCATGTTAACCATATGATGGGAACCTCTAGTCCAATAACCTAGCAGGGATAGTGAGGCATTGACCCCCTGGTGCATCGATACTTATAGAGATATGCTATTGATGTATTTGCAGTCTTTTAATAGCTGAGTGTTAATTATTTGGAATTCAAGTGGTCATATTTGGCATTCATGTGGTCATAGAGCTATGTTATTTATGTATTTGCAGTTTTTGGCATTCAAGTGGTATGTGAAGCTCTAATATTGTGATTTTTGTATTTGACATGTTCATTTTATGGCATGTATGGTAGTGTTTGTATCCCCGCCAATTACATGGCCATCATTATTTATTCTTCATTGTCATGTGCCAAGAAACAAGTGAAGATTTAATATTTTGAAAGATCACTTCAGAATTGAAAAATTGAAGATTTAATATTTGAAAGTTCAGTTCAGAATTGAAAATTTATATACCTAGAAGCAAAGTAATGAATATTGTATATATAACTTGGGATATATATAATTTAATATGAATTACCTTTGCATGTGCCTCTTAATACGTTTTATGGGGGTGGCAGGAGCGGGGGGGATTCTATTGGATCCCGGAGGACAAATAGAACAAACCTTCGCTTGGGGATTAGGGACCCGAACCAACAACGAAGCAGAGTGGTTAGCTCTACTCCAAGGCTTGCAGCTTCTACAGGGGAAAAATTATCAAAAGGTCCTAATTTTCGGAGACTCTAAGCACGTAATATCTAAATTGATCAATGGTTATTCTAAAGGAGCAGTTAAATGTCGCCGCTTGTGCAAAAAAGTCCAGCTTCTTATGCACAGCTCATACGAACCATATCACATACTCAGATCCAATAACTCGGCAGCAGATAGCTTGGCCAATCTGGGGGCATCTCTCCATCTGGGTCACCTTAAGCAAAATGGGAGTCCCTCCATAATCAAGCATGTTCCATAATGGATAGCAAAAATAGCATTTGCCATTACCCTTTGCATTCAATTTGGAAAAAGTTATAGAAAGGGCCCATGTTCAAAATTCAAGTTTTGCATGGGGATTGGCCTTTGGCCTCCCCATGTCCAGCTCCCCTTATCCCTCCTCCCTCCTGCCATCCCATCACCTTTAAGCGCAGCCCCCATCCCTCTTTTCAATGCTCATCGTCTACACTTAGCTGGCCTCCTCCAACATTTAAGGCTTAGTCCTTCCCCTCCTCTCCCTCTCGCCGCGTGGTTCCCCATCTGTCTTCTCCTCCCCTTGGCGATAGTCGAAATAAATCCCATTCAATTCTGGGTTCTCTTTATCCTCCCTTCACACGATTGCGATTTTGTTTATTCAAACATCATGGCCTCTGCCTGTAGCAAACCGACTGCTCTCTCCCTTATCTCTCTCGGCTCTGGCTTACTAGAGACTATGCATTATCTTTTGTTATCTGTCTCAGGAATAGAAGAGGGGAGCCTGCAAGTCCCGTGGCAGGTGCTTCCTCTCATTCGCTCAGTGGTAAAGGAGCGATTGGCTCTTGCTGCCTTCTCTCCTTGCTCGTGTATTTTTCTTTTGCTCACTCAGTCTGTCACTCCGGGCAAAAGGGGCAACGGTGGAAGTAGCACAGTCGTTGGCTGCAGGTGCACTGGGTGGGAGGCTGGAGACATTGGCACACTGACCTTTGGGGAAAGTGAAGGCTCAACGTTGAAGAAGGAATTACTGGTGCTCAGAACCTACTGTAATAATTTACTTGTCCCTGGGAATTTGGATCAGTTTCAGCTCGCTGGCATTTCGGTTCAAGCTGTTCAGTCTCAGCTAGCTCGAACCCTGTTGACAGAGGTGGAGAATATGGCTCAGGCAGGGGATAATGGTGGAATGTCAGACATTAAGAAGAATCTGAGACGTATGTATGAACTTCTCTCCATAAGTGTTATGGATAACCGAGAAATGGCCCAGAATATAAAGAAAATGGAGGACTCTGTCAGCTACTCCTCGTACCAAATAAGCATAGACGACAATGAGAGCAATCTCCATGAACTGATGGGGAAGGTGGACAAGATCCAGGAGGATCTTCAGCGTCTCATATCTTTGCATCAGGTTAGTAGAGTCAATGGAGTCTGCGATGAAGCTGTGCTGCCCATGGAAGAAGAATCAGTCGCTCAGCCTGGAGGCAACCCTTAGCTTTTATGTTCAGTTTTATTTGAATGTTTTTATGCAAATTTTTGTGTAATCAGTATGTACGGGTTTATACAGCCCGAGGTTTTAAATGTCTAGAACAGCCTTATAGAGAGCTATTTTGGAACTTACAGTGGACTATCCCATGGGGTAGCTATTCTGTTTTGCCCAGATACTCAGTTTCTTTTTTACTGTACTGAATGGCTGTGCACAACCCCCTTTTATATATATTTCCTTTTTAGTTTCTGTAAAAAAAAAAAAAAATACGTTTTATGGTACATAATATTAAATATTACCTTATTGCAAATACCTTAGTACTATTAAACATTCTTTGAACTTGGATTGGAATTAAAAATCTTAAGCTTAGCTAGTCTGATTTTAAAAAATGCGTATGACATCAAAAATTGGGAATCCTCATAGTTATTAATCCAAATCTCTAAACCGAATTAAAGAATTGGAATTAAAAATATATTCAATTGTCAATTTGTTTTTGTAAACCACTAAGACAAGCCACAGGCACACGGTTTTCATAACATTGCAATACTGATACACATATATTACGACTATTAAAAATAGTGGATCCTTCAGCTGTGTAAATATTTAAACTCATTTCAATGTGAAACTAGATACCGGTCACTAAGTAGTCTTAGCCTTTTGTAAACATCAATTCAATGTGAAACTAGATAACGGTCACAGGATGAGAAGAGCCTCGTCTCTACTGCTGAATACACAACGTAAAACATGAATGAATTAAGCATGACTGAATTAATTATCATATAGATTCAAACTTTATACATTTCCACTTTCAATCCATCCATTAAAAAGAAAACATTATTGAATTAAACATGATTGAATTAATTATCAGACAGATTCAAACTTATTTCCACTTTCAATCCGTCCATTAAAAAGCATGAAATTGAAGTGTAGTGTTTTCTAGATCCTCAATTGTTTTTAGAAATCTTTTAACTTAAATCTCCCAAGCTTCATAAAACATTATTGATCAACTTTTCATGCTTTCTGACCACTCTGCTAATATACATGGATTGTAAAATGTTTGGTAAATTGATATTCTTTGTGTACAACTTTCCCATAGTTGATCAACACAAAATGTGCATCAAATTCTTCAGTCTTTTTCCCAAAATTGATTAGCACACTACAAAATTTGCATCAAATTCTTCATTCTTTTTCCCAAAATTGATTAGCACACTACTTTGTTGAATTTTTTTCTTTTTTCCACATCCATCCCTAATTTGTGTGTTAAACGGGAAAGAATATAATACAAAATTACAATATTGATGTTGGCATTGAAAATTTGTCTTGTATACTACAGTATAACTATGTTAGTGTTGTCTCATAAAAATAAGCAAATTGCATTCACACTTAATAACATTTTTTTTTAATCTGTTAGCTACAATTACAAATGTAGTTTGTTTATTCCTAACGCAACTAAAACAGAGGTCCCTTTATTTGATTTCTGCTATTTTTGTGTTAGCTTGGACAATGATTTTTACTTGAGCAGTTGTTTGAAATTACTTTTCTCATGGACATCTTTAAAATCATGATAAACTTCCAAATTAACATGTAATGTAAGAGAATGCCTGGTTCCTGTCACTCCCCTTGAGGAAATCTGATAGGCAAGGAATGTCTGGGACAGTCGTTGAATTATGAGAAATTACAAGTCACGAGTGATGTTAGTCATTATTTCCTGTGTAAATTACAAAACCAGGAGCCCAAAATTTTGCATGTCAATTAAATTGTGTGGTATTTTATACTGTGAATGCCCTCCAATTTAAGTTTTCTTTTTCCTTCCATATAAATGAATATTCTTTTTACAACAACTACCCTTCAACATAGCAGCTCTGTGTAAAGGGAAACAAATGTCAATGCAATGATTCACTAAAAAATGGTAAAAGCATATGGGCTGCCTAAGCCTAAACTTTAGATGAAGCCACAAAACTTTGTTCCTTGAAATGTTCCTTTCATTGTTGAATTCCAGCTAAAAGAACAAGTGATGAATGTATGGTCCAGCTACATCAGTGTTTTTTAGACCACATAGCTCAATAAAACATTGAAATAGCTCCCCTACATTAGAGATCAAATAGTTGCTCTTGCACATCCCTTTGCTTAATGAAATAATATCAACAAACTTTTGGTTCACTCATTTGTAGAGAAGTCTGCAGGTTGAAATTTGCAATCTGTAGGGCCATGATTCATTATTGACACCAACCAACTACCCCTTTAGACAATGCAAGTAGATTAATCCGTAAGTAACGACTGTTTATTAATCCGACTTGACAAGGAGAGTGTAGGTAAACCAATCCATCTATCGCGCACACTTCAATCTACGGTCATTTAAGAATCTTGTTTTTAAAAAACAATGATAACTTTCAATGCCATTGTTTGTCTCTTGGTTAGCATGACGAAAATTCCTATAACCTTTTGTCCACATATCTACAAGAAATGTATACAATTATGAAATTCGCCATTTTCAAGAAACAAATAATTTTGCAACAAAATCATTACGAAATTTTTGGTCTTGCATCGAATTTCTTGAAAAGTACTCCAAGAAACACTTCTCGTTTGCAAATTCATCATAAACATGATTCAAAGCTTGGATAACAAACTCTGGATCATGGCAATTATTCATGATTGCACCTAATGTTGAAAACATTTTCCTTCCAATTTCCTCACAACTAGCCAACTTGTAAACATTCTTTAACCAAGCTCTTCTAACATTCCATACACATAATAAAACACAACAACCGACAATGGAATTGCAACAAGAAAAAAACCTTTGTATCAAATAAACAAATTAGTAAATCGAAAAAAGCATTGAGCACATATGAGTACTTATTGTTGAAACATAATGCTGTATTGCATTGATTTCGGCCAATGCATCATCTGTCATGAATGCATTCACTGTCCATTCTAGTTTAAGTTGTCGACCTCTATCAATGAGTTTTGACAACCATAATAAGATGTCGGAAGACCTATTTCGTGATGACACTACCCATGCAATCAAGACTCCACTTTGTTGCTTGTCAAATATGAGTAGAGTGTACAATTGATACTGTATTCACACCATTGTAAATATTAAAGACGATTAAATAAAAAATAAAATGCATATACATATGGGCCCACATCTAAATAAATACTCACCCTGTATTTGTTGGTGTTAAATGTGGAATCCATTGAAATGATACTATTATGTGAGTATTTCACCATCCTGCACAACATCCTCTCTGTTTGAATACCAATGATAAAGGGTACGTCATCACCCTTAGGACTTTGGTAGAAAAAGAATGACCTTTGCTCTTATTGATACCATAAGTTAACACTTACTGAATCATTCTTATTGAGTTGAAATTTGGATTTAGCTAGTCTATTGAAAATGTTCATGACATTCCTTCGTGTCAAAAAGTTGTCCCGGTCACTTTCTAATTCCATGTTGAATCTACCTTCTCGAACCTCCAACATGTGTCGCTCACAAGCCATGTCAAGAGACAATCCCATGTCATATAATGCCTCAATTGACAACACCATTTCCCTTGAAAGACGAGGTGCATACATCACCCTTGGATCAATTGATCTATCAAGCTTTCCATGGCATGGCCAACCATTTTTATCCTCATGTGTATCCATATTGAATGTAATTATAGAATCCCCTAGTCTACCAACTATTCCCTTAATAATGAAATGGCATTGGCATCCTCTCTTATCAACATAGTGTTTCCTTCTTTGGGAAGGTTTTGGTGCATTCCTGTTATCTTTTGGTCCATAAGAACACCAATATCTATGTACATTTGCAAATTATCCAAGCACAAATTTAGTGAACTCATAAAACAAAATACACAATATACAACACATGTATCACAATAATAGGTTTACTCACATTGAATATTTATTGGAAGTAAAATCTATGTTATCGGGGTCATCCTTCACAATATTTCACATTCGTAAAAAGCTACATGGTGCATCTAAATTGATTTCCCCCCACTTGATGAAATCTGAAACTCTAGAATATGGAATTATTGCAACACAATCAACAGATTTGTCCTCTTTTAGAACTTCACTCCACCTCATATCAACACTAGAAAAATTGTCATTATGAGATAGATCGTGTACTTCTATATCCATAATAGAACTCCACTTTTTCTTTCGAACCATCCTCTTTGGTATTATGTGGAAGAACACCACACACATGTCAAATATTGTTGTTTCTAGTAATATGGAAAAATTAAAACACAAGATTAACAAAAAAATAATAACTGAAACCTCAATATCGTGGATGGAACTTATTTTGATGTATGATGAACTTATAAACATTATAAAACACAGGTTTTAGGTTAAAGTACGTGGATATGTGAGAACTTGACTCAAGTCAAATGAGTTCAAACTTGACCATAGTGATGTCCTTAACCTAAACCTCATAATTCATTTCCATGTGAAGATTTTATTTACTTGTGTGGACTATTACATGTAGGAAAGGCTTCTGGAATAACTACCTAATTTATTTAGAGAAACTCAGTGGTGACATATATCTTATATGTACAGTTGTTTTTTCAAAAGAAAAAAAATCTTATTCAAGAAGAGTAAGGATATATCCATCGATGCATAAGCAAAGACCAGCAAGTTCCTCCTACTATGAGATCTTGGATCAAAACAAGACAATAAAAAAACTTATGCTTGACGGTCTCAAAATAGAGTATCTTTATATGTACACTATATGTTTCAAAGGAAAAAAAATCGTATTGAAGGAGAATAAATGATACATCCACGAGTGGCACAGACCAAAAAGTTCCTCCTACTATAAGGACTTTCATTAAAATAAGACAATAAAAAACATATAATTAAATGTCTCTAAATAGAGTTTTATCACCAAATAGTATTTATCAACAAGAATACAAAAATAGATTACTATCACACCATCAAACACTCTAGAACTCATAAGTAGGGAGTTTCTTTGATAATTCCAAGAGAAGTCATATTCTACCCAAACATCCATCATCATATATTATATGAAAAACAACCATTCTTGTTTTAAATGGAAATCCACTTAATCAAGCTAATGGTGGAAACATAACAACAATAAAACATCCACTTAATTTGAGCTTTGCAGCAACTATGCTTTAGTAAAAGCACATCTATGGTTCTATTGCTTGAGAGCCATCTTTTACATTGGAAGGGGAAATTGCTTAGGCTAAATTGTTATTATTTGAACCCTCACAAATCACCCAAAGTCTTGTATGTAACAAGAGATGTTTCAGACCTATAAGTTGATTTCAATGAAGCCAAAGGAACCCTAATGGTTGATGACTGAAGCATAGGGTTTTCAATATATTTGTAGTTGCTCATGACAACTTGAAGAAACAAGTTATGGAAGCAATACAATAATATCCACATCAAACTTTTTAAATGAGCCCAATAAATTATAACGTTACTCGCTTTTTAAATTATCTTAACACAGATGGAATTTACTCTTTGGAGTCATGTACTTAAGTTTTAAATTAGCCCAATAAATTATATGGTTGCTCACTTTTTAAATTATCCCAATACATTATATGGCTACTCAAAAAACAGATGGATTCCATTCTCTAGAGTCATATACTAGCAAGTTTTAATAGTGGAAATGTGCATAATAATAAAAGGAAAAGAAAAAAAAATGATTAAAACCCACTCATTCCAGGTTTACATATACAAGTTTTAAAAGTGGAAACTTAATTTATTTTTTACATTCTACAGAAATAGTGAAGAGTGAGTAAGGGATAATTAGAAAGGGATAAGAATTTGTATTTTTTACATATCAATGAGATAGTATGGGAAAATAAAAGTATTATCTTTTTAATATATATTATTTAACATTTTTATTTTATTTTAATGAAATGCTTATTATTAAGTGGACGGGGTTTTTTATTTCACATTTGGGTGGTGTTGAGAAGATTTAAGAAAATTGGAGTCTACCTCTATGTTCCCAATCACTTTGGTCCCTTGCTCTAGTTTAAGCTACTTAATCACTAAAAACATGAGTAGGTTGATTGCCATTTCATTACTTCAATAGAATTTAATAATTATGATATAATTTATTTTTCTAGATCACACTATTGTCTTTCAATATTAATTACCCAATGACATTTTGACATAGTTTCCTTTACCAAATGACATTATATGTTTAAATCTAAATTACTATGATTTTTGTACATGTTTATGAATCTGAATTACTATGATTTTGGGCAAGATGTTGGAAAAAACATATCCAAAGATTTCAGAAATTAAGGGATAGGCAATTTCTTTTAAAATTCAATTCTGGTTGTAACATTCATTTGATTATGTTGGTGCTCTAGAGTATTGTAGGTTTTTTTAGCAGTGGTTCTCATAGGTTTTTTCCTACTCTCATAAATAATAAAAGGCCAAACGAAAACACCACTTAAAAAGAAACAACCAATAAAATAAAAAACTAGAAGCTTCTTAAACTCGGGCTATATTATATTAAGTTACTTACAAAGCTAATAAAGGCCAAACAAATACATCACTTAAAAAACAACAACCAATAAAATAAAAAAACTAGAAGCTTCTTAAATTTCGGCTATATTATATTAAGTTACTTACAAAGTTTTTTTTTTATGAATACAGATCATGATCTATTAAAAGCTGACTAGTTCATATCCAACCGTTTAGATCAATTGATGTATCAAGGCAACTTGATTTTGAAACACAATTATCCAAAACAATATCACATTTTGATAAGTTATGATTTAATGACATGCAATATGGTTTATCACATAATGAATTTAAGTTTGGGTATATAAAAAGACACATGGGAATCGTTGAAGCCTAAGCCTTTTAATTATAAAAAAGGTAAAATTGTACATGAAATAAAATGAATGGTGGGAGACAATACACTAAAACTCCCCCAGATTGGATACAAATGACATAAACCAAGTTATGCTTACCTCTTAGCTTATATAGTTTAGATAATAAAAGTTGTTTCTCTCTTTCATTACAAGTTTGTGTAAAAACTAAGTAGAGATCGTTTGCGGGAGAGGGCAGATTAAGGTCCAACCCCAAGGGTGCTTTCCACTACAATCCAAGAATTCAAGCTTGATTTCTTCTTTCAAACAGAGTTAAGGGTTGTTTCATATCCAAACTATACAAACGAAGAAAAAAAAATTTGATTCCAATCAAGGGATGTAATGCACCTACCTTAGAAAAAGAACGTGGCTTATTTTTTCAATTGACCATCACTGCCTTGGAAATTTGGTTCTATAAATGGAAAAGTCGTTGCTGCCTTGGAGATTTGGTTCTATAAATGGAAAAGGACTGTGTGGAGCGCAGAGGACAATGACTCTGTAAATCGCAATTTGAACAAATTCAGGAGGATGGGGAGGTTGGTAAGGGCGTTTAATTCCATCATAATGGATCCTCAGGTGACGATGACAATGCGACTCTACCTTATGGGTCCTCGGGTGATGAAAACATATCTTTGCAGGTAGGATTTGACGTCTACAGTTCGGATTTGACTTACACATTTAGATGTCAGGTAGATGTGAAGACAACCGCTGGAATGAAGCGGTTTTGTGGAAAGCGGTATGTAGAAAACAGGGCGTTTTGGTTTGCCCATATCCCACTCCTTCGTCACATGGCTAAAGCCCAGATGGAATTTGACACCAAGCTTAATTCCCTTGCTCAGGAGCTTATTGAAAAGTTATTCAATCGACCAAGGGAGACCTAGGAGGACTCCCATCTCATCTATTGGTGTCACCCTAATCCCCCTCAACATAACGAATGCTTTGGAATGGTCGTCAATAATAAGAAGCAGAAGCAAAGTGTCCCTTCTGTGATTATCATCTTAGATGAAGACAAATTATTCCCCTAACCAATTCAACTTCCCAGTTTTGGTTCCAACTTTACTTCAATGGTTAATAAGCTCTTTTGTCTCCATTATCAATTATTTTTTACCTGTTCTTAGAGGAACTCTCCATACTTTTATGTTTTCTCTTCACTTACTTAAAGTGGATAGATAGATAATTTGATTTTTACCATGGTTTCAAGCTGTGCAATTGTACTTAGTTTATGACGTGTTTTTCTTCATTGTACTTTGTGTTTATAATATAATGGAATTCAAACTTATAAAACATAAAAAAACGTAGTACAACATAAATGTAAAATATCTTATCAAATTAATATTGAAATATATAGTAACATTATTTAAACACAAATATTTAATAATATTTGTTATCTTCTACCAACAACTTGCACTTAACCGAAAGAAAGGTAAGTTAACATTTATTTCACTTCTGCATGAAACCAAATAATAAAAATAGAAAGTACTTCATTAATTGTAAAAAGTGAGATTTAAATAAAATATCATAGGAAATCCGAAAAATCAAATATAAAATTGATGTCATTGGTTAACATTTTGGCAACTAGTGTGAATTAAAGAGGGCGAGATGAATACATTAGTCATTACCATAGCATGGACTAATAATTAAATTTGCACGGATTATGATGATGTTTAGTTTATTGTGAAATGATTAAGTTATATGGGATAAATAAAGGTTGGAATAGGACCACCGTAACCTTTGGTGGATAATTTATGTGCGCCAACAAACCAAGCTATTTTTTATTATTTATTTTGTAAGTTTGAACAATTCACCGTCTTAGAAGGGCTGGTTCTTTTGAAACACTTCACTTGCATACAAAGTCAATTTTTGCTACTTTTGAAAGAGAGTGTTATTAGGTGGGCCCCAACCATGTTATTGTGGTGCACTGGTGGCAAGCATGATCCTAATTTAACAAGAAATGATAATTTTGGGGATAAAAGGTTCTTTTATTTACATATATGACATTTTATAATAATAAAATAAATGTGAGATAGTCATTGTATTAATAAAATAATAATAAAAGTGTGATAATCATAATGGTTAGTTTAGAGTTTAATAATTGTACGAAAATAAATAAATAACTGGATAACTTAGTTTGATTGAGTGAATTTTTGGTAAATTTGATTAGATTTTTTTTTATAGTTTAGATGGAGAGAGTTTGACTATTGAAATTTGTTGAAAGGAATTTTGTTTAGTTTTAAATAATTTAAATTACTAAAATTTGAGGAAAAAATGGTTGTGATAAAACTTTATTTAGTTGAGAAAAAACAAAAAAACCAAGGAATTTTGTTTAGTTTTAAAATAATTTAGATAACTAAAAATTGAGAAAAAAAATAGTTGTGATAAAACTTTATTTAATTAGGAAAAAACAAAAAAACTTACCAATCAATATTAATGTGCGCTAACTTATAAATTCTACAAGTTATACAATGGCCTACTTGTCAAGTTTTCCTTATAAGGGTCCCTCTTGTGTTCTCTAATTATGTGTTTTTTTGTTTTTTTATTTTCTTCTTTGTAAGTATGTTTTTTCTCCTAGAAAGTGGTTTTTTATCCAACTTTTTGTGTCACTTTGTTGATTTTAAAAAACCATTTGAAATGGTGCCCAAAACTAATTTTTGGAATGGATTAAAAGAGCTAATAATCCCTTTCAAGTTGAAAGTTGTCACAATAAGGTTGTATGCGAAGTTTATTGTCAAGTTTAGAAACTGTGAGAGATGGTCAAAAGAAATTACTTATAATATAAATTAATTATAATATAGGAGTCAAGCAAGGTTGTCCCCTATCTCCTACCCTTTTTGGTATATACATTGACAAGCTGGAGGGTTGTTTGGAAGATGCAGGTTGTGACATGATGACCTTGGATAGTATATTCATCATCCTTCTTTACATTGATGATATTGCTCTTATGGCAAAGAGTCCTTATGATCTTGACAAGCAACTAAAAATTCTCAAGGATTTTTGCTCTAGTACAAGTATGCCTATTTACACTGTCCAAACAAAGGTCATGATAATCAAATCTCCACGTATCACTTCTGCTAATTTTGTGTACGATAACAACAACTTAAAGGAAGTGTCTTCATACAAATATATATGATCAATCTTCATCATATATATTTGTAAGTCAGTTGAATACCCAATTGACTGAATGATATGCAGACAAGTGCCATGTTCAAAGGTGACAAACAACTGCCATTTGATTTGCAAAATGATTCCCTTCCCTTAATTTCCCCATCATGATTGATGAGTGCCTCTTTTTGTTTTTACGAGTCCAAAGAGGGTAACAAACACTCATTTTAGCTCATCGGAAGATAAGTCCATTCCCATATATTTCACGAACCTGAGAAAGGAGGGGTACGTTCCCAAAAAAGGGTCTCTCAGTGTATAGTTTAACGAGTCCAGTGAAAGTAAACTCGGTATCATTCATGTTTAGAGAGTCTGAACAAAGACGAAAGAAAACTCCAGAGGGTCCTTTTTCGTATGATTTAGTCTCTAGGGCTCCAAAAAGTATAAAATAATACCCGAGAGAACTCTTCCAGTCATTGTTGGTTGAAGTGTTCCTTTTTTGTAAATAGTCTATCCGAACCGAAAAAGAGATAACCTACCGTCAGAGAGACGACTCTTCAAATACTTTTACGAGTATGAAGAAGACAAGTACTCGACAATCTTTTCATATTTAGGCAGTTCGAAAAGAGCTTAAAGGAGACTCCATTAGGTCTCTTTTTATGATAAGAAGTTTTACGAGCCTAAAAAGAATCGGAAAAGGACTCGAAACTTTGATACTAAGTTCTGAGAGCGTGACCAAAGTGTCAAAACAAACGCTCGGGGGATTTTTTCGTTTTATGGACGTATGAAAAAGCCAAAAAACAAACTCCCCATAGACTTTATTGTTTCCGCTTCTATCCCTGCAAGACTCAAAAATGACATTAGTCTCTCAAAAATGACTTTTAGTGGACTATATAAACGGATTTTGTAATAATAATGATTTCAAAATATCAAAATAACATTGGAAAACCCTAAAAATTGGATATAGAAGTCATGGTAAATAGTAAAAATCAAACCATTTTACCATTTACCCTTTGGTGAGAGCATCTTGGAGCAAATTTGAGTGAGATCTTCATCCACTGATTCCAGGAGATCTGATTGTCTGATTTGAGCACCATCAGAGCCAGGTAAATGAAAAAACCCTAGCCTTTCATTTTGAAACATCCATTTTTTATTTTATGGGGGTTTTAGGCCATTTTAGGCAAGTCCTAATATCCAAATGCGGGCACCGCTCCTGCCCCTTACGGGATAGGCGGTGCCTCATGAGAATCGCGCATCCTGCACTGCACTCAGGCGGTGCCACCACTCTGTGCAAACAGAACTTAGGCAGTGCCGACCGTGAGTGTGGAAAAACACATGAATGAGCAAAAGCATTGATTTTTAATTGATTTTAATTATTGGCTATGTTTTTAACTAACCCATAAATGGTTTTTGGCAGGTTTTTAGCGGTAAAAAATGGTCATATAGAAAGAACGGCAACATGATGAAGATGATGCCTTTGCCAAGAGAAATGCGGGGAGTATAGCCTCATTGAGGAATTGTGGTCTCCTTAAATTCTTTCGTACACCTAGCATGGTATCTCATGAGCGATTACTGGAATATATCCTCCATATGTGGAACCCAAAGCAGCAACACTTCGAGATAGGAGCCCATATATTGATTGTTGAAGTAGAGTATATCTACTTCTTGATCGGATTGTCAAGAAGGGGTACCTTGATTTCACTGAATGGTTCCCACGGAGGGGATGTGACTACTTAGGAGTTGATCGACCGATACTGTCTTCCTGGTACTAGAACTTCGAGGAAGAAAATACCCATCAAGGCAGTGAGGGATGATCCTCTCCGTACTATCCTTTTTACCATGCAAAGGTTGGCTGGGAGCCAAGGGCCTCACTAGGCTTCTAGGGCACACATGTTATACGCGATAGAGGCTATGGAACCTACTGTCTTTAACTGGGCAGAGGTATTATTACCGGTCTTCAAAGACCAGCTGACCAAGTCTCGGTAGGGAGAGCTAAAATAGTTTGGCTATGGTTCCATCTTAGCCTGTTTTTTCTTTGAGCGGGTCCCTCATCTGAGGCCCTAGGTGGTTTTTACTGAGTTGAGGGCGAGATACCCTCGTATGATGAGATGGGTCAAGATCATGGCCCACACAGGAGCAAGTAGAGGGAAAGTGAAGTTCAGAGCTCCATTTTTCTGTTGCCTGAATGATCAAATCCTCATGATTGAGGATTACGCGTATGCAGGTACCAATTTCAGGGTGACCCTGACCTACCACTTCCACCTGGCGAGCAGTGGGGAGACATGGGTAAGAAACAAAACTCTAAGATGGCAATTTGTGTTTTTGTATTTTAATGTTTTTTATTTTTTATGTAAAGTAGCAAGACCTACAATTTTTCATGCAGATGTTGGATTGGCACGACCTGGGGGATCTTCCCCATTGGACAGACGAGCAGGAGCTCGGTTTGCTCAACGAGCCGATGACACGATGGGAGAGCTGGAGGAGAACCTAGAGAGGTTGACTATGGATATACCTGATGCATCCATCGACGATCTCCCGATGCGATATCAGAGGCACACGGTAGGAGTGCCAAGCCGTTTCAGCCGTTTGCTACGTAGAGTAGTGCAGGCTGTGATATGATACCATGAGCATCACTAGATTCTTCTACATGATGTATTACTAAAAGCTAATACAACTTCAGTATTTTGTATGATTTTGTGCTGCCTGAAAGCCAGAGTGTTTTAGAGGAGGTCTATCCCCCATTTGGCGAAAGGGCCAACGGCAATGACGGGGTGTAACGGAGCAGGGTGGGTGTGCTTTTCGGATAAAAGTGTTGACAAGGTGGGCATTTCTTAACAGCCTTGTGACAATCTTTAAAAATAGAAGGCCAGAAATAGCCAGCACAAAGGATTTTCTGAGCTGTAGCCATCCCAGAAAGATGACCGCCACATGCTCCAGAATGGCAGTAATTTAGAACTTGTTCAGCCTCGTCATGGGTGAGACATCTTCAAAGAATAGTATATATACCACGTCTATACAATGTATCGTTGAGGATAAGATAGTACTTCACGTGGTGATGAATGCGACGACGATCATCATGAGATATAGTAGGCTGAAAACATTGTGTCTGGAGATAAATGATTAAATCTCCATACCATGGATTAGTTGTGCTTATTAGGAACATAAATTCATCAGGGAATGAATCATTGGGCTCAGAATCCGTTAAAGCACAGGGTACGTCACACATTAGCTCTACAAAGACTAATGACTTCTTTGAAGTAGCTTTGGAAAACTCAAGGTCAAACTCCTGTAGGATGACAATCCATCGGGAGTATTTGCCCCCTAGCACCTGTCGAGTCACAATGTAGTACATAGGGTTTTGGTCTGCAAGTACGATAGTGGTGCGAAGCAGGATGTGGTGATGAATTTTTTGGACAGCAATGACTGTAGCCAATGCTAGCTTCTCCACATGTGAGTATCAAGTTTCGGAATCGAGAAGATTCTTACTTGCATAATAAATCACGTGTTCTAGGCCATTCTGGTCCTATTGGGCTAAAACCATTCCAATAGTAGTAGTAGAGGCAACAACATACAAAAGAAAATCCTTTGAGTAATCTGGGGGGTGTATCACGGGTGAATGGGTCAGAGCGTGCTTAACATTATCGAAGGCTCATTGAGCTTGGTCATCCTAGAAGAAGGGGGTATACTTCTTAAGGAGACGCATATACCCATGTGTTTTCTCAGCAAAGTTATAAACAAAACGATGAAGAAAGTTTACCTTCCCTTGCAAAATTTGGAGTTCAAGCAGGTTGGTAGGGGCGGGTAGAGCGAGTATTGCAGCAATATTTAATGGATCAATCTAAATACCATCTTTAGAAACCACGAAACCTAAGAGACGTCCCGTCTCAACGCAAAAAAAACATTTGTGTGGGTTCAACCGTATTTTATAATGATGACATCTTAGGAAAATATCTCTAAGATGGTGAGGATGGTCTTCCCGTTGCTATGAATGCGCAGGGATATCATCGAGGTACAGCTCCACGATGTTCTTAATGTCGTGAAACGCATAGGACATAGCGCGCTGGAATGTGGCCCCATCATTCTTAAGATCAAAGGGTAACTTCCTGTAGGCAAAGGTTCCCCACAGGCATATAAATGTCGTCTTATGCTGATCGGCGGGCAATATCTCAATCTGATTGTTGCCAGAAAAGCCATCCATAAATGAGAAGATGACACTCCCAGCACAGTTATCGATAATCTGATCGATGTGTGGAGTCAGAAAGTTGTCCTTGGGGCAAGCTTTATTGAGATCTTAGAAATTGATGCAGAATCGAATGGTTCCTTGCTTTTTATTCACAGGAATGATATTCAATACCCATTCCATCAGGGGAATAGGATAGATGAATCCTGCCTTCAGAAGTTTTTTGACTTCAGCTTGAATAGTTGCAGCCTTTCATGGTGGACTTGTCTTGATTTCTGCCTAACCGGTCTAGCTGTAGGATAGGTTTTGATCTCATGGACTACAATAGATGGATCTATCCCAGGCATTTCTTCGTAAGACCAAACAAAAATGTCTCGGAACTCTTTAAAAAGTGCTCGATACTTTTCAGTTTCATCTATTGAACAGTTTTTCCCTATGTGAACATGTTCAATAGTTCCAGGCTTAACCGTTATGTCAATTGGAGCTGTTTTGGTAATGTTGCATAAATTGCCTTCAGACTCAGAATCTTGCAACAAGACAGGTGTTTGCGGAATATCGACAATATCAGTACCCAAGAGAGATATGAAATCATTATCTGTCGAACTGGTGTTGGGGAGGAACAATGATCTGTGATGGTCATCCTCCCATACTAATTCATTCGTATTCATAATCTCGATAATAGACTCGTCCTACGGACGGAAAAGTCTAGGAGAGATAATCCAGAATAGGAAGTGACGGTTCTAACCAGTAAGGAAGGTGGTAAGGATCCGAAGCCACAAGATGAAGATCATCTGTGGGAACATCAGAAACAGATTGGATGGAATCATAAACTGTTTCATGCGGGCTAAGGGAGGATGTCTCAACAACTTGTTTACCCTTAGGATCATAGCTAAACGAAGAGATCATATTAACTGTTGTTGTTTCTGTGTTAGAAGGGGCCGATGGAAACACGCCCATGAGGGCAAAGTCCTTCAACATCCCTACCCCAATCGACTGGTAAGGAGGGGATTGACATAGAAAAGGGACATTATTTGCCGTAGGGGTGGTAATGTCCAGCGTGTAGAAATTAAGTTGATCAATCGTCACAATTCTTCCCAAATTGGGAAACTGGAGGGTTCTAAACACCGTCGAAGTGACAACTGACATAGCATAAAACCAATTTCTTCCTAAGAGAAGATTGTAGTCTAGCGGGGCATCCACTACTTCCACCTGAACAGAAACAGTTTTCCCCCCTAGCTCCACTAAAAGGGTTTGCATGAGGCCATGGGGTTGGAAACTTCTTCCATCAAAGGCTTTTAGGGTTGTCGGTGATTTTACAAGCTCGGGAGAGCCAATGGCTTTCCAACAAGATAGAGACAAAACAGAGGTTGAAGCACCTTCGTCTAGAACAGTCCTAAAGACCTTTTCCCAACTACTCTTGTTACAATTTGAAAATCTAGTGGGTGAGATAATCTAGGTTTGAGGTTCCCCAGATTGAAATGAATTAGATTCGTGTCACCCGGGTCCATGGCTCCTAAGGCAGTTAATAAGTTTTTTCGTTGTGTGGGACAACTTTGGAACACCTCTAAGGTAGACATTGCACATGGTGCCTAAGCTAGGTCCTCTACAACATTATAAAATTGTGCAGCTTAGGCATTAGGGTTAAAAATAGCCTTCCTAAGAGTACTCTTGGGCGGACGCAAAATCATGTCGAGATTAGGCTTCTCAATTGTTAGGGGACCATTAGACGAGGATGCGAGAGAACCGATAGAAGGAGCTTTATCTGGAGAGGGTTTATTGATTTTCTTCTCCTCAGGTTTGTCATATGACTGACTTCAAGTTGTTATATTAATAGTTTTTGATGACATCATTCGAATCTCCTCTGTAGAACTAGAATTTCCCTGGTTAGACATGTGGTCTACTAGTTGTTGTTGAGAAGGAAAAGGATCAGTAAGAACTGTCAGTGCGGGGTTACTCTTAAAAAACTTATTAATTTCATTACGTCTGGGACACTCCTTCATGAAGTGGTCGCCAACACACAATAGGCAAGGATATTTAGCTTTCCTTTTTCCATTGTTGTCATTCTTTGGGGTCGTAGGTTTGGGATTTTCCAGTTGGTTTCCGGGTTTCTTGTTTTTACCTTTTCCTTTTTTCTTACTACCGAATGATTGCATACTTTGAATAGCATTCACCTGGTGGAAACCCTAGGATTGGCAGGAGCAGGAGTGGAAGGACTGGGTTGTTTGGTAGCTTTTACCATTGACGGAGGTTGGATTGAACCGATAACACCATCAACAGGATTTTCTGCAGGTGGCTTAGCTGGGTACGTACTGGGACAAGGAGCTTGAGGAATAAGGTCATACAAAGTTCCAAACTGGGAATATACCAAGTCTAGATACTGAGCGTGAGTAATGGCCTGCTCTTCAGTAACAACACCCCCCATAGCCACATCTCGAGCAATGTGTGGCAACAAAGACTTCGTAAACCAATTAGCTAAGAGTTGGTCCGAGATAGGAGCTTTAATGAGCCTTCTCCACCTCTCCACTCATGAATATGATCTGAAATATGTGTGGAGGTATTTTGACGTAGAGAGGTCAAAAGGTTTGTACCCTTTTCGTAGTGAATGGGTAGCTGAAAGTGTGTGAGGAAGACAGTTGCCAAAGCACTAAAATCCACAAACGAGTGTCATGGAAGTTCAATATACCACCTCGCGGCCGTACCGGTCAAAGTGCGCTGGAAGAGTCTCAATCGAATAGAATCATCCATCAAGGAGTTTGACGAACACCATAAATGGAAAGCCAAAACATGATTCTTGGGATTATCTCCCTGCTTTACCATCGAATTTTGGAATATCCAATGGTAACTTGACTGGAATAGGAGGGCACGAAGAATTGTGTTGGATGGGGTCATTGATCAACTTTGACAAGTCGGGCAAGTCAAAAGTTGCGAGGAAAGGTAATTGATAATTAGGTTCCACATATTGGTAATATTGATAAGGCATGTAACCACCAGTAGGGTCGTAAGTGGATGATACACAGGCTTTTGAAAAGGTTAATGAGACGATGAACTTTTGGAAGATGGGCTTCCAGGATTAGGGTTTCTAGGACCACCAGGGCCATTAGGAGGATTAGGAGGAGGACTGCCAGGACCACTGGGACCACCAGGAGGAGGACCACCAGGACCCTCGGGACCACCAGGAGGAGGACTACCAGGACCTCCAAGAGGACCACCAGGACCACCAAGACCTCCAGGAAGAGGACCACTAGGACCTCCAGGACCACCAGGAGGAGGACCACCAGCCCCCCCAAGGGGAGAACCTCCATAAGGCGGCCCTCCAAGATCACCAGGACATGCAGGAGGAGGACCCCCATAAGGTGGCCCTCCGGCACCTCCAACCGTGTGAATAGGTATTCCTCCCAATGCTAGCATGTAGGGCTAGTTGGGTTGTCCCCATGGAGTAAAAGTATTCCCAGGGTAAGGAATTCCAGCATAAGACATCCCTATAGGGTTGGGTTAATAATTCATATTTTCTATAGGTGTCTGATTTTTCGGATAACCATAGCCCCATGAGGGTTGATGGACTGCAGGTTTTGTCACTGAGGGCTGGCCTAAAATCGAAGGGGGGATCGCCACATTTGTGTTGGTGGGAGGGACATATACCGTGGACTGTCCTACAGCAGAGGTTTGTCTATTATTTGTAACAGCTCCATTAGTGGGTAACGTAGATTGCGTCGGGGGTTGCCCCCCGACGTCAGAAGGTGTAGACACTACTGCAACTGAAGGTTTCCCCTCAGCCATAGAAAGGACGGGATGACTAGAGATAGACTTTGAACTCAATGTTGCAAGGGTGGGATTAGAGGTTTTACCTGGATTGTGAGAAGTCTCACCATATACTGGATGACTATCAGAAGACGGTTTCATTTGGGCCACAGGCCAAGGATTTGTATTGCGAGGGAGAAGAACCAACAAAGGCTCTTTATGAGGGACGGGGGTTGCTAAGATTGCATCTAATCTCTGCATTCTCTCTTGAAAATCACGTGCACGGTAAATAGAGGCTTGGATTTGTCAATACTCTTCTTCACCTAGTGAAGATTGTTCAGGAGAGGGTCTATTTACCCCAAATGAGGCAATGGCCTGCCCCATAGAAGTCCTCCAAAACAGAGCATCTAGTCTATATTCAGATGGAATAGGACTATCGGTATGACCTTCTGTATGCGGATGAAAAGAAGTATCAGTTATAGGAGGTTGTTGGGCCAAGGGATTTGTGTAAGAAGTGAATTTGTCTCCACTTTCTACAACTATATTTTTCTCCTTGTGGGGAGTAGTTGATGGCTTCCATGGGATTTTCTTCTGCGATAGGAGGAAAATCAGGTGGTAAGCCCTGATTCCTTCTGGAACGTCTCAACTGAGACTCAGCCAGATTAGTATCAGTCACTAAACTATCCTAGGGTCTCAAAGCTAAAAAATACACACAAAAACTTTCTCCTACTCAAGCTAAAGGCCAGCAAGCAAACTTAAATGATAGGAGGAGCTCAAATAGTCGGTCTCTCACCAGGATTGTCAAGTAGGTGCAACTCACGATATACCACAAGGGTACGTGCGTAGTAATCTCCCCGAATGTTGTTTTCAGTGTATTGCTCCACACAAGATGGCCAAAGGGTTTTTCTCAGATGGACAGGGTATCCTAGTGGGGTCTCCCGATATACTCAAGGTACGTGGGAGCTCAAATCAGTAGTAGTGTTGTCTAATGCACAACTGTTCACAAGGGGCCTTTCGATATACAATCGAGTACTTGAAGTACCTTTCTATATACCTCAAGGGTACGTGAAAGGCTATTCGATATACCGACGGTACGTAGAAGAACCGCGCGAGTCCCAAGTTGTAGTGCGGAGGACAAATAATGACATCTCCTATGTTTAACGACGCCCAAACATGTCTCTAACCTATCACTCAAATTTCTATACAAATTTTAAGCCTATAACTATTGTTAATTTTAAAGTGGACGGTTAGGTGAATGCATGAGGTTTTGACAAAAAAGTAAAACCATGCAAATATGAAAATGCGAGTTCATTCACTTTACCATTTAGTATGCCTAATTACGGGAAGGAGATAGAGTGTTTTCTTTTTCAATTTGCTTTAAAACCAAAAATTCCCCAAACAACTACTCTAAAATATTCTTTTTCCTAGCATATAATCAAACAACACTTCTTCAAATCAACTCTTTTTGAAAGCAAATAGGAAGGGTAAGATCTCTTTTCAACGAAGAAGAAAGACAAACAGCACTCAGATATGTATATGCGAACTATTTTTTTCGATTTTTCTAAAACATGGAAACATCTAACTTAAACTATTAATATTTTTCCTTTTTATGAGATAATGATGCAAAAGAGACAAAAGAACAAAGGAATCCTGAAAGCTTGTGAGGCTAATCAGAGATCCAGTGACTTAAGCCCAATAAAATAATAACCTAATCTCAACAAATTTTCTTTTTTAGAGCGAAAAGAAGTATTTCTCAAACTTAACGAAAATTGGAAACAAACAAAGATCTAAGGGAGCCTTTCTTTTCGATATTATCCAATTATAGGCAGAGATCTAACCTAACCTAAATCTTCCAAAAACTCCTTTCAGAACAATCAAACTTACAAGCAGAAATGAATGAAGGATCTAACCTAGCTTTTTTATTTTGACAAACAAGCAATTTCCACATAAAAATCTCAGATTTCAATCACTCAGGCAATTGCAAACAAGTTTGGACAAAAGCAACTAATCACACAAAAATACAAAAATCACAAATCTTTACAAAAATTTGAAACAAATCAAGGTCTGGGACAGGCCTACTTGGCACTGCGCCGAAGGAGTAATTGACAAAGCGATTTTGAAGCAGAACTGCTTTTTGCACATTAAACTCAGGCAGTGGCACCACGTATTGCTAACTGGATTCAGGCAGTGGCACCGCGTATTGCTAAATGGATTCAGGCGGTGGCACTGCTTCTTGCCTCAAGCACATGTGCGGTTCCCTGTAACAAGCCAGAACACAAGGAGAGCAAAAAATCAAGTTAACAAATTGCAAAAGCTTTACAAAAACTGATGAATCAACGATAATACATAGCATAAAAAGTCAAGGTGACTCAAATTTGAAGAGATCTGAAGATTTCAAACCAAAACTTCACTAAATCAGATGGAAATCTGACTGAAAATACTGAAGGCTGGAGCTTGGATTCGAACAAGAGTAGTTCAGAAACTGAGGAAGATCAGATCAAATGTTTATGATCAGATCAGAAGAAGCTTATCCCCAGTATGGTCGCCAGATTTGTTATCAGGAATATAGCACCTTCTACGGACAGAAGTTGTTCCTCTGGTCTGAATGGTTCAGATCCAGAACAAATGAGTGACCAACTAGGTTGAGAAGTTTCCTTGAACGTTATAGATGCCTGGAATACAACCTTTGATGAAAGACCTGTAGACCTGTAAAAACACATCAAAGACACCAGAGAACTATCTATAAATTCATATTAGTGACTAAGGAATCCAATAATATATATGTGAGTTCAATACAACAGATATATGGGAAAGAAAACAACTTTGCATTAATGAATGAATGAAAGAGCTTACAACCATTTTGCCTTAGTGTCGATGCACCCTTTCACAAGACTAGCACCTCATCCCCAATAGCTCCAACTTGCTCCTCTATGCTCTCTAATGGATTAGGCCAAGATGTTAATTCAACAGCATGACTTTACTTCTTTCTTCTCCCCCCTCAACCATGGAGTATGAGCTTGTATTTATAGGGCTCAAAGGGATAGGAATGGTTGAGAAATTGGTGGGTGAGGTGGCCATTAGATCCTCAAAGGAGGGATTTCGAGCTCAACTGATCCAGGTGAGTAGGGATAAGGTTAGACATGAGGCTCTTGTTCTAGAAGCTTCATGAAACCTCCTTTTTTTCACTTTTACCAAGGGTACCGCTCTTTATCCACCATGACAGAGCGGTTCTAGGTAGAACCGCGCCTTGCTTAATAGGAAAAGGCGGTGCCACCGCTTACTGCTAACTGGATTCAGGCGGTGCTGAAGAAGGTACCGCCTTTTGTCTAAAGGGCAGAAGCGGTGCTGTGTTTTTATGTGTTAAAACCAGCATCTAGAGCATGTTTCACTTCAAGTTTGGGATTTGAGGACAAATATTTATGTTAGGGACCCTATCACATGCTGGTGACAGAATTTGAGTGTAACATATATTTTTCAATATATTTGTAGTTGCTCATGACAACTTGAAGAAACAAGTTATGGAAGCAATCTTTTTATTTCCATCTAATCTAAAATACGTACACCAAATCTTTTTGTTTCCATGCAATCCAATATTATCCACATCAAACTTTTTAAATGAGCCCAATAAATTATAACGTTACTCACTTTTTAAATTATCCTAACATAGATGGAATTTACTCTTTGGAGTCATATACTCAAGTTTTAAATTAGCCCAATAAATTATATGGTTGCTTACTTTTTAAATTATCCCAATACATTATATGGCTACTCTAAAAATAGATGGAGTCTATTCTCTAGAGTCATATACTAGCAAGTTTTAATAGTGGAAATGTGCAGAATAATAAAAGGAAAAGAAAAGAAAAAAAGGTTAAAATCCACTCATTCCAAGTTTACATATACAAGTTTTAAAAGTGGAAACTTAATTTATTTTTTACATTCTACAGAAATAGTGAAGAGTGAGTAAGGGATAATTAGAAACGGATTAAGAATTTGTATTTTTTACATATCAAAGAGATAGTATGGGAAAATAAAAGTATTATCTTTTTAATATATATTATTTAACATTTTTTTTTAATGAAATACTTATTATTAAGTTGACGGGCTTTTTTATTTCACATTTGGGTGGTGTTGAGAAGATTTAAGAAAATTGGAGTCTACCTCTATGTTCCCAATCGCTTCGGTCCCTTGCTCCAGTTTAAGCTACTTAATCACTAAAAACATGAGTAGGTTGATTGCCATTTCATTACTTCAATAGAATTTAATAATTATGATAGAATTTATTTTTCTAGATCACACCATTGTCTTTCAATATTAATTACCCAATGACATTTTGACATAGTTTCCTTTACCAAATGACATTATATGTTTGAATCTAAATTACTATGATTTTTGTACATGTTTATGAATCTGAATTACTATGATTTTGGGCAAGATGTTGGAAAAAACATATCCAAAGATTTCTGAAATTAAGGGATAGGCAATTTCTTTTAAAATTCAATTCTAGTTGTAACATTATCCAATTATGTTGGTGCTCTGGAGTATTGTAGGTTTTTTTGGCAGTGGTTCTGATAGGTTTTTTCCTAGTTTCATAAATAATAAAAGGCCAAACAAAAACACCACTTAAAAAGAAACAACCAATAAAAAAAAAACTAGAAGCTTCTTAAACTTGGGCTATATTATATTAAGTTACTTACAAAGCTAATAAAGACCAAACAAAAACAACACTTAAAAAGCAGTAACCAATAAAATAAAAAACTAGAAGTTTCTTAAATTTCGGCTATATTATATTAAGTTACTTACAAAATTTTTTTTATGAATAGAGATCATGATCTATTGAAAGCTCACTAGTTCATATCCAACCGTTTAGGTCAATTAATGTATCAAGGCAACTTGATTTTGAAACAAAATTATCCAAAACAATATCACACTTTGATAAGTTATGATTTAATGACATGCAATATGGTTTATCACATAATGAATTTAAGTTTGGGTATATCAAAAAGACACATGGGAATCGTTGAAGCCTAAGCCTTTTAATTATAAAAAGGTAAAATTGTACATGAAATAAAATGAATGGTGGGAGACAATAGTGTAAAGCTCTACTCCCTAGATTGGATACAACTAACATAAACCAAGTTATGCCTATCCCTTAGCTTATATAGTTTAGATAATAAAAGTTGTTTCTCTCTTTCATTACAAGTTTGTGTAATAACTAAGTAGAGATCGTTTGCGGTAGAGGGTAGATTAAGGTCCAACCCCAAGGGTGCTTTCCACTACAACGAGCTAATTATATGAGATCCAAGAATTCAAGCTTGATTTCTTCTTTCAAACTGAGTTAAGGGTTGTTTCATATTCAAACAATACAAACGAAAAAAAAAACTTGAACCCAATCAAGGGATGTAATGCACCTACCTTAGAAAAAGAAAGTGGCTTATTCTTCCAATTGACCATTGCTGCCTTGGAGATTTGGTTCTGTAAATGGAAAAGTCGATGTTGCCTTGGAGATTTGGTTCTGTAAATGGAAAAGTCGATGTTGCCTTGGAGATTTGGTTCTGTAATGGAAAAGGATGTGTGTGTAGCGTAGAGGACAATGACTTTGTAAATCGCAAATTTGTTTGAACGAATTCAAGAGGATGGGGAGGTTGGTAAGGGCGTTTAATTCCATCATAATGAATCCTCGGGTGACGACGACAACGCGACTCTACCTTATCGGTCGTCAGGTGATGACAACATATCTTTGCAGGTAGGATTTGACGTCTACAGTTCGGATTTGACTTAGACATTTAGATGTCAGGTAGATGTCAAGACAACCGCTAGAATGAAGCGGTTTTGTGGAAAGTGGTATGTAAAAAACATGGCGTTTTGGTTTTCCCATATCCCACTCCTTCATCACATGGCTAAAACCCAGATGGAATTTGACACGAAGCTTAATTCCCTTGCTCGGGAGCTTATTGAAAAGTTATTCAATCAACCAAGGGAGACCCAGGAGGACTCCCATCTCATCTATTGGTGTCACCCTAAACTCCCTCAACATAACGAATGCTTTGGAATGGTCGTCAATAATAAGAAGCAGAAGCAAAGTGTCCCTTCTGTGATTATCATCTTAGATGAAGACAAATTATTCCCCTAACCAATTCAACTTCCCAGTTTTGGTTCCAACTTTACTTCAATGGTTAATAAGCTCTTTTGTCTCCATTATCAATTATTTTTTGTTTGTTCTTAGAGGAACTCTCCATACTTTTATGTTTTCTCTTCACTTACTTAAAGTGGATACATAGATAATTTGATTTTTACCATGGTTTCAAGCTGTGCAATTGTACTTAGTTTATGACGTGTTTTTCTTCATTGTACTTTGTGTTTATAATATGATGGAATTCAAACTTATAAAACAAAAAAAAAATGTAGTATAACATAAATGTAAAATATCTTATCAAATTAATATTGAAATATATAGTAACATTATTTAAACAGAAATATTTAATAATATTTGTTATCTTCTACCAACAACTTGCACTTAACCGAAAGAAAGGTAAGTTAACATTTATTTCACTTCTGCATGAAACCAAATAAAAATAGAAAGTACTTCATTAATTGTAAAAAGTGAGATTTAAATAAAATATCATAGGAAATCCGAAAAATCAAAAATAAAATTGATGTCATTGGTTAACATTTTGGCAACTAGTGTGAAGAAAAGAGGGCGAGATGAATACATTAGTCATTACCATAGCATGGACTAATAATTAAATTTGCACGGATTATGATGATGTTTAGTTTATTGTGAAATGATTAAGTTATATGGGATAAATAAAGGTTGGAATAGGACCACCGTAACCTTTGGTGGATAATTTGTGTGCGCCAACAAACCAAGCTATTTTTTATTATTTATATTGTAAGTTTGAACAATTCACCGTCTTAGAAGGGCTGGTTCTTTTGAAACACTTCACTTGCATACAAAGTCAATTTTTGCTACTTTTGAAAGAGAGTGTTATTAGGTGGGCCCCAACCATGTTATTGTGGTGCACTCGTGGTAAGCATGATCCTGATTTAACAAGAAATGATAATTTTGTGGATAAAAGGTTCTTTTATTTACATATATGACATTTTATAATAATCAAATAAATGTGAGATAGTCATTGTATTAATAAAATAATAATAAAAGTGTGATAATCATTATGGTTAGTTTAGAGTTTAATAATTGTACGAAAATAAATAAATAAGTGGATAACTTAGTTTGATTGAGTCATTTTTTGGTAAATTTGATTAGATTTTTTTTTATAGTTTAGATGGAGAGAGTTTGATTCTTGAAATTTGTTTAAAGGAATTTTGTTTAGTTTTAAATCATTTAAATTACTAAAATTTGAGGAAAAAATGGTTGTGATAAAACTTTATTTAGTTGAGAAAAAACAAAAAAACCAAGGAATTTTGTTAGTTTTAAAATAATTTAGATAACTAAAAATTGAGAAGAAAAAAAAGTTGTGATAAAACTTTATTTAATTAGGAAAAAACAAAAAAACTTACCAATCAATATTAATGTGCGCTAACTTATAAATTCTACAAGTTATACAATGGCCTACTTGTCAAGTTTTCCTTATAAGGGCACCTCTTGTGCTCTCTAATTGTTTGTTTTTTTGTTTTTTTGTTTTTTTATTTTCTTCCTTGTAAGTATGTTTTTTCTCCTAGAAAGTGGTTTTTTATCCAACTTTTTGTGTCACTTTGTAGACTTTAAAAAACCATTTGAAATGGTGCCTAAAACTAATTTTTGGAATGGACTAAAAGAGCTGATACTCCCTTTCAAGTTGAAAGTTGTCACAATAAGGTTGTATGCTAAGTTTGTTGTCAAGTTTAGAAACTGTGAGAGCTGGTCAAAAGAAATTACTTATAATATAAATTAATTATAATATAGGAGTCAAGCAAGGTTGTCCCCTATCTCCTACTATTTTTGGTATATACATTGACAAGCTAGAGGGTTGTTTGGAAGATGCAGGTTGTGCCATGATGACCTTGGATAGTATATTCATCATCCTTCTTTACATTGATGATATTGCTCTTATGGCAAGGAGTCCTTATGATCTTGACAAGCGACTAAAAATTCTCAAGGATTTTTGCTCTTGTATAAGTATGCCTATTTGCATTGTCCAAACAAAGGTCATGATAATCAAATCTCCACATATCGCTTCTACTAATTTTGTGTACGATAACAACAACTTAAAGGAAGTGTCTTCATACATATATATATGATCAATCTTCATCACAAGCTTAACTAGAACTATAACATTGATAAAAGGATTAATAGAGGGTGGAAAGCTTATTATGAACTTGAAAATAATTGTAAATCAATAGACCTTTGGCATTGGGATAAGAAGAAAATCCTCTTTGAGACACTTGTCACTCTTGCTATCTTATATGGATGTGAAATTTGGGTTGCAACATCTCTAGAGAATTGTGGAGAATAATATATCAAATCCAAAAGCACTTTATAACATATAATCTCAAAATTAAAGGAAATACACCATATTATATCCTCTTCATAGAAGCAAGTCTATGCCCCATTTAGAGCATGGCTATGACCAGGTATCCAACGTACAAGAACAAGATAAACAACATGGGAGACATGAGGCTTCTTAAGATTGCTTCCTAGTCTAGTCAAAACAACATGTGGCTTAAGCGATGTTAGCATAAAGGTGCCATGTCTTGGATAAGTAACTGGGGAGTCGAGGAAGAGGTCAGTATGCAAAATAATGATAACATTAATAGTATTATTACAACTAAACTTAAGGAGAAGTTGTGATGTGATGAAGAATTAATGAATAAGATAATTAAGATATTATAAGGACGTGATCAACCCTGATTTAGATGATCAAAAGTATCTCTCTATTTAAATTAGCATAAAGAAGACAATCAACATTGCTAAAATAAGAACAAACTCTCACAAGCTCCATAGTGAATCAGAGCGCTAGACAATTCCTAAACATCGTGGGATGAAAGAATTTTTCATCTTTGTGATACTAAAAGGGTTGAATATGAGAAACATTTCCTTATAAAATGCCATGTGTACACCCACTTTACAGCACAATTTCAAAATATTTGCTACAATATTGACCTTTCTAACCTTTTAACTCATCATAACTACGGTGATCTAGGACTACTTATCTTAAAGTTTTTTGAGAACATAAATTAAATTCACACAAAAAGCGATTCCTTACCTTTTTAAGGTTCGATAGACCAAACTTGATATTAGTGAAAGTTAATAGCTACCATCATCATCGTTATATTTATATTATTTCAAAATGTTCTATATGAAAAGTTAATTAATTATACATATATCGGTAGGGAAAAAGAGAAGCTAAACTTCAAATATTAGAGACTTGGGTCAAGAAGGGATTCCGTAAATTTTAGGGGTGTATCCTATTGTTGTAGATTACCACATGAAAATAATATAAAGAGCCTAGTGTATATGATATGTGGGTGGAATGATTGTACACTAATAAACTTGTGCAAGGCTCTCATAAAAAAGAAAAAAAAATCCCAACTAATTTTTTTATGAGTGTATTTTCTTATCAATGGTTTTCTATGTTTTGGGAAGTAAGTTTAAATTTATTTATATCCATAAATTTTGTTTTTAAATAGAAAAATTACGACTCCATTGGTTTTCCAAACAATTAAAAAAAATCAATGATCAAAATGCTTTGCATATGGCATATGGACATGGTGCAACATCATTGACAAGTTTTGAAACCATGACCAGGAGAAAAAGTATGACATATAATCTAGAAATTACACTCATTGATGCAATAAACATGTTATAAGAGAGCGGTTCTATAAAAATTAATCATATAATATTTAAAGCAAGCAAGTCTGCCCTAATAAATACATGATTCCTTGAGAATTTGCAGTAAGTGCGAATGTTTTTGTCGTTACCATACCTTAGTTGTGCCTTGTCTCTCTATTGCCATTCCTCCCTTGTTATGAATGAATGGGACTACCATCCAAGGGTAGTTGTTTGAATGTCATTTTGATCACCTAGACACATGTCATGAGGAACCTAGTTGTGGTGTCAATGGGTAGGTAACTAGGGAACATAAGAAGCAAGACAATTTTGAGGCACACGATTGTAAAGAGAGAAGAGCAAGCATCACCTTGGAAAAATACCATCTACAGTCAACTGTAGCAATGTGGGTAGCATGAGCTAGAGATTCAACAAACTATTAATTTTCTACTCCACGGTGATGATTCTAGTTATTACCCTTAGCCTTTGTTGGTTTATTGAATCTCATCATTTATTTGAGACATATAGTTTTTTTATCCAGAGCTCCCACATTGAGATCCCTAACACAAAGTGCTATAATGAAATCATTGCCTTGATCTACTACTACCAAATGACCATGCTCATGCATGAGAATGTTAATGGAAAATTTGAGTGGGTTTCCCGACCAAAGAGTGTGTGATACAAAAACAATGGTTGTCTAGGTCACAAACAACCCATTTGCTCACTTTCATCTATTTATTCTTCTAGAGGCCTTTGCCAACCATAAGATTGAGATAGATGGAAGGCCTTGAAGGAAACCATTGGAAGGGCATGCATATGGAAAGCCTCAGAGCCCACAACTAGAGATGAGTGAAGGATTGCTAGGGTCACATCAGGTGGCTAGATGGATAGCCCATCGATGAAGTAATAATAGTTTGTCCAAGACAAATATACCCTTACATAATGATGACTTAGGGCCTCCCCTATTTATTAGAGGTTGACATCAATTTAACGTATCACTTATGGTGAGTTGAAGGGAAAATGATGTACTGGGGATGGAAAAATAGATGACAATGTCATTTTTTATCTGTTGCATAAACAAATATGGTGAAATCAATGTGCACAATATAAACGCCTTACAGTGCAATAAATCACAAAAATAAAAAGAGAGCATGTAAATATTTGGAACAATTGAAAAAATGGGGCTAGTTGGTTACATGTACTTTTATCCAATAGCTTGTGCATTGGACTTATGCCCTTTACTTTTTGATGCATTTCTTGCACTCTACACCTTCTTATTTTTTATGCATTGCCCACACCCGCTTTCCATTTGGAAGGAATAATCACCTAAAGCAGCGTCTCGCTTACACAGAATTACACATTGCTCAATTCTGGACTAAATTTTCTAGGAAAAACTTAGAAACCTGTAAGTCACAATAGTCAATACCTACACTTGCACACACCATAGTTGTGATTATGAGTTATTGAGTGACTGAATAATGCACTTCCAGTTAAATGGAAACAACTCTCAAGCCACAACAACTGCATCAAAAATTAGGAAGAGGAAGCCCCCATGAGGTAAGAGTGAGGGGAGGTCAAAATTTAGGAAGAGGAAGCCCCCATGAGGTAAGAGCGAGGGGAGGTGAACATTGGATTGAGGACCAAGGACAAGTGTGGAAATCTTCCTCTTTTCAAGTCAAGATATTTCTTCATGTAAATGTGCCCCAAACTATGACGTATGTGTTGTTGCATGGAGAACAAAATGCTTTTCGTTCTCCCGGTTGTGCATGTTGGGCATCTTACAGTAACCATAAAGCCAAAAGTAAAAAAGAATACATCATTGATGACTTCATTAGAATAAACAATTGCTTCTCACATGAACAATTGAAGGATAATTGGATGGCTATTGAAGTAGTTAAGGTAAGAGTTATATAAAGGTTAATGAGGTAGTGAATAAAAATAATCTCAAGAATTTCTAGTCATCCATCATCTACTAAATCATTATAACTGAGTAAGGTATTTAATAATATTAGTGTTACATTAAAAAAATATAAATCAATATTAATTATTATTATAATATTAATTAATATTAATAATAATAATTAGTAAAATAAAAAATAAACAATAAATAATTATGAAAAGTCAAAAGATATGACTTATATATTTTTTTTAATAGAAACTAAGAAAGGTTTATATAAAATAGGCTGTGCACAGCCATTCATTACAAAATAAAAGTGGGAACATAGAGTTCTTGTAGTTCAAAAAAGCTGAAAACAAAACTGGTCCATGGAGATGACCAAAGAACTCCACAGAGAGAGTTTGCAAAACATCTAGTGCCTGGGGTAGTGTATACCCTTATAAACTACCTACAAAGTAAAAGACAATAAAACATAAAAACTGTTTTGAAATAAGAACCATTTAAGGATTGCATATAGGCTTCGCGGGCTGGACAACTGATTCCTCCTCCATGGGGTGCGCTGCAGCTACTGGGGTTTCGAAGGGCTTGCTACATTGGTTCATGTTAATCATGCGCTGGAGGTCTTCTTGAATTCTGTCCACCTTGCCCATCATTTCCCTAAGGTTACTCTCATTGTCATCAATCCTTGCATCATGATTACTGATTTGCAGAGATGTGTAACTGACCACTTCCCCCATGCTCTTGACCTCCTGCGCAATTTCCTTATTGTCCATTATGCCTGTGGCCATCATTTCATAGAGGCGCCTGAGATTTTTCTTCACATCCATAATGCCAACATTCTCGTTAGCCTACGACATTTTGCCTTGTTCAGGAGAAATATCAATACGGGAGAAATTGCTATGGAGAGCTCGGATTGAACCTGCAACCACGTATGCCTGATTCTCGGAAGAGAGACCACTGAGAATTTACTTGAGAGTATTTAGCTCCTATAGGAGGGAGTCTCGGTCAGTCTTGCTTTGGCAAGATAATGTGCCAACTGCACCTTCTTTCCACCCTGAGCAGTGATAGCCCAAAATCGAGTTATTCTCAGCAATGGATGACTGTGTGTCGATGAGGAAACTGGGACCAGAGTCTATGCTCGAAAACCACAGCGAAGTTCCAGAAAGGGTACTACAAGAGCAGGTGGAAAAGGCTGCGAGAGCCAGTCTTTCCTTCATGAATGTCCTGGTGAGAGGGAGAGCTTCCCACGGGATTTTCTGCAACCAGCCTTCGTCTACTCCTACTATGACATCCAAGAGGATGCGCTCCGGGGAAATCACATAACAAACAGAGCCTAAAAGATATGACTTATATTGAAAAGGTGTAAAATGACTTATAAAATCTGCGGCAATGTAATTGTAAAATATTATTATCTGATTAATTATATATTATTTATCCATTTATGAAGTATATGTGTAATTTACGCTGGTTATTCTGGTAAAAACGATTCTTAATCGTTTCAAATGTTATATAAAAAAATAATATAAATCAGCATTAATTATTAATATTAATATTAATAATTAATGTTGATTTATATTATTTTTTATATAACAATTAGTACCTTTGTTTGTTTCTCATTTTTCAAATGACACTTGTCTTTGACATTATTTAAATTAAATTAGTGTATGCACATTAGACCTACCTAATATTGTAACATCAACTGTGAAAGAAAGCACCCACCTCCTAATTGATTGGCAAGTTTAGTTCCCAATTCAATCTCAATGATAATTGCAACACGGTCTTATGAGATATGGATATAGCATAGCTTTATCAAGGTGTCAAAAAGGTGAAGGAAAGGACATCCTTAATTGGTTGTTGGGTCATTGCATGTTACAGTAGAAGGCAAGTAACAAGCACCTTGCAGTGCAACTTTGAATGTTGCAGTTGGTGCTTTGTTGGTCGTTGGATCTCACGTTACTTGAGATCCAACGACCAACAAAGCACCCGTCGTAGCATTCAATGTTGCACTGCGGGTTGCTTATTGACAACTAGAGTAAAAACTACTAGGTAATGGCAGCAACAATGCCACAGGAGAAAAGATTTGTGTTTTGACGACATCAATCATAATCATGAGCATTGGACAAACTTGTTTGAAGATTGATGAAATATTTTTTTCAGAGGCAAGTGGAAATACCAATAGTAAGAAGAATACAAAGATTTCAAAACATTGTCTGAATTATCAATAATAAAAAGAGTACAAAGATTTCAAAATGTATACATATTTGTTGTTGTTGTTCTATTCATTAAAAAAATAGGTCTACAAAGTCAACCTTTAGGATAGCCTACTCCACACACACACACACACACACATATGTGTGTGTGTATATGTGCGTGAGTGTGTGTGTGTGTACATATATGTGTGTGTGTGTGTGTGTGTACACACACACACACATAGAGAGAGAGGTGGTTCACCATGGAAGCCCAGTTTACACCATGGCTACGTCCACCTGGGAAAATATCTTATACTCCCTTGGCAAGTATACATGAATGGGCAACAACAACCCTCGAGAGGAACAATCACGATAAACGACTCAACAGCCTAATATTTTATTACATACAAGGGTTCCCAAGGAGCAAATGTCCGACAAGATTCGAACCCAGGTGGGGAGCACAATAACCAAATCTCCCAACCGCCTGAGCTACGCCCCATGTACTAGTGACATATATATATATATATTTTCCAATTGGAAAATATCTGTCACTTTAAATAAAAAGTGACAATACACTGTTCAAGAGGAACTTTCCATTATATAAGGACCAAAAATCCTCTTGACACCAAAGCATCTTTACAATTTCAATATCCAGGCCTTGCCTTCAGTTCTTTACAAAAAATAGTGACTCTTGAGTTATGAGCCTATTTTGTACCTTAACATAGACACAAAAATGAATTGTACAGTACAGCGTTTTAATTTCTGATTACCTCTGTTTCTAGATTGCCAGGATATAGTAACAAAGCTTGTTTGGATAGACCATTAGCTTCCATATTCAACTCCCTGTAAATGTGAGAAATGTTGAATCCTGTGAAAAAACCTAGCAGCCTTCTGATAGCATTTAGTAATTGTTGAATATGTGGAGCATTTATTTGAATTTTTCTATTTACCCAGTCAACCACCATCTTTGAGTCCCCAAAGACTTGCAGTTGAGAAATGTTGTTAATGATGGCTACCTTTAGGATCATATGCAAAGCTGTTAATTCGGCCTTATTGTTTGAGCAGTGTCTAGGAGCGAATTTTGCTTGGACCTTTTGGTTGGCTGAAAGGTAGAGCACTCCTCCCGAGCCTCCCAAAGGAGGATCCCCTTGACTAGCACCATCGAAAAAAGCCCAGGGTATTGCTTTGTTTATTTCTGGAGGTATCAGTACTCTAATTTTCTGCTCCTTCTCTTGAGATCTATGTTCTTTGGCCCACGGTCTATCTATCCACCATGCATTTGCTTTGTGTTAAAGAGAGGTGCCCAGGTTCCCTTGGTACTTCAACTCCAAGCATGTTGTCTTCCACACAGCTTCTCTTTGAAATTGACTGGTCCCCGCTTCTATTGTTCCTCCAAGTTGGGGTTAGCTTTAGTGGTTGGATGTCCACCAGCTCCTTGGATTCAAAGAGTCGAGCAAAGAAAGAAATCAGACCATCTTGACGAGCTAAGGATCCCTAGTTCTACTTCTCTGACAGGGTTAGATTGAGGTACTCCAAGTATTACATTCCTTGTCTCCAACATTCCTAAGGAAAAGAAGGCTTCCCAAAACCCTTTTCGATTTAGGTAAGGGCCATATACATTGTAGAGTGCAAAAGTTGTTCCTATAGATTTCTCCTTCACCACTGTTTTTAGCACAGTACTATGCTTTTCCACCTGCATTTCCTCATACTCCTGGATCCAGGCAGTAATCAGACCTCCATAATGACCTTCAGAGCTGATGTGGACCAACCTCTAACCCCTCAACCACGGCTCTAAAACTTCCTTAGATTTTTTTCCCTCCATCACAGTTTCTTGAATAAAAATGATCGATGGTTTTAGAATGTCGATCATTCTTCTGAGAGCTTTTAATTTTGTGGAGCTCCCTAACCCCCGTGCATTGAATGAAAGGACCAGCATCAGGAGACCCTGTTATGGGCCTGCCTTGCTCTAAGGGCCCTACCAATTGTTGCATGTTTGTCGTTCTTCACCTCCACCTCAGCTTGTGTCTTGGCAATTGCAATACAGGATCTCCTTCCCAATGTGATCTTAGGTACCTTATCATATGCTAGTACTCCAGTCGACACTTGGTCTTTATCAGCCGCCACCTTTGACCGTGTGTTGTAAATCTTATGTTTAACCCACGAAGGAGGCTCTTTAGGGGATGCCACCTTTTTTCCTTCTCTTCCCTCAATACTACACATGTCTATACACCCTTTAACCGGTTTCATCTCCTTTATTCCTTCATGAACGACAATTTTTTATGTCTGCTTTGGGCTCATCGCGGTTCTCACTGGAGTCACCACCTTGCTATCAGCCTGCGAGCCAAATGTTCGTGGAGAATGTTAATCTTGGCTTCCTAAATTCTCAGTATCGATAGTAGGAAGGTTTTAGGACTGAATTCCATCTTACCTGGAGGTGCTTTCTTTTGTCAGTTTGGACTTCTGTTCCTTATCCTTTGATATGTTCTCGCTTCTTTTTATGGACTGTTCAGTATTTCCCTTCTTTTGGATCCTGACCTGTTGTGCCCTTTGCTCTGGGATTTGGCATTCCTTTGCTAAGTGACCGACCTTTCTGTATGAGAAGCACCGGAAAGGAATTTTCCAGTATTCCAGCCTCTAACGCTGCAAACTCCTGTGTAGCTCCATGTGGATTTCTTCGAACAGTCCCTCTCGTAGATCAACTTCGATGAGGATTTTGGCGCATCTTCTATCAACCTTATGTTCCCATCCTTCTTCTAATGCCACAAATTTTTTGATTTTGTCTCCTATTGCTTCCATTATATGTTTTTTCCAAAACATCATAGGAAACCCTGGTAGAATCGCCCAAATTTTCTGCGTGTTTTGCGGCTCCCTGTTGGCATCAAAATCCATGCTCCATTTCTTGAGGATTAATCCTGAAGGCCTCCATTGCCAACTATTTTCAAGTAACAGTCATTTCTCCGCCTCTGTCTTTACTCGGAACAAAATCCAACCTCTAGAGAAGATATGGAACATTGGAAGCTGCCGTAGAAGAGGACTCCATTTTTCTTCCATCCAGCTACGAAGGGCATTTTCACCTACTATTTTACCACAGAATCTTCCAACTAGAGCTAGCGACAGGTAATCAGGAACTTCCATAAGTGATATATCTTTCCCTACTATCAATGTCGTTGCGTTTTTCTTTGCTTTAGCTCTGACTCTTTTCTGACTTTCATAATGTTTTGGTGAGGTCACCACACCTTCTTCCCTGAAAAAATCGAGCTTGGGTTCCTCCGGCATGTGAACAGTCTGTTCGACGTCATTTCGATCTGCCACTTGTGAGAAAATGTATCTCTGTCAGTGTTGATGAGTCATAATCGAGTTCGTCGATCACCATTATGGGCATATAGCTTAAAAAATTTAAAACTTTAAAACTTCGATTTCATAGACCTTTGATTTTGCTAACCTTCACTTTTCCTCGCATTGATTTCCCCGCACTGTTTTCTAACCGCAGAGCCCTTCATTGAAACAATATATATATATATATATATATATATATATATATATATATGACCTTCGTTTTTCCTCGCATTGATTTCCCTGCACTATTTTCTGACCGCAGAGCCTATATATATATACGCACCTAAAATCAAAATACATGTCTATTGCATAACGAGAAATATTGGCCAAGTTGTTGCCACCGAAAGCTTCTTCCATTGATTGGTCCTCATTTGCTTGTGCTTTCTCATCCTATTCTTTGACAGCCATGGTTGTCTGTTGTATACTATATTCATTAATTAGATTCTCCTTCACAAAGGCTACATATATACAAGGAATACCTATGACAAATTGCAACCCTCTTACAAAACCCAAAATGATGTTGTACTGCATTTCAGACTCTAATGCTAACTTGTTATATTTTAATTTCAACTCACACAATTTGTTTTCCAAGGCAACTTGTTTACTTTCTTGCTTCTCCATTTGTATTCTTATAAATTCCAATGCTTACTTCAAACCTTCTAACTAGCAAGTCATTTGTTTGAGGATTTCTTAAAATCGCGGGTGTTGTCATGAGCCATCTCAAAATTCAGAGTATTGCTAGAGAAATAGGGTGAAGCAACTATGAGATTACTAAAGACAAAACTATGACAAAGTTGGGTTTCCTTTATAGCCCTAGTTTTTCCTAATTCAACAACAATTTGCAATGGAACCAATTATCAACCCCAAGCCAAAAGACCATGCACTTCGTGGTATTTTTAGGGATTTACTCTAAATCATATTTAAAACCACATATAATCTTGTAGAGATGGATTACTCGATTTTTTAAGGTTGAGGGATCTTCCACATAGATGAAGACCTTGCCCAACATTCCTGGCCTCCTTAGCATTGCCAAACCATAATTCCATGCCACAAACCAAATAAAATTTTGAAGGAACGATCCCACCTTCAAGCTGTTATTCATTAAACAACATATTTAATTGCCACTGCTCCATAACTAATGTGTAGGATTGAGGACAAGATCATATAGGAGGGGTGATTAAAATCATGCATCCATCATATAGGAGGGGTGATTCAAATCATACATCCATCATGTTTTGCCATGTTACACTTGTTGACGCCTTGAGCTTGCTTCACATGAAACATTGAGGGGGTATTCATACCTTGGATAAGTGGTACAAGCATCATCATAGGATTAATAAGACCTTAGGGTCACCACCATTTTCTAAAAAAATTCCTTTTGAAAGGCTTGTTGCTAATTTTGTTGTAGCATTTGTCTTATGATTAATGCTACATCAAATATGAAGCAGTTGGAATGAATTAAGAGTATCTAGCATGCTCAGGATTTGAAGCTTCATCCTTTCAAGTACTGCATAGACTTATCGATGACAATTTCTTAGAAGGCTTATGATTAGAGTTGAGTCTCAAGAAATGAACAGTCTTGATGTTTCTTTCAATTGCAAAGGAGAGACCGATAAAGACATAGAATTTTGCCTAATTGTTAGTCATTCTTTCTAACCCCATCTCTTCTAAAGTCATAGATGACCCCTCCTGCACCTACCACTCCTAACTTCAAATTTCAACACCACTAAATTTTTTTATTTTATTTATTTATTAACTCATTCCTCATCACAATTACTTAATAAAAAATCAAATTATAATATAAACAAACAATAATACAAAACATTAATAATATATATCATAAAATATAATAAAATTCTATAACATAATAAAAAAAGTAGAATCATGAAGAATTATAACTTGGATAAATAATATGACACCATTTTTAAGTAAAGGATTGTCATTATCTTTAAAAATGGGTCCTAACCACAATTGCTAGAACCAAATCTTAGATGATAGGTCCACAACATCCTTTTACTTGGCAACCTTGGAAGACTTCTCTATCTTAATATGATAAAAGTAAGTGACAAAAACAATGAGAACGTTCCCTCTTACAAACAACCAAATTAATTATATGTCATATGTCATGACCTCCATCATATGTCATATATACACAATAAAGCAAATCAATTATGTCATGACCTCATTCATATGTTATATAACACAAAAAAACAAATGATTACATAACATGCTTCATTCTAGTAATATAGGTGGATGAATATAACTAAATGAGAAATTGAACATGCACTTACTTTTATAATTAGGTGGTCTTAAAGGTAAAGGTATAGAGTCATTTGAGAACATGCCATTCCCTCCCATAAAGGGGTTTCCTTTTACACAATGATGTTGTTGTACTTGAGTACAAGTGTCAAGGATATGCCAACCACTCTAGTCTTCACAATAGCCATGCTGTCATCTATGGAGGGTAGTGCACTTTTTACCATTTCTTACATTGTTTTTTTGATGAAGGGTAGTGCCCCTTTTACCATTTCCTACATTGTTTTTTATTTCAAATATTTTTGTTATTTTAAAACTTGAAATTATGATATTAATTTAGGATATATTTTGTATTTTTATGTTTTTAAATATGAGTTGTTTTTGGTTTTAAGTTCATGGTAAGAATGAGATTCTTGGTGGTATCAACGTCATAACCATGAGTTGATAAAGAAATTTAATTAATATTAGTTTATAAAAAATGATTATGTCATAAATAAAATACAAATGTAGATAACAAGGATAAAATTTCTCAACTACTTAAATTAAATTTAATTAAAAATTTATATTTTGTACTTAGTTATATTTGAAGTTAAATATTGGAAATAAATAATTATATATATTTATTTAAATATTTTCTTATTCAATTCTTAATATAAAATCATATTTTAATTAGATTATTTTATAAAAATTGAAAAAAGGTAAAAAACGTAAATGTCCTACCTAAAGATATTATTTTTGTGACCATTTTTTTTGCACCAACTTATAGCTTAATTAGATATTGTTGAAACTTTGAGCATTACTAAAAAAACCAAAGAAAAGATCATTACATCCGAACTCTTATCCTTATTGTTGTCTTCCATGCAAATGCAACTCTTAGTAAATGAGATATATCCATATTCAAAACATTGTCAACATAAAAAATTATATTTTTTTATAATTTACTAGCTGCGTCCAAAATTTGTTCTCAATTTCTAACATTTTCACATAGAAATCAAATTCAACTTGTTATTCTTAAGGAACCAAAGTTACAAAAGCGTTACATCTTTAGACCACATTGACCCTTTCGTCCTACATAACCTCCAACCATATATATCCATACTCATTGCCTGTCCTTTAATAATCCTCAACAAAAACTCTCTATAAACTCTCGAAATAGAGAACAAAAGAGACAACTCACAAAATAACCTTGCATACAGGAAAATTAACCCATGACCCAATAAAAACCAGTATGTCATCTTCTCAATTTCTAACATAAGTTGAATAAAAAACCTGTACCTACATATAAGTATTAAAAACCTAAAACAAAAGGGTAGTATTTGTTCTCAAGAATGAGACTAAAGATAGATGCTAATTAAAGACACATGAACTTAATGTTGTAGCGTCGACAATGACAATATAATATACCAACCCTCTCGTGGATATTATCTAGGTTGAAATTGCCTTATGTTAGGATATTTAGACACTCAGGAGTTAACTAAGATCAACTTGGTTTAATGTGTCTTTAGGTAAAGTCTGTTTCTTTAGTATGCATTATAATTATCTCATCCGAGAGTCACGATTATGCTCTAGACATAAAGTGATATAGTGATTCATCTTCTCCTCAATATCGATGCCTATATTGATTCGTGGCTTAGCACCCGATTGGTCCATGATCATTATTTAAAGAACATGGAGGGTCATTATTGTGAGAAACCCACATGCAAATTATTTTCCTTTTGCATTAATATATTGCCTCAAGTGGTTGCGTTCATCGAAGCGGTGGATTGTTTCTCTCTTTGAGGGTTTCAACCATGTAATGCATTTGTGTATTAATTTTTGATATGTTTGTGTGAGTGGTTGCTCAAGTCCCTATTTATGAAACACCTTATAATATTGCATTATGACTTAAACTACTCATTATTAACTAAGAGCTTGTCTTCCTCACATGTAGGAAAACAAGTTAATGATTCAAGACATTTAGCAAGAGCTAATGTTTCCATCTTATGAACCACCAATTTTTTTTTCAAACAACCAAATTTTATTTATATATAAAATTTTTACATATTAAAATTATACAAAATAATGCCCAAACTCTTTTCTTACTTTATATATACACCTCAATATGTTGATACACCATGATATATATAACTTTTACACCTTTGAAATACATTTCCAAAACATTCAACTCCATGTCTGCCACGATCACAACATTGTACTCACTTATGTTCCACACACTTCCAAATTTCTATCCCTCAACATATGTTTGAACATAGATCACATGGAGTGATCATGTGTAGAAACTGACATTGATCCGGAAAAGTTCTACTTCCTTACGTTAAGCCGTGTGAAGCTATTCATCATGAATTCCCTTTGAAGTTATCGTTGCCTGTCAGTATGATTGCAATGGGAAAGAGAAAATGCCAAGCTTAGAAACATAGTCTAGTCACATGCCCTTGTTTGTTTGGAGTAGAAGGTAAGTTGTAGGAAAAGAGACAACATACCTATTTAATATACGGAGGGATCAATTTCCTATGATGGGAAACACATTTTTGAGTAAAACCTGATCATCGAACCTGGTTTTTGGATAAGCTCCCGAGTCCCAACCCAACAAACCGAAGGAGACAACATACCTTATAAACTAATGTATTTCTAAGAACATACTAATAACACGCTTAGATGGGAGTGAAAGGTAAGTTAGTTGAAACATTTGAGTTTGTTAAGATAAACTGTCCGTGTAGCGGGAAAGGAGGGGAATAATTAAATAATTGAAAAGGCGAAGGGTATGACAGTTTTCTTCGGACAAGAAGTTTGACCGAGCGAGTAGCAGGAAGTGTAGTGAAAGCCGACTGGTAAAAAGAGGAGAAAATACCGCCAACAAAATGAAAATGGAAGAATGTGAATGTATGTAAATCCGCTTTATCATTCTGCTTGTTTGTTTGTTGAGGAATGATAGAGATGGATTCATGGTTTTCTTTTTGATGTATATGTTCTTTTAAATTAAAACTGTATTCATGGATGATTTTTGTGTTGTTTTAAATATTCTGTTTGAACTGTAGAATGGATAGAAGCATTTCGTAGACTTGAAAGCGCTTCTTCTTCTTGGAGCTGATCCTGTTTGTGTTGATTTTTTACTCAAAATAAATAAATTTTTTGTCAACCTAAAAATGGTGGAAGTTAGCTAAATGCAGTGTAGATTAATTCAGAGATCTCCCATGGCCCATTTCACCAGTTGGGTTGTCTGTAAATAAGCCAGGCACTGCTTCGTATGGGTTGTTCAGGACTCTACAGATTTATACATGGAATGCTGATATGAATCTCCTGTTACCCATTTTGTCTGGGCCCATGGAATTATTCATTGTAAAGGCAGTTTGATTTAGGGGTTATCACAGATCAGAGGTACATGTTTCTGGTTACGGATACTGATATTTTAGTTAGAACCAGTGTTTTTCAGACACCCAAAAGTGTTAGGCTCAGTTTTGGGTTTTACAACTAGGGTTATATGTAATGCAGTGCAGTATAGATTATAGTTTTTGAAAGGGAGTAAAGGACTTTATGTGAAGTAATGTTTGTGTGCAAGGAAAAATAAATATTAGAATTATATTCTTGTTCTAGAATGCCCAAAGGCACATTCAACGACCTTAGTTTGTCAGGGATGCTTTGAAGTTTGATGTCTGTCTCGCTGCATTTTTTCTGTTGCACATTTCACATTTTTGGAAATTTAGTATGTTTTTTTCATATTTTCAGTCCTGGTAACTTAGGCAGGTGTTTAGCTGACGATATTTGAATAATATCTGCTGAATGTAACCGTATGGAGATCTTGGCAAATACCTTAACAGGCGCAAGAAAGTCTTATTCATTGGACTACCAGCCTAATGCTTATATGTCTACAGGTCTTAGTGCAAGATGGATGGACGGAGTTGGTCTTGGAGGAGAAGGTCTTCAGAGAGAATTACTGGCCTAATTGGGAGCTCGGAATCATCACCCGCTCATTCTTCGAGATCCTCTGATGATCAGGTGACTGAAAATGACTAGTACTTTTCATAGAGTCATTTTATTTGATGCAGTGATTACGCCTTAGAGATATCCCTCAGACCTGATTTAGTAATCAAAGTTGATGGAGTTTTATCTTTTAGTCTTGTTGCAGGTGTATGCGATTACATACATTTCTTTTGGAGACTTCAGTATTTATGGCTGACTGATTTAACATGGTATTCAGAAATATAATGTGTGTATCTTTTGGTCTATTTTTCCGTGGTTTTGGTGGGTTGTTGTAATACATAGTTTTCTGAATGGCATGGAATCTAACAAAACTGTTTGCAAGAAAGACCTGAATTCTGCTACATAACTAAAGCCATATACGTAATGGTCCTATAAGTGCTATTTTTATTTTTTCCAAGGAAAACCTCCCTGGGAAACTCAAGGGATGCTTCTCCACATTTGTAGATGGCATTCCAAGTAAGCCCGTTAAGCCCGTTGGTGTAGACTAGTGTAACTCACCGAAGGGGACTTGGCCTGGGCACCTCCTGGCATGGAACTGGTGAAATGCCCAACAACATTGATGACAACTGGTTGAGCTAACCCTGTTGGGCTTTGCATAAATGTTATTTACCCGAACTTTCTTGAAGTTTATAGCATCTGTAAACGATATGGAATAGTCTTGATATGATATGTTTAGATGCATTAATTCTCTTCTTGCCAGAGTTTTGAATAGTAATTGCATCTGACAAGGGTCTTGTTCCTTTTGCTAGATGTGAAATTTAATGTTACAGAAGAATAAGTTTGGGAAAAATTGGATTTTTTTTCTTGGTTCTAATTTGTAACGCATTTAAATAAGGTTGCATCATGATTGAATTCTTTTACCTCCGGAGCTACTGTGAGAATGTAGGTGCCTAATAAGCATGGAGTTATATTTAAGCCCTGAGCCTCACCGGCTCAAGATGAAAAAGAAATCCCAAGTTCAGGTTTGTAGAATCAACAAGCATTCATAATCAAATGATGATAGTTGCCACCCTTCTTACTTTGATTAACTTCTCCACCCCCCACAACTGAAAATAAACCTAAAATTGTTTTTCCTTTTTGTTTAAATTTTTAAGAATCTAGAAAACTTGACCAGATTGTTATCAATTCCAATGCCATTATTTTGGTATTTGAGACAGAAATATTTACCACCTGGTTTGTATATGTATGGTAATGAGGCTACTGAATGAATGGACTGTGCAAAGTAGTGAGATGGGCTTGAGCATAATGTAATAAGTTGCTGGATGCATACAGGGTAGATCAACTATTATCGAGATAAACCAACATTACAGGAGTGTACCAATAATAATGCAGTAAGGGCCAAAATTTCCCTTGAGTTCTACTGGAAATCCAAAGTGCATAAAGTGGATTAAAAGTTTCAGAATGATAACTTGTGTAACAGAAGTCCAAACCAAGATGTACTAAGGTCGGGTGACATTATATCTTGCAAACAGAAGAGAATCCCATTAAACTAGTAAGATTGATGTCGGGTGATTGTTGATAAAAATCCAAAGAGAAAAGGTGAATGGTAATAAGATGTCTGTTGTATTATGGACACTTGCATGTGTTGATTCTACAAGATAGGATATAAATAGGAGAGTTTATGTGAAGTTGTGAACATGTTATCCAGAAAAATGTTGAGTGGCAGAGATAGTGCTTAGAGTTGTAGAGGATTCTCTGTATTATTTGCCATCTAACGATTAAGTATGGACTGTGTATTTTAAACTATGTCTGCATCTCTTTTTTGGTGGTTAAATATCTTTTGGGGAAAGAACTTTGCAGGCCAGAAACTTTTGGCCTAGGAGCTGCATTTGAGGGGTTTTTATTCCACTAAAAGAACCCAGGACTCACACTTGGTCTTGTCTACCTGCATAGGACAAACCGCCAAGAATCACTTAACTATGAGATATCATAAGAAGTTGGCTGCATGAGCACAGCAACATGCTTTTACAGCAACATGCTTTTTTTCTGGGTTGAACCCAGGTCTCTTTGAAGAAGGCTCCCCTGCTTTACTACTTGACCACAACCTGTTTGACAATGATTTGTGCATTATGTTATATTTATAACGTATAAGGGATTTCATCCCTGGTAAAGTCTTCTTGTGTTAACTAATTACCTGGACCTCGAGGCTTACTATCTTTGGAGTCTACTTTGTTTTTTTTTTTAACAAAAATGGTTGAGAGTCTTTTTATATTTATAAATCAGGTGAAGTTTTACATTGTGCCATGGTAGAACTGTTTCCCGGTTTGGACATTGTCCAAAACTCCGTGTTCAACTTCGGCATAGTTGAAATTATTTCTAAATTTTCTATTCTATGGTTTTGGAGTCTACTTTTTTTTTAGTTTATACTAGGGGAATCGGCAACTGGGGACTGGGCTGGTACTCGCGGGACACGGGGTCCAGGGATCCATTCCCGCTACCACTATACCCCTAGGTGCCCCACAACAGCCCGCAAGCATGGGACACGGGTAAGGACGGGTGTGATTTGAACTCGTGACCTCCTTTACGCATATGACTTCATATCAAGTGAATCGCCAATGAGCCACACCTGTGCGGGCTAAGAGTCTACATTTTTTTTTAGACAAAAACGGGTATGGTTTATATTATAAAAACAGTGGAGGAACCACTGAAAGAGCTACAAACTTCTGACATATAATAGTACCAGAGTAGTCGATAAGAACTTCGCCTCTTAGGGAGGAATAGCTGAATAGGAATGAAGATTAACGTAGAGCTCATTAGTACTTCATCCAATTGCCTTATTTGCTGCTAGGTCTGCTTTCCCATTCAGCTCACGGAGGATATGGAAGAACTCTAGTTGCCGAAAAAGTGTCTACTTTGTTAGTCAAGCTAGTTTTGCCGATTACTTTATTTACTGTCTAGAGTAATATAAGTCCAATGATTGTAACGGTTATTGAGAATTCCAATATTAGATATTAGATATGTAGAGAGTAGATCTTGAGGTTTTCTAGAAATGGGGTCAGCACTTATAAGTTGAGCTAGTTCCTATCAGTACTTTTTTATTATTTTTCTTCAGTTCAATGACCAACATTAATAATGGTTGTTGAGCACCTCATATTTTTGTGAATTCCACAAGCACTTTGATCGCACTCATTGATTTACCCAATGGTAGTCTTGTACTGGATAAAAATTAAATCCAAAAAAGATTGTCTTGAATGATTGGTATTGGGGTTGCAAATGAGGTGGCATTAGGACCATACATTTACTGGTACTCATCACTGATTAAATTTCTGGCAATTTGTATGATTGATTAGAATTAGAATATTGGGTAAACACAATATCTATTTCACTAGAAGATGTATGCTTGGCTGACGTGGCTTTTAGGGAATGTAAAATAAATGTTGTAAGTTTTTGTTGAGCTGGACATGAGATGAGGATTTCATAGCAAGTGCAACTGATGAAACTTGTGCATTTAACAGCCCCACTTTTTAGTTCATGGCACTAATTGGATGGAGGACACAATACTCTAATAGTGTGACAAAAGATAGACAAAAAACTTATAAAGAGAGGTTCATTTAGGAATCAATGAGCAAGGGGAAAATGACTACTCAAGAAGACAAAATAAACTATCAAGCTTGTAAAAGAACTATTTTCAAGAGAACATAGAGAAGCAATAGTTGAGAGTTTACCAAAGACGAGACATGTAGAAATCCAAATATATTCCCAAGTTGAAGAGGCCATTGATCCCCATGTGCACATGATCTCGACTCTCGAGTATGGCAAATATCTAAGTCACCTCATCAATTGGATAAACTTAACTTGTTTTGGGGGATTAGCTGCTTGTTACATGGATTGTGTTGAACATGCCATGAAAGACCAACATTAATTAAGGAAGAGTGAGAAATTGTTTAAGTGGGAGAGAAATGGGATTTCAATTTACTTGTAACATCATCGAAGAGGATAGGAATTTTAAAGATTTCAACTTTGAATATGTGCACAAGGTTTCCTTGCGAAAGGAGTAGAATAATGAAGAGCTTAGACAAATAAAAGATAAGAAGATAGCAGTGGTTGCAGAGGAGAAACAAGTAGCATGTGCTAGGTTCTACTCCAAAGTAGCTATTGCCATCTGGCAATACTGGAGGGTCTTTAAGATTTGCTTGCAAATAAGGCTTCCTAGATGTTTTGGATTCGGTGTGCTCGCAAGTGTTCAAGGGATGAATAATGATTATTTTGTCATTACAAACTAAATTAATCAGAGAATTGTCTCAAAGATGTATAAACTTATAGCCAGTGAAACTCAGCTATAGAACTTCTCCAAGAGTAAAACAAAGTTAAGGATTAAGGCCAAATGCTAACCCAACTAGGCATAAAATTTTGTAATTGTTCAAACTTCAGTTTGGGCACTTGAGACTCTGAGAGTTTTTGTGTCTTGCAAGTTTTTAACTTTTTAGGTGTGTATTTAGGCCTGAAAAATCTTGGATTCTTGACTGATTAGTTATTATGTTAGTGACAGAGTAAATAGATTATACCCTGGTCAATATCTATATTTAGTTGTATTTTGTGTACAGAATCTATACCCATGGTGAAATCTCTATGCTAACCAATTGACAAAACTCAACGATAATGGTTTGTTATACTAGTGTTGGGGCCTTAACCTGTCAATATGAACTCCTTCCTAATGCAAAACGAACTTGATATTATTCTAACCTGATCCTAACCAAAGTTTTGGGAAAGAAGATGGAACTCAAAGGGAGAAGCACAAGGAAAGAGGAAGAAATTTTTTCTTGGATTATTTGAAATTTTGTATCAAATTAAATATTTTTGCTTTTAGTGTTATATAACTTCGCACAAGCAATGTTGTTGTGGGTCTATTTTGTGTTTTTTCTTTTGCACTTCCGCCTCGAGAGGAAAGGCTTGTATGATATGTTCAAGCTTGTATTATCTTAAGACATATCCTTTCCTTTGTATGTGGCCATGCCATATATTGAAGTGTATTTTTTGTTTAAGACAACTGAAAAGCTAGCCCATGGCACCAAGTTGCCAATTATACTTGCATTCTTTACTAAATCTCTATTTTGTCAGTTAGCACAATTCATTATTTGTAAGCAGCCATGCTAAACACTATTCCTTTGACTGCATAGCTGAATTTGTGTCCAACAGGACACCTCTATAGCTGCTGCAAATCATGTCCACATGTCAGAAGAGGCAATGATGGCGTGGCAACAGTCAGAGGAGAAGCTAAAGAGTTTGAATGAAAAGCTGTCACTGGCCCTTTCAGACAATACCGCCAAGGATAATTTGGTGAAGCAGCATGCCAAAGTAGCAGAAGAAGCTGTGTCAGGTAGCCTTTGTTTCCTCTTGAATTTATTAGATCAGCATGCAAATTTCATTCATTATTTATATGGCACATCTTTAGTTGCAACTATATTGTATTCTAGGATGTGGAATTCCCTTCGGGAAATTTCGCAAATATAGCACTTGCAGCTTTGAGCTTTCTACTTCTCAAGTTCTTAGTACTTTGAAGACTACATTTAAGGTCTACAGGATGAACTCATTCTATATATAACCTCATCCTCTTCTATTCCTATGACAAAGTCAAATTGGATTTCTTTTAGGTTGGGAGAAGGCTGAGACAGAAGCAATGGCTTTAAAGCAAGAGTTTGATACCATAACACAGCAAAAGCTTGCACTTGAAGATAGAGTAGGCCATTTGGATGGTGCTTTGAAAGAGTGCATGAGGCAGCTTCGGCATGTAAGAGAAGAAAAAGAAGAGAAAATTCATGAGGCTGTGGCAAAAAAGGCCATAGAATGGGACAAAACGAAGTTTGAGCTTGATGCCAGAATAGTTGAATTAGAGCAGCTGCTACTCGAGGAAAAAGCAAAGCATAATACAATGGCTGATTCTCGGCAGGAAAGTTTAAAGTTAACGGAGATGCATGAAGCCAAAAATCAAGCTGAGGCTGAGACAACAGTTCTTCAGGTGAAGCTTGAATCATTAGAAAGTGAGAATGCTGCCCTCAAATACAAGCTTCATGCACTCAATAAGGAAATGGATACGATAATTGATGAAAGGGACCTATGTAAGAAATCTGCAGAGGCAGCAACCAAGCAACATTCAGAAACTGTTAAGAAAACTGCTAAGTTGGAGGCCGAGTGCCAGAGACTGAGGGGTCTAGTGCGCAAAAGGTTACCAGGGCCTGCTGCACTGGCTCAAATGAAACTTGAAGTAGAGACAACTGGAAAGGAAGCTGGGGAAGTGAAATTTAGGAAGTCTTTTGGTAGGGGTGCCACTTCACCGATTTCTTCTACAGAGATTTCTCATGATAATCACCGGGAACATACTCAGAAAGAGATTGATTATCTTACAAAATGCCTGTCGGCAATGGAGGAAAAAAATAAGATGCTAAAAGACACTTTATTAAAGCGCGACAGTGAGCTTAAGGCTTCTAGAGTTATGTGTGCTAGAACAGCTGCCAAGCTTTCCAGTGTTGAAGAACAGTTAGAATCCTTAATGGGACAGCGACAGAAACCTATTCTTGAGTTGCATTTAGAAGGATCAAGAAGTGGGAGTGCAAGCAATCCACCAAGTATGACCTCAATTTCTGAAGATGGGAATGATGGTGAACCTAGTGCAGAGTCATGGGCCTCAGCGCTGATTGCAGAACTGGATCAGTTTAAAAAAGAAAAAGTTTCTGGCAAAATCGAAAAGCTTAGTGATACACCCAAGGTTGACTTGATGGATGATTTTCTTCAGATGGAGAAATTGGCTTCCATGCCTTCTGCTAGATTAGGTCAGACAGGAATAGAAAAAGTGGATAAATTGACCGAGAAGAATGTTGTAGGAGGTTTAAGTGCTTCATCTGTTCAAGAAGATAAGGTTTCCTTGGAAGAAACTCTTGCGCAACGAGAGCTGGAGCTTCTAGCTGCCAATCGGGAATGCTCGGATTTGGTGAAAAAGCTCACTTCTGTGCAAGAAAAATTGACTGCTTTGCAATCTAAAAATGCTTTGAATGAATCTACTTTAGTTAGTCTTCAAGATAAGCTTGATGTAATCCTTGAGACTGAAGCTGAGGGTGCAGACTTGCACAAGGTATTGGAGGATGTAAGAAATGCAATGGCAGTAGTTGATGAAAGTGCAACTGATCCTTATGTTTGCATTAGACCTTTGATGAAGGTAGAATCAACTTCTCTTTCTGACTCTGGAAGTAAAATTCGTGTTATTAATGTAGAGTTGGCAACTGCTATTTCCAGTGTTGTCAACTTTGTACAATGTATAACGCAACATCCTGGAAATACACAGTTCAAAGCTTCGGAAGTTCATAGGCTAGATGCCAAAATTCTGGAGTTTTCTGAACTAGTGGATCGGTTTTTACTTGGAAAAGCAAAAGTTGTAGAGTTAATTACTGAACTAATAACTTTTCTATCCCTAGTTAGGACAATTTCTGTTCATGATTATAATGAAATTTCACAAAATGAAGCCACTGACTTTGAAAGTCAAACATCTGACACAATCCGGTTTAGTTTCCGCAATAATTGGTCTAGTAAAGACAGTCTTTCAGGACAAGAAAGTAGTAATAGCCTTCACTTTCCCTTGCCAAATGGCAATTTCCGTATAATTCGGAAGCTTAACAGCATTCATGTTGAAAAAGCAGCATTGGAATCCGAGTTGAAGACCCACGTACACAGATATGCAGATTTAGAGGAGGAGCTTATGCAATTGAAAACCCAGAAAGCTAATCTAGATAGTACCCTGGCGAAAACCAGAGAGAAACTTGAACACACAGAAGGCCAACTCACCAAGTCTGAACAAATGGTGGCAAAACTGCAAGTGCAGCTTGTTTCTGCACAGGAATCAAAGCAGTCATTAGAGTATGAATTAGGTGCTATGGATTCACATAAATCAGATATAGAGGAAGAGCTTATGCAACTGGAGACCAAGAATACTAATCTAGAAAGTGCACTGTCTGCAACCAAAGAAAAAATTGAACCTTTGCAAGACCAACTTATCGAGTCTGAACAAAAGGTGGAAAACTTGGAAGAGCAGCTTGCTTCTGCACAGGAATCAAACCGTTTATCAGAGTATGAATTAGGAGCTATGGCTTTACGTAAATCAGATATTGAATCTCAACTTCAGGATACTGAAAATGAGATGAAAAATTTGAGTGAAAAAGTGGATGCTTTAGAGTCAGAGCTTCAAGAAGAAAGAATGCGCTGCCAAGATACCATGACCAAGTACAATGCTTTACAGGAGCAGTTACAAAGGTTAGTAACATTGCTGTAATCTCATTTTCATGACAGGCTTATGTTTATTTGCAAAGATATGTGAAGTGCTATAAGGATCCTTTCCATACATTTAGTATGTCCTTAGGTGGGTTTTCATCCAGAGTATATAATCTAATCCTAGTAGTATGTCTCCATGATCACACAGAAAGGAACGTGATTTTGAATATTCCAAACACTCAGTTCTGGATGAGGATATAAAGAAGAGACAGGTATTTACTATTAACCACCTAGGAGTGCTGAAGAACTCATTATTCACTTTGAGCAATTTCATTTCTCATATTTTTTCTCAAGATATGCGTCTCATTTTTTCAGTACACATTCACCCTTTTGTTCAGCTATTTATTGAGCTATAAGAAATGGATGTGTATAGAGTTACATTGAAAGCTTTTGACTGCACTGCTTATTCAGCGTTACAATGATACTTAGCATTTCGTCAGAACTATGAGATTTCAAGGAGAATATATTGCATGAATGTCTGTCTGAATGGATGTTTTGTTTGTCCAGCTCAGTTGAAAAAAGAAAGTAGATCTGAAAAGGTTTGAAAACACAACTTAGAGTAACTTTGGACTTTTAAGTGCACCACCAATTCTTCATCCAGTGGAAACTATCGAAATTACGGAAAAATTAGACAGTAATCTGATATTGATTCTCATATAAACATCCCTGACAACCCGGAGAGGTAGATCCATCTCTAAAATGGATCATTATTCTAAATTCAACACATTGGAAAATGGAAATTGGTGATGCTAATGAAAATTTTCATTTATCTTATACAGGGTAAACAGGTTCATTCAATTATAGGTCAGTGGAGAGGTGACCATATTCTGTTAAGTGCAGATCATAGGCTTTAATCTGAAAATGAGGATTCCTTTCATCGAACACAGTGCATTTGTCTACCTTTTTCATGATAAAACCTCAATCTCATCTAGTGTCCTGATTTTATTCAGAAGAAAAGTTTATGGTCATCCTAAAGTATAATAGTTCTGGCACTGTTTTCAGTCAGGAACATAAACAATGTTTGTTTATGTCAGTCTATTCTGCAAAAACAATTCCTTGCAATAGTGTTTGTTAAAGTTCAATTGTAGTGGAGTAAGTTGAGTGACTAGTACGCTATTTGTATTTTCAGGAAAAGGACATAGCTGTGGCTGCAGGGAAGCTTGCAGAGTGCCAGGAAACCATACTTGTTCTTAGTAGGCAGTTGAAGGCCCTTGCTTGTCCAGTGGACTCCATGGAATTTCCATACGATGCAGAAAAGGTATAGTCAGGCAAAGGTACATCTTTCACTCTAGGGTGAGATCTGTTTTGCTAAAAGGAACCAGTTGAGACTAGATATTCGGCATGCTGAGGAAGGTCTGACAAATTTTCAAATTTTCAATGGCAGAGAACTGAAAGGGACCAAAGATTTGAACTGGATGCTCCTTGGAGTCCCCGTAGCCAAAGTGCTTCATGGGCATCAGAACCTGAGCATTTCAGCACAGCAAATGGCAGGGGACGTGCTACTGAGTGGACTAGTGAATCTGGTCTAGCTGCTTCTGATTTATATAAAGTGAACGTACCAGATTCACCTATTGTAGATTATTTGGATGGACGTTTAACAATGGCTACCTACTCGGATACGGAAGAAAGCTCACCAGCACGGTCTCCAGTAAAATCTACACAACAGAGAAACAAGTTTACTTGTTTCTCAGCAGGAAGTGAATTCCAAAGGTCTCTTAAAACATATGGAGGGGAGTCGCCTACATCTTCTTCGTCATCATCTTCTTTAGCTTCCACTTTCTTCTCAAAGTCACGGGAGTAGCTTTGGTAAGCACTTTCATGTGCCAGAAGAAGTCACTAAATGGAGAAACCAGGAATTCGAAAAATTACAGCCCATTTTCTCAGCAAAGAGCATAAATGTTATTTTAATTCATTCCGGCATGGCTTGCGATGTAGCTATTGAGCAGCAACAGCCTTGCAAATAGAATGCCCGTTATCAGGAACTTCAAAATTGTTACAATCAGTTTTGTATATTTACAGCTTTGGAATGTAGCCTTTGTTTCTATTGAAAATTTGTGGCAATGAATATACTGCCAACTAAACTGGGTTTATATATGTAATTAGTTTGGAAGTTTGGTTGAGTACTTGTAACTTTTGATGAGGAGTGAAGATTCAACAGGTTAATAATTGCAGAGCCATGGACCTATACTATTTTTAGAAGTTTTTGAACATTATGCTATCTTTAGTGTCATCTTATATTGAACCGGTGACAATAAAAATGATTCTCTTAGCAGTAAAAACCTATTTTCGATCTCATTTGTACTCAATTGCCTAATTTTCCCTTTGTCATTTGCAAGTAGACAAATATTTATGTACAAGTGATTCCAACATCACCCCCTAGTGCTTATTTGGGGAAAAGTTATTTCATTATCACATTTGTACAAAACTATCACATCACTGACTCAGATTGGAAGGTTGCATTATACCAAACACTCTCCTGAATGGACAACTTTCAGTGTATTTTCATATAACCTCAAATTTTGTACAGTTTCATATCTTCAGGTCACCCTTTGTGGGTCTTTCAGGTCATGGAGTCTTCATGCCTACAGGCTTCTGTCTGCTTAGTCTTGCTGCAGTACCAAGGTTTATTTTTACCTATTCTATGTAACTTCTCCAAGAATACATGAAGAAAACTCAGTCAATAAGCCAACTCCTTTGCAGGTACACCTACATGAATTCCCATTTGTCATTTACAAATAGAACGACTTGTTAGCAAATGAAACTTTTGAAGCAGGATTCGATGGGTGTTTGCGCTATTATGAATGCTCCCAAAAACTAGGCAATATTGTTTACTGTATGTTTTACAGCAATGGTATTATCCGTTTGCTCCAAAGCATCCCTAAACCCTAAACCCCACTCATACTCCATAATAAGACTGTTTCCCCTATTTCAGAATTCAAAAAATTGGCAGTGCAGATGCATTCATCCATCATCTACAGACTGCATGCAACTCAATAAAGCTTCCCTGATCTACAGACTGATTCGTCCTCCAGCTAAGCTTCCCTGGTCTTATCAGTCTTCTTATCGAGTATGTGGTGGAGGCCTTGTGAAATTACAAGTCACTGGAGGTTCACTCACAAATCTTTTTTCTTCTCAGACATGACTCAAAGATGGGGGGATGAGGAACAAGCAGATTGCCTTGTTTGCGGGGAGAATAAAGCTGGTGTTGGACATATTTTTTGGGTCGCAACTGGACCTGAATGTTATGGGACAGGTACCTTGGAGCTTTCAATATAGAACATTGGCCAACTGAAACTATCCAAAAAATATGTTTTATGGTGATTTCTTATGCTCCCAAATCTATATAAATGCCGAAAGACAGGCTTGGGAGGGTCAATCAACTCAAGAGCCTAATTCAATTCTCTTGCAAGGGTCGAGACCATAATTTATAAATTTGGTAGAGTAGAAACAAAGATTATTTGATCAATCAGTCCTGGTTCTAAACAACCATGGGGAACAAGTGGGCTACAAGGTTGTGAGCAATATTAATCCTGTGACCTTGTTAGAGAAAGTCACTCAAGGCCTTTGAGCCCTCTTTCCCAAGGAAGGGAATTCCTTCCAGCAATAGCTTTGCTTTTGTTATCAACCCTCTTGAAGAGAAATTACAGACATGCCGATAGGTAATGAAATTTTGTTTTTAAGAAGCTATGTACTGTAGTCCAAAAGTTCTCACAAGCTTCAACTCTGCATTGCTTAGTGGCTACTGCAATGGCTATCCCTGGATTATTCCATTAAAAGATAGTGGGTTTATTAGAAGCAAATATCATCTCTTCATAATGTTGCTATCTGATTAAACAGACCTTGAGCATATAATGGAAGATTGAAGCCTAAATGGGGCTTCATCAGAGCTTGATGAAAAGAACTGTTAATTTTGCTAGCTGTCTACACACACCATTAAATACACGTCCTTGAAAGAGCCAGATGTATGGCACAATACAATTTCCCAAGACTGTTTATGAATTTGATTCATTTGTTGTGTTCAGGGATGATATATTTACATCCATAGGTGTTTATTTCTTAAAATTTGGGGTGGACTAGTGCCTATGCTTTTCCTAGATTGCATGAGAATGAAACAAGTGTACTGTCCAGGTTGATTTTATGGTAGTCTTCCAAATTCGAAACAAACAATAATAAAAATTATAAACAAAATAATATAAAAAATAACTGGTAGCTATGCATGTGCAACTACACATGAAGAACAAATAACTTGTTCATGGCACTTAACTTGTGACCTATCTGTGTTCACCAGCCACAAGTTAAGTGGCTGTATTAGTTTACTTTCTCATGGAAAAACATTTTTTATTATCTAGGCTCTCTAGGCACAGTGAGAATATATTTTCCTTCTTACAAATCATACCTATTCATTAATCATTTATGTTATTGTTCCTTCTAAAAATAGGCATAATAGTTACATGATTTATCTTGGGAAGACTTCAAGCACATAGCATCATACCTATTCCTTCTAAAATAGTTACATGATTTACCTTGGGCATCATACCTATTCAATAATCATCTATGTTATTGTTCCTTCTAAAATAGGCATAATTGTTACATGATTTACCTTGGGAAGACTTCCAGCACAAAGCATCATACCTATTCAATAATCATTTATGTTATTGTTCCTTCTAAAATAGGCATAACATTTACATGTCTTACCTTGGGAAGACTTCAAGCACAAAGCATATATTGTTGGTTTTTATGCCACCGACTCCTTGCTCTCGAGCGATGTATTATATAGCACGTAACATGTCAGATCTTTAAGAAACACATTTAAACTCTGTGCCTCATCTTTTTATCCATTTTTCTTTGTTTGCACCTTCCATGATAAGTTTTTGTGTGTTAGACGAAAACATTAAAGAAATTATTTCTGTGCAAAAATAAATATTTGAATTTTTAAATCTTTGTTTAGTTTTAAAGTCTAACGAAATTTAGTTTAAAGCTTTAGCACCTTTATGATAAGTTTTTATGTATTTGACGAAAACATTAAAGAAAATATTTCTATATGTGCAAAAATAAATTATTTGAATTTTTAAATCTTTGTTTATTTTTCAAGTCTAAGGAAATATAGTCTAAAGCTTTAACTCCAAAGATATTTGTTTTGGGCAAAATTCGTGGAAAAAATTAAAATATATAGCCTCAGTTTGTGTTAGAGACAAACATTTAAGATGATATTCCTCTGTGTAAAAGACAAATATTTGAATTTGTTTTAGATTGTGTTAGAGACAAACATTTAAGACGATATTTCTCTCTGTGCAACAGACGTATTTGAATTTGTTTTAGGTAAATTGTGTTAGAGACCAGCATTTAAGACGATATTTCTCTCTGTGCAAAAGACAAATATTTGAATTTGTTTTGGGCAAGAAATTAAAATATATGTTTGAGACATAGGATTAAAATACTTAAAATATGTATGTTTGGGAAATTGTCACACAGAGTACAGGGTTTTTAATTTTTGAGTTGAATTGAAACTATTTTATTGGCTAATCTTCTTGCAATGTAAATTAAGGCGAATCCTCTTTCATTGTAAGTTTTCATCGCAGATAATAGTCAATGATGGCTGTTCACTGTCAGATTATAAACTCTTTCAGTAAAAAGAGTTTGAAACTGTGTATGTAAAAGGAAGAATCCGGCATCTAGAAAAAAGCCAAGCCTCCACAAGGAAAATAAAGAAAGCAATGGCGGGAATAACTGTGTATTAAAAATTGAAACCTGTTGCCATTGAGCCACCGTATCAAGAAGACAGCAGCCATTGAGATTACAGGGCTCTACGTGATCGTTTCATTGTGTAAGAAGGCGAGTTTGTTTAATGGAAAACTGTTATCATGAAACATGCGTGAGATAGACACAAGGGAATGACTTTTTCGGACGTAGCAGATGTGATCTTTGACTAAGCTTTTGCATGCATCTTTAGATCATACTCTCTTATTTTATAGCACATTGTTGTAGTGTGTGGTTTGTTCTATATGGTATAAAAGACTTGGTTATCAATTCAAAATGAATACTCTTCGTCTTATATTTGAGGGCTTTTTTTAATGTGGAGAAGTACTTTGCAACATTATGACACTTGCTTTTTATTGTATGTGTCTCGTATCATTAGTTTGTTTGATCGACAACAATCAAAAACTAATTCTTCTTCGTAAAACACTAAATCAAATACAAAAGAGTTTTTACAAACTAATATAAAGTAATTAGTGGCCACTAGTGGGAACTTGTGAGAACCTTCATCAATCAAGTATTTACTAAGGAGAAGAAGGTGTTACATCTGCATTGGCAAGCACGCACAATAGTAATCCAACTAATATAAGAGAGGCAAGCAAAGGTCTCTTGTGAGATTGAGGTTTTCATAGTTTGTTGAGTGTTGCTAGTAAGTGGGAAAAGAGTGGAACATATGCTAAAGCCCATTGAAAGGAAGTTGAAAGCATATTGAGAAGTTCTATATTGTGAATTTTGTGTCATATTTGCTTAGTATAGTAATTGGAGAATGGAGGTATATCTATATTGTGAAATGCTACATGTAACAAGTTAAATTTTTGGGCAATATACCATCCAAGTCCTCGATCATTTGTATTATTATTTCTATGTGCTCATGTAAGTCACGCGTTGACAAAGCTCCAATGGTTAGCTCAAGTAGTCATGAACTAGACGTGAGATCTTTCCCTTCAAAGTTGGGAAGGTCACTAGTTCAACTAACTCTTTTGATCCCCTTGGGGTTAAGCTCCTTAATTATGAATGATTGTTTACCCCATTTACCATCCATGAATCATGGAGAAGTACTTGGAGGGTCTTGCATGAGGTTGTTCTTTGGAAAAAAGTCACATGTTGATAAAATATAAGAGGTGGTCCACTCTACTAATCCTTTGAAATGTAAATGTGGCATTGAAAAATCTAGAGGGCATCTTACCATATAGAAGTGGATAAATATCATGCTAGATAACTTCCTCTAGGATTAAGTCAATGAAGGGTAGGGAAGGGTTTCCTCATTAGCATAACGTTCACTCTTTTAATTCAGAAGACACAAATTTCAAGTGTATGTGCATTCTCTCACCACCCACCTTCCTAGGAAAAGGGTGTGCATTCATGCACTGCATGTCCTAGTTGAAGAATGATAGAGTTCATCCCTCGTACCTCTTGGGTGAATAATAATTTTTGTCAAGCTATTAGTCAAATGCCTAGTTGAGATTTTGACCATATAGTTAGGAGAACGAAATCATATTTTTATAATAGAAGTTATTCCAAGATGTTAAAGATACATGCAAATCATTGTTAATTGTTTTGGACTTTAGGCATATTCAAGTGTTTTTTTTAGTTCTTTAGTAAGAGGTTTAACCTCCACCTTTGGATTTGCTCTAAGTCCCTTCGACTGTCATAAATAACCCATAAGCAACCATTTGGGGGGTTGGAAACCATAGAGTGAATCCAACTACCTCACGAATTGTTGCCACAACTACCAAAGCACGAGGTTCAACAATTGGGTGGAATTGAGCTCGTGACCTCCTAAGGCTTGGAGGACTAGAGGAGATTAGTTGACCAATTCACCTAGTGGACATAACCAAGTGTTATTAGAGAAGTTAAGACAATTCTCTAACTAACCATATTGGCTAGTATGCATGAAGATTGTGAGAAACTTGGGCCTCTTATTAATTGCTTCTTCTCTTGAAAATATGCAACTTGTTGATTTTTTAATATAATCTTATTTTATATAATATACAACTCATTGGTTGGTCTTACTACTATAATGGCATATCCCATGGTTGGGATTTCGTTCCACATTAATACTTTGCAAATCGTGTGCATTGTGAATACTTTGACATTCATAACTATTGTGAGACAAAGGTGGTTTGAAAGGGATTTTCTCCACCAAAAGCTTTGCTAATCCAAACATTGGATTTAGAGTGTAGGTTCCCAATTTGGTGTGATAACATCCTCCCTCACTCTAAACTAACTATGCCAATGGTTTCAATGTCATGCTTTGTGGTTGTTATCCATGTGATGTTGATAATAATTGTGTCTTACTACTGCAATATCATATCTCATGATTGCTATTTCATTCCACATTTTTATGGATGTCTTTTCCATTGACTCATTTGTTTGTGTCGATTGGTTCAAGTGCCCAAAGGAGGAAATAGAAATAGGCACACTCAACCTAGGAGGGAGGAGTGGGAATACCCTTGCTAATTAGGAGGAACACTCATGTAAGGAGAGGGAAGGAACCTAAAAGGACAACCTAGGGAAACAAGCTAACTCAATACCAAACAATGCTAGCTGAGCTAGGAGGATTAGGCTCAATAAATCTGGAGTAACCACTAGAATTTTGGGTGAAATCAAGAACACAAGAAAGACGAAGAGGGGAGGACACACAAAGTAAATTGTCATTGTAATTCCTGATTTACTATACCTATAGGTGAATAGTTTGATCTTATTATTCCCTGACATGCAAGGAATTAGGTATTTGATAGGTTTTTGGCATTCGAGCCACATCAAACCTTGTTTGTATGTTATACTTCCAATCATAAATTAACTGATTTTCGTATGCTTTTGCCCATGAGTAGGGTTGGAATTTGACGAGAAAAATGCTCTCCAGAGGCCATCTTGCCCGTCAAATCTGGTTAAAATTTTGATCAAACTGTATGACTAAACGGACAAAAATTTCACAAACACATATTTTTAAAGTTTAGTTTTCTTTTAAAACCGCCATTAATTCTCATTGGGTAGCCCCTTTAATACCAGGGTTTAAAAACATGCATTAAGTGTGCATAAAAACATAAGAGGAGTTCCCATGTTAACTTTAAAAGGATTGAATCATTGGGTGGTCCCTTTAGTGCCAGTGGTTAAAAACATGCATTAGGTGAGCCTAAACACATAGGAAGAGTTCCCGGTTAACTTTAAAAGGATTGGATGATTAAAAGACGAGTTCCTTTTTTCATATGCCACTGACATAAAAATATAACATAAATATTTGTATACTTTAATGCTAATCTCGATTTAAAAAATTTATATTCTCTATAAGATAGCTACATGTAAGACGGACTTCCAAATTTACCAACACTAGTTGTTAAATTTCATATAACTGTTTTTGTTATAAACCTGTTATGGACCTTAAAGGTGGGGACTTCCTCATGAATTTCAGATGCTTATTTCTCTAACTTTGAGTCCTAACTATGATTTGCATACTTTGAGGATCATGGATACTGGGTGATTCCATGAAGGTGGGTAACACTTTTTTGCCAAATTTGGCGATGAAACCCTGATTTTTTACTCATGTGCTAGATAGAATCCCTCGAAACGCATATATGCCATGTGAATTTCGACTTGTAGTAAAAAACAAATTGTAGAATATTATGTTGGATTCCCAATGATATTTAAAAAAAATATTCTGATGTCATTTAATGTGTGACATTTCGCATTTAATGAACTCCGTGACCTTAAAATTTTGAAGAAATTAATAAGTGCCTCGTGTCCCACCCCAATAATTCAATCTTACATTAATATATATATATATATATACCAAAGTGCATTTTGTGTAGATCATGCTCATATATATATATATATATANAGATATCCTTTTGAAGAGGACGCGTCGATGTGTGGGCTGTGCATTTTTAAGAAATTTTTGGATGTGTATTTTTTACCTTGCGGATTTTTCTTTGAGATGATTCAAAGTTGTTGTTAGGTTTTCTAAGTGTAAGTTTTAGAACGAATTAAAAAAAAAAACCCATATGAATGCCAAAACGCATGCATGATACTTCAATGGATAGAGGATTCAGTGGTGAATCTATCGGTACGAACTCCACTCAGTTATGTGCCATGAATGGTAGGGTTTACACTCTTGGAAGACACAGAGAAAAATTGATTTTCCTGTAAGAGGGCTAATTCTCTATTTTTTAGGCCCTCGATTGAGCTACCGTTAAACCTTCGAAAAAAAAACCTTTGTACATGACTACCAAGGTTTTATATGCACGCTCCCCACGTCTATATTTAGTGCAAAAAAATGAGGAGTTAAATCCTAGCCCCCTGGTTCTCAACATCTTGTGGACACTAACTACCATAATCCCTATCTAGAAGATTATTCCCATGTAGGACATTTTAGAAATGGGATTCAAGGACCCAACAAAGAGAATGGAGGTAAGGAATTTCAACATCATTTGATTCCTATCAACAATATATCCAATGTGTATACAATTGCTTGAACCTAATGTTTTCCTGCACCCAAATACAGATTCAGACAAATCCTTTTATTTATCAAGGAAGACCTCATCTAAACACTGCTTTTGTGCTGCTAATGACAAGTTTGGGCATAGAGAATCAACTCGATGAGGTGATGGAGGTTATCCTAGTTTCCCTCAATAGGTTCAAGGCAACACATCTTGGTTTCCATTAACACGATTGGCAAGAGCGTCTCTAGTGTAGTTATTAGATAACAAAAGATGCATCTCTTTGAACTCAAAACTATCCTGCAGTTCTGATAAGATGCATATTCTCTTTTGAAAGGACATCTAGTATGCATTTTCATAAGAACAAAATTAATGATGATGATGATGCTTAAATTTGTGATGTAGAACCAGAGATTAAGAGCTGTTGATTCATCTACGAGCATAACAAACTTGTAGAATTAATGCCTAGCTTTGCATACGTTTCTTAAGATGATGTTGCTTTAACAAAGGGCTTGGCATAGCATTAGAAGGGAAACTATTTTCTTGCTAGAAATACAATTTCAGAAGTATGAAATACTACAAAATTTAAAACTACGACAACCATTCATTGACTTCCAACTAAATATGTAGGGGAAAATGCAGAGATTGGCAGCAAAGATACTTACATGTTTTCTTTCCAATTCTACCCATTCCATAGAGACAACTATGTCCAACATAATTTTCCAACAACTTCGCCTCGACCAACTCTGCAAATAATAAATCTCTTAGAAATTTAAACAAAAAAAACAGTCATGACATTGCCAGCTTATTCTACCAATAAACCTTTCGGCATTTTACCTAGAAACCAGAAGTCCCTGGTACAAACCACCATGGGGCCAAGGGTTTGAGAAATGGACTGTTGAAAGCTTTTTAATGTTCATTAAACTACTTCTTCATAACACAAAATAGGGCTGGAATGGAGCAGCAGTGGGGGGGCGGGAATTGAGGATCAGAATTAGAGTTACAGACATGTAGTGAAAGGTTTTAAATATTAAAAATACTTTGCTCCTTTGTATATAATTTTTAATTTTAAAAAACTACAATTATGTGATATGACTCTAAAAACACTAATTTTTATCTTAATCGTCCTATTCTATTACGCCCTGGGCTCTAGGCTTTAAATGTCTGTCCTGAAGATCCATATCGTAGGTAGACCGCAGTCCTGAGAATCCACGTAGACTGACACAACTCACCTAAGTTCAACTCATCAACTGAATTGCATGCATCATTGCTCTCCTTGGTTCAATGCAAGAATAAACATATCACTTCAGTTGATCCCTAAGGCGATTCCCTCTAGTCTTACAAGTTACGGAAATCACAAGTGGGCTCATCCTGCTCTGCTATCCATCCATCCTGCTACATTGTAGGCTCTATTACAATACATGAAATCTCATAAGTGTTTAGTAGAAATTTGTCCTCTGCGGGAAAGAAGAAATATATATCGTACACCTGGGAATCCAAATCATCGTAGTCCCGAGCTTCCACATGGAGGGGACAGAACTTTCTTAAGTTCAACTAATCAACTGAATTCCATGCATCATTGATCTCCTTTGTTCAATGGAAAAAGAAACATATCACTTCAGGTCATCTCAACGCGATTTCCGGGGTAATTTACAACCATAAATATTCACATAATTTAAAGCCATAAATAATCCCCCCACATTGAAACATAATTTAAAGCCATAAATATCCCCCCTACATTGAAACATATTTTAAAGCCTTAAATATTTCCACAATTATCATGAACTATGTAATTTACATAAACATTTGGTAACATTCTCACTAGTTTTTTTAAGAATTCCACCTAGGTCAAGGATATGTGTCCTTGACCTTGGGCTTGGGATAAGGTAGAGGGAAAGAGAGCTACGGGGCATTCTCAAAATATTTAACATGCAAACTATCATCACGCTAATATAAATATCAAAGAATAAGTAAGGTTTTGATGACACATAGAATTGAATGAACTTAATCACAATTCTCACTATTGTAATCTTAGTGTTAGATAGTTGTGTAAAACAAAAAAAGAAATTGCATTGTATTAATTGCCCAAACCTATGCAAAATTTGTGGATTGTTAACATATCATACATTCAATTATTAATCATGTGGTTTGTAGTTATTAAGTATCTATTGCATTAATGGGCCATGAGTTACATACTAAGTGGTTGACAAACCCACAAATGTGCTCAAATAATAATCAAATATGATATACCATATATATAAAGGTTCATGTCATGGCCTATTACAAGAAAACACAGCATTATGAATGTTATAATCAAATAATTATGAATCAACAAGTTAAGTACCTTTAGAGAGATGAAAATGTGAACATGAAAAAAAAATAGGACCTCATTTCCTTGGGTTATATCAATGCCCATTGTTTACTCTTCAAAATTGTTATTGTGCCACACATCTGCAGTTAATCTTGCTAGTAAATTATTGAATGACATTAGAATTTATATCAATAACACGTGACTAATTGTTTTGGTGTTTCATAATGCTAAGAGTGGAGGAAAATAAGTAAAGGAAAAGGTGTTGTGGCGACTGTGGGATCTGAAAAACAAAAAGTATGGAAGCTAAACATGATACTAATTTTCATTTCGACAAGAATTGAAAATGTTCAATGGCATGAATTCAAATGGGGATTCAAAATAGAAGGTGTCCAAGCATCTTTTGGAAGACTTCATTAAATGAAACTTTACATGATGCATATGAAAATACAATATCAAGATCAAGCTATGAGTTCGATCAAGGTCTCTAAAACCATCGATTGAGCTTTTACACGTGTTTTTAAATACCTCTATTGAATGTTTATGTGCAGTTAGAGAAAAGCTCGATCGAGCTAGCATCTCAATCGAGCTTTTCAAAACTTTAACTAAAAAAATATTCAAGTGCCCATGTTCGTGTGTGCACACGAATATGGACACCCAAAATTTTTTTTAATCAAAGTTTTTAAAATCTTGTATTGTTCATGGGTACAAGGTCCTCGAATTCAACAAAAATCAAACCTAGAATTATATGATAATAAAATTTAATAAAACATAATTTCGACTAGAAAAATGATATTTGTGGGCAATAGTAAATACCTTGAAGAAGAGAGGCTTTAACAATTTAGATCGCTGCTCCCTGAGGACGCGGCCTTCTGATTGCGCGCGTGAGCAAGGGTTCCTGGCAGCCATGGCCGCCCCTGGGGGCGTGGAGGACCCCCCTCCCCCCCTTCTTGCAGAGTTGGACGCTTTCCAGAGACTGGTCGCAGGCGGAGGGAAGAGATCTGCACCCCCCGTGGTTCCTAAATTCATAAAAAAACTAGCTAATAATCCTGAAATTGCCCTGCCAGAGACATCCTCGGTCAAGATTGCCCTAGCTCTATCTGAAAGAGGGCTGGTCGGCCAATTCATGGGCCTCTGGCCTTCAGCAAAGACTACCGACGACTGGATCCAGAGAAATTGGAAGCCGCACCTTATTCATGGAGTCACTTGCTACCCTCTGAGCAGTGGCTACTTTCTCTTCGAATTCATTGACAAGGAGGATAAAGATCTCATTTTCCGGAACGGCCCATACTTCATGGGAACCCAAGGCCTGTACCTAAATCGCTGGACCCCAGATTTCGATCCTTCTGTAGATCTGCCCAAGGAGGTGCCGGTCTGGGTCAGGCTCCCCAACCTGCCGATCCACTGCTGGAACTTTGAAGCACTGCAGAAAATCGGAAATGGAATAGGAAAATTCGTGGACAAGGCTGACAATAAGAACATCTACAACTGTGCCAGGATTTGTGTGGAGGTGAATCTAGAAGCAGGCCTTCCAGAGGCAGTGAAGCTGAAGGTAGGCACTTGGACCCACTTCCAGAAAGTGGATTACGAACATCTTCTGTTCAAATGCAGACTCTGCCAGGAGCACGGGCACTTTCAGAGGAATTGCCCAAAAAATCAATCACTGGACAAGGAAGAAGCTGAAGGTTGGCATAAGGTCAAGAGAAACAAGCCAGCCTCTAAATCCAAAGAGACAAGACCTGACCACTCGCAGATCCATCCTCAGGAAAATGAGGATGCGCCAAAGGAGCCCCAGGCAAAAGTTACAAATACTTCAATCGAACCGGAAAAGGAATGTATAGAGATAGCAATGCAATCTGCAAGCTCCTCAGAAAACCCAGCCAGGGAAAATAATGATCCAATAGCTAAAGAAGTGTTGAAATCTGACGAAGAAAACACCATTTTAGATTCCGGAACGGGAGCTGAATCAGACGGGGGGGCTATGGAGACCAGTAGCTCGGTTGGAACTCCTGAAAGGAACCCAAGAGGAAGGAAGCCAGATCGCAAAAAAAGAGAGGAAATATCGTACAGAGATGTCACGGCAGGAGTCCAGCAAACCATCCCGGACATGATAGAAACCAGATCCTCAAAGAAAGGTCGGGCTCCAAAAGGAGCCACCCCCCCCTCCTTCTGACCCCAATGATATTCGTCTCCTGGAATTGTAGAGGGATGGGAAGCAAGACCAAAGAAGAAGCAATCAAAGATCTTGTCCGAATGAACTCCCCAGAGATCCTTCTGATCCAGGAGACGAAGATGGAGGCGCCTGAGACCACCCAGGCTGGAAAAAAGTTTTGGAAAAAAGGAGAAGGCAGAGCAATCAGCTCAAGGGGAGCCTCAGGAGGGATAGCCACCTTCTGGAACTCCTCCATGTTTGACTTGCTCGAAGAATATGGCACCACCCATTGGATCTTCACAAAGCTGCAACATAGAGACTCGGGACAGCAGATCTCCCTCTTCAACATCTACGCCCCTGTTCTCCTGGCAGAAAAGAGAGACTGCTGGGACTCTCTGACGATGTTCCTTTCAGCCAACCAACATAACAATCTGGTGCTCGCTGGAGATATGAATGTAACCCTGGCACTTTCGGAAAAGAAAGGAGGCTCCCCCATAAGAGATCCAGTGAGGGAGTGGGTTGAAGACATCATTTCAGGCTGGGATCTGGAGGATATCAAACCCAGCAGAGGCAAATTCACATGGTCTAATAAAAGAGTTGGGCCGGGCCATATTGCTGCCCGTGTGGATCGGTTCTTGGTTCACTCGTCCTTCCTCACGCTTGGTCTATTTGCCAACTCAGAAATCTTGTAGGCATGCACCTCTGATCACAATCCTATCTCATTGGCTCTGACCACCAGAGAAAAGTTGGGGCCCATCCCCTTCCGCTTCAGCCCACTCTGGGTCACCATGGACGGTTTCTCAGATCTGGTCACAGAAACGTGGAAAAAAGCAGTCTCTGGCTCACCGTTCTACATCTGGGAGGAGAAGCTACGTAGACTGAAAGTGGCACTGAAATCCCGGGCAAAGCCCCAGCCATCTCCAATCTCGGAAAGACTGCATGCCCAACATGCTCTTAGAAACCACCAGATGCTCATGGAGGAGTCCAAGATCACAGCGGAGCTGCTCAACAAGGAAATCGACCTCCAAAAGGCTCTTCATTCAGCGCTGAGGAGAGAGGAGCAGTATTGGAGAATGAAAGCGCGCTGCCTTTGGCTGCAAGAGGGCGATAAAAACACCTCCTTCTTTCATAAACAGGCAGAAGTAAGGAAAAACCAGAACAACATCAGAGAAATTCACTTCCAGGACCACGTGATCAGTAACTTTGAGGAGATAAAGATCACAGCTCACTCCTTTTTTAAAGATCTGTTCACTGAAGAGATGGACGCGCCCCCCCTCCTGGACCGATACCCTCTCTCTGAAATTCCTATGATCATCAACG
>LPNX010259230.1:277227-301729 GCA_001517045.1 Pseudotsuga menziesii
GCCCTCAAGGACGATTCCCTTCCAGCAAGGTAAATCGACTTTTCAGTAAAGGAATCTTCAGGAACTGGTTTGTCTCATTCCTTCTTCTGAAAACGCCATAGTATCGAGTCTATATCAGGCAGCGCCCCTCTATCAGCTACTCCATCTTACTCTGTTCTCTCCTGAAGGAATCGCTGAGCTACACGCAGTGTGTGATCACAGAACCGGCTAGAAAGCAACGTGATGGCCTCCAGCTCGTCCACCCCTGAAGCTCGCCTCTCCCAACTCCAGGCGGATTTCAATGAGCTTAAGAAAAAGCATGACCGAATGCAGACCCTTGGCACGAGCAGGCGGGAAAGCATGAACATGGAATTAAAAGAACTGAGGGAAGAAATTTATGATGACAAGCTGAAAAACATCAAAGACTTGGCTGAGGCCATTGGAGGTATTGGACACCGGCTGAAGGAACTGGAAAAGAAGGTAGCAGATCTGACCAAAGAGAAGGGAAAGGAGCCTAAACCTGAACGCTGATTCTCAGATTTCAAGCTCTGGGTTTACATTTTTCTCTCCTTCCTGTTAACAAGCTCCTGTCTATGGCTGTCTCGATATGTATCTGCTTAGCTCTCTAGATCTTTTGTAAAGGGTGCAATAGATAATTTGGAGCCTGTTTTTTTGGATATTAAGAATATGATAGACTAGTTTCTGAATGTAAAGCATCTGGCAGCTGGTTTGCCAGTCGATATATAAAATAGCCTCATAACCGTTTTAGTAAAAAAAAAATACCTTGAAGAAGAAACAAGTAAAAGCATTACCACTGCCACTTCCTATAGATTTTAAGTGTAAATATTAGTCGTGGAGTAATTGGAATTATAAATGTGATCAATCATATCTATAACTCCAATTACTCCGCGATCCATATCTACAAATGAATATAAATGACCCTTTTCATCTATAAACATCTATTATATCTATAACCCGTCTCTAATATTCTTTCACTAAATTTCTATGTAACAAACACAGTGAATTAAATCATGGTTTGTTGCCTATTTATAATTATAATGATTAGAGATGCTTGATCGAGCTGGTTTTTTAACCCTCGATTGAGTTGTTAAGACCTTGATCTAGGTACGTTTTTTTGTTTTTGCAAAAATTACCAAACAAAAATTGTAACCCACCTACATGGACGCACCCATTTACACTTTCAAGTTGGTCTTCTTCAGTGGCAAAGAGAAATTTGATTTCTTGATGCTGATTTGTTGATTTTAAATGGAAATTTTGGTAAGATGTTCTATTTATTTTTTTGAATAAATTTAATAAAATATAATAAGATAAATTATTGGTATTAGAAAACAAAACAAATTTATTTTGTTTTATTTAGATCAAAGTTTATCATGGATAATACATACACAAATGGACTTCTCAATGATTTGTTGGCTTTCATTTGTAATAATAATTGAGAAATCCAAACAATACATACTCGTTAAACACAACTTATTAAACTTGTTTTGGCAAAGGAAGGAGAGAATCTTATAATACAATACTATCTTCAAAAAGAGCCATGTTGTATTTATCTATCCTTTAGAACTCAATTCCTAATGTCGAAGTATTTCTTTGGTATAAAAGGTTGCAACTTCAATTAGAGTTGTCACTCACATGTTAACCTTGCAAAACTTGATATGTTGCATTCCATATGCTGTAACATTAGTTCCTTTTGTTGATCCATAATGATGGCAATTGTCAGTTAATAAGTGTAAAATTTTCAGTAAAACTTTAGTGTTGAATGGCAATTTTTTCAACCTCAAAAAAATTTCGTCTCAAGGACAGTTCTGAAATGAAATTCCAACAGTGCCCACGAACCTCATATGGGGATTACCTTTTCAATTTTCCACAAGTTCTGACACACTAACAAACCTGCTCCACTGACACCTGACAACCCTGCAATGGAACTTGCAATTGATGCTCCATACTGCGTGGCAAGCTGCATGGATTTGCATGAGTCATCCAACCACATCTACATGATGTTCGCCCTCGATCTATCCAAGCAAATAGAGATTTGAGGTGTATAAATAGAATGAGGGAACTGATCAAATGTTTTGGTCTCTCTCATAACCGTAGTCACCAAAAACATTGAGCATGAGTGTTTATCGAGCTGATTCTCTGTTTCTCCAAGGTTGCAAGATGGTGAGGAACTCTGCTCCTGATCTGGTATTCATCAATGGAGGGAATGTGTTCATCAATGCTAGTTATGCTTTTAACATGCTCTCTGTTATGCTCTTTCTGTTCATACTATTGGTATTTATGGCGCTAACTATTGGTGGTGGCATCGATCCAGCATTGTCATTGCTTGGATACATTTCTAAAAGTATCCAGTTCAAATACTACTTTGGATACATTTCTACATTTTGCTTCTCTCTGTTGGTTATTAAATATGCCAGTGAGCGTTTTTGTCTAATTGCTATTGATGTAGTTGATATTCAAACTGTTTATTATTAGTTGCTTCTAAAACAAGTATGAGATGGAGAGTGAAAGAATAGGATAACAAAAAAACCTATCTATTTAGACTCTTTCATTGTTGTGATGTATGAGAATGCTGTGAACAAGGCGGTGCAGAGAAATCGGTAAAACAAATTGGAAAGATGTTTTTTCATTTCACCTTAATACTGACTATAGATGTAGTGTAGTCTGCTCTTGTTTTATTAAGTTTTTACTATAGCTATTTACCAATCTTGTTTTATTAAGTTTTTAATTTATCAAAATATAATAAGAATATAGTACCTAATGATGAGCTTAACGCAAAAATATGCAAGTTGTAATCCAACCTTTTACTAATGCTAGAACTACAAAACTACTTTTAACATATGAACATAAATACTTACAGGTTAACTTGTTTCACTATTGGATTTTACTTTGTTCATTTTGATTACAAAACTGGGTGGTTCTTGCTCATAATTTTATCTGCCTCTTTTCCTTAGGGTTACTTCTATGCATGGGTTTGTGATTGATTACACACTGTTCATAATCCTGGTCCCAGTTTGAGGAAGAATCAGTAAGTTAATATTTTGATGGTGCTTGCTTAGTCTTGAGTTTGAATCCCTGAGGCCAGATATGTAATTTTATATACAATAGAGTTTGGATCAATGGTTTAACACCCTCGGCTCGCTTGCTCGTGATGACAAAAACTATCAATAACTCGAAATTGTTTTATTTTCTTATATTTAGTTTTTGAAATAAAGATTTTGAGTTTATTAATTTATGGGTAATGAAACCGGTGAGTTTATACTCATTCAACCTCTGGTATAAAATATTGTATTCAATAAATGCTACAACTATCCTATTAGCTTGATTGTAATGGTTTCATTTTGTAGCTCCACTTATAGTAAATGGTTATTTTCTTTCCCTGTTTGACACTCACAGGTTGTAAGGGTCGTGAGGGCCGTGACTTATTTATTTAGAATTTTTCCACTCAAACCATAAAAATAATATGATAAGAACATTTTAAATCAAATAGTGTCAAATAGTGTCAAATAAGATATTTACTGCAATGGGGTTTTACTACGATGGACTTTTATTGTGATAGACAAGTATTCACACTTAACTGCGATATAACAAGACTTAACGTTTCATTTTACACCCTTTACAGACTTTTATCCCGACACACTTTTAGCTCGACAGACACACTTTTAGCTGCGACCAACTCCCACTTCGACATGACCACACTTAACCAAACTTTATTATAGGATATTTCTTTGTCTATTAATTTATAATATGAAAAAAAAATTTCACCACTACGTAACTTGGGATAAACCTCGACACAATTTCAGTGCGACAAGCTCACAATATCAGATGGATGGAACCCTGGTCGACGTTAGGGTTTTTGCGGATGAACGACATGCATCTGTACCCTTGCGATTAGGAAAAGTTCGTTGTGGTCGTGAACGTCCGCTTTAATTCCCACAGGCGGATCACTGCCGCTTTTTGTTGGGTTTTCCCCCCTTTTTGCATACTATCGACTCACCACCTTTTGTTTTCTGCCTTTCTCGTTCAGGCTCGTCGTATCTGCTTTCATGTGAACGGTGCCCTGTTTTTGAGTGATCTGTCACCTTTTTGGTGGGTCTTCCTGTCTTTATCCCATGCACGTCTTTGCTGTGACTCAGGGGCGCATTTTCTTCAGCAAACATCTCGGGGCTCTCAACGAACAACTCGATTGTTTTTCTCCAGGTCTTCAGGTACTTCTCTGATTGTTATTATTTTAGTTTATCTTGGTCGTTTTTTTGGTTTTGTTATTTATTGGGGCTAAGTCGAATATCTTGGGGCTGACCACATTTCATGGCGAAGGCCTACCCCACATGGAGTTAACCCTCTTCTTAGAGGGCTAGTACCAACCATGACAAAAAGTGGGAACTGTAGTGTTGGTTTTTTTGGGTTCTGCTCTTCTTTATTGGGTTTGTTAGGCCGTTAACGGTTTAGTCTATCTTGCGTTGACCTGTTAAGGGTTTAGGTATTTCTCTGGCCACTTGGGTTATCCTGTTTCTCCGGTCATCTCTGACCCTGGTTTCTTGGTATCTTCTTTTTTGGGCTGGGGTTTCTTGGTTATGGCACCATGTCTGCAAAATCTGGCCCAATTCTTGCTGGGGATTCGAGGGTTCCACGACCTTCCCGTAACCCTTCATCCTTCCACTCCTGTCGCAAGACTAAGGCCTTAAAAGCCCTCGACTCCAAGCGTAGATATGTTCTGGGCCATGACGTTTTCTTCGATAAGGTTGAGTCGCTCTGTTGCAGAGCTCTCATCGGGAGGTTGGAATACTGCTTGATGTCTAAGGAGGAATGGATTGATTGGGCAACTGTCCATTAGAAACCCATCATCCATTATGTTCCTACCATTAGCCTACTTGCAAACAAGTGGCTTTTTTTCTGTTTTCATTGAGGAAAAGGATGCCCTGCACATACTTGACCCTCTATGGACTATCCAAAAAGGCTCTTTGGGCTTGAGTCGTTGGCATACTGGTTTCGATCCTCTTAAAGAACGTATCCTCAAGCGACATCTTTGGGTCCTCTTTCCTGGCCTACCCTTTCCTATTTGGAACAAATATTGTCTTATAGGTATGGCAAATTCCATAGGACGTTTCGTGACCCTCAAAAGGACTTCCACCTAATCTTCGACAAACGTATGGCTTGTGTCCTTGTTGAATTGGATGTCTCGAGAGGAATTTTACCTAAGATTGAGATTGTATGTGGCGACCATATCATTAACCAGCGACTGGATTACCTTCATATGCCCTTTAGGTGCAACTATTGCCATGAAATTGGCCACCTCCGCAACTCTTTCTCTCTGCTCTTACAGGGTATGCCGGTCTCGTGGGGTTTTGATATCTGCCCTTCTCCCTCTTCCTCCTCCTGTCCTCCAGCTGGACTCTCTCTTCCATGTGAACAACCTATTCCTCCCTCTGAGGATATTTATGGCTCTTCCTCCCCTACTCCATTTGAAGGCCTGTTAAAGGGGGAATTACAATATTTTGAGGACATCGAGACTATTGCACGCCTTTCCAAACCTAGCCGAGTGGACACTCCCCTTTCTACCTGTATTTCTGACGTGACCAGTCCACTTGCTGAGACTGTTCCCTCTGTTGTGACTCTTAACACTCCGACTCCCTCCCTTCAGTCTCCTTCGGCTGCTCAATCCTTGGAAGGTACTCCTCCCTTCACTTTGGACCACTTTCCCTCTCTCCCTTCCACTTTTCCCTCTCCCATTATTTCTCCCACACTTCCCACTTCCTCCCCTTCTAGCCCCAGAGACTCTCCTGCTTACTTAGATCCATCCCTCCTCAAGTCTCTCTCTATTTTCACGGACAAAACTCCTGTTTCCCCCTTAACCCTTCCACTGGATTCAATCCGTTTTGCAAATGTCACTATCCGGAAGTCAAAGAAGACAACTCCTTCAAATATTGGTGCTTTTGGCCCCTATACTCCCCTCTCTACTAGACTGAAGGCTGTTGCTAGATCACCTCGAACCTTACACCACAACCCACTTATCATATCGGTCCCCACAGGATTGGCTGTCTATTGGTTTGCATTGGATCGCATTCCCTTATCTATACTGAGCTCTATTAGATGGTATATCTTCTCCTTCCTTTGGGGAAATAGTGAAGGTAAACAAAGATTACAATTGGTAGATTGGAAATCCATTGCTTCCCCCTATGATTTTGGAGCCTGGAACATTAAGCAGCTCGATTGGTTTGGAACTGCTCTCAGATTTAAATTTTTTTGGAAGCTCTTAAAGGGAGTTGGTATTTGGAGCTAGATTATGGCACACAAATATTTAAAAGATACACCTGTAGATGTATGGATACGATCTCAGTATTTTACTGTTACTGGCACTTCATATTTTTGGAATCGGTTTATCAGATCCCTTTCTTGGATCACTTGCAAACTTGGCAGAAGAGTTGGAAATGGGTTAAATATCAAAATTGGTATCGATCCGATTGCAGGCCTTAATGCTTCTTATCTGCTTCCTGATGAACTTAGAGAATATTTGGCTGATTTTGGAATCACACATCTTGCTCAGGCACAGAACTTGTATCCTGGGTCTCTCTGTGGAAATGACTGGTACTCGGCATCTGATTTGAACCTGGGGGGCGCATGGTATGATCTCTGGAACACTTATATTAAAGGCCTTACACATGGGGGCATCAATATAAAAAATATGGATGATTCACTTCTCTGGATGCACAATACAAAAAATGGGATGATCACAGCAAAAGGGGCTTATGACCTCATTGTATCTCAAAATATGACACTTGCACATATAATTTTATATGCCTAGCTTTGGCATTTCAACATACCTCAGAAGATTAAATGCTTCATATGGTTGGTTGTAGAGAACAAAATAAATGCTTGGGACAATATTTTAAAAAAGGGTTGGATTGGACCCAAAATATGCAGTCTCTGCATGTCAAATTCTGAAACTGTTCATCACCTCTTTGTTGATTGTCGCTTTGTTCAGAATACCATCAAAATTCTTTGCAGAGTACATTTCTGTGCACTGACCTGGGAGGATTTATCTGTTTTGGAAAACATTGAAAATTGGCTAAGAAATAAGAGTATCCTCCTCTATCTACCTTTCTTCCTCATTTGGAATATATGGAAGACTAGGAACTCTTGTATATTTGAAGGAAGGAAACCAGAGCCTATCATTCCGTGTCACATCATTATGGAGAGTGTATCAGCTTATCATCTTCCACAAGACAGAGTTAAAAAGAAAAGAGAAATTGGATGCCCCCCTGGCATTTTCTACCCCTCGGGGTTCTTTGATGGAGCAACAGATAATCAAATTGGAGGTGCGGGTATTCACTTAATGATTAGTCAGACACATCACTTCCATATCCTTTTAGGTTGTAGAAAAAGAACCAACACTAGAGCTAAGCTTATGGTCCTATGGGCACTCTCATATTTCTTCAAAGAGATCGGGATCCCCAGGCTACATATATTTGGAGACTCATCAGTGGTCATACATTGGGCATAAGGCAGATTTTCCCTTGATACCTTGGACTTGGAGGCTTGGTGTATGAATATTACTGAACTATCTACTTCTTTTATATCTATATATTATCAGCACTTTTATAGGGAGTATAATAAGAAGGCAAATATATTATCCAAGGAAGGGCTCAAAATGGATTTTGGCCTACTATTCTTTACAGAATACTGTGAAGGCATAGTGATTGGGGAAGGAAAATTACAACTTTTCTAGAGAAACATTGCTCTCTTAGACCTACTATATTTCATGTTGAGTATGGCATTTATTGATCCTTGGGTTTCATTACCAACAACTGAATGTTCACCTCTGTGTGATAGGAACTTTTCTCCCTCCTCCCAGAGCTCTCCTTGGATGATATATTTGGTTTCTCAATATCATCCCTATGGTCTGGTTTCATTATGTCTTTTTGATGTAATATGTATAGAGTCTTTCTAGTATTGTGGGATAAGATATTTTTCCTAGCAATTCTCTGCTTTAGAATTGTAAACGCGTTAGTAACATTTCTAGCTTGCTTTTGCTGATGTAATTGTTACCTTTGATTCACCATGAATATCAAGGAACTGCTATTTTTTCGTCTGGAAAAGCTCACAATATCATATAACCCAAATATTTAAATAAGACTTGTGTCAAGCAACTTAAGAGGTTAAAACTTAAACTTTTACACGGTGAAATATTTGAGAATTCTTTATGTCTTTTACAAACAGTAAATGTAAACAACATTCACACAAGTAATTTTGGAGAATATGTGCGACATAAAATAAAACATGCATTCAACCATAAAACTATAGGTTTATATATTATCACGACATAACAAGAGAACTACAGTCACATTTACATATTTGGAAATTTACTTGAATGTTTCACCTTTTATAGAGCTTGGGCTCTCAACACATTCCAAAACATGAGCTTGATCTCTTGAACTCTTCTGAGAGCGTTTCTTCTTCTCATTTCTCTCTTACTATGTTCTTCTCTAGATTACTCTGTTTTTCATTCTTCTTCTTCTACATATACAAAGAATATTTTTTTGCTTCTCTTGGAACTTATCAACAAACATTAAAGATTGTAATTAATTTCTACCTAAAACTTGAATTCAAAAATACTATCCGACTGCTTAAATATGGTGAGACGTGAACTCCATAACCTGACATACAAACTGGAAAAAAATGTACTTCTATGGACTCTGACTGATTCGGCTGAGAAGTGATGCATATTTTCTTGTGATTAATATTTCNAACTTGTCACTCCTAAATAAGTTCACAAATACTGGAACATATCCCTTGCCAATGGTTTTATAAAAATGTCTGCCAACTGATCTTCAGACTTGCAAAATTCTAAGCAAATCTCTTTGTTATTCACCAATTCTCTTATGAAATGATACCTTGTGTCGATGTGCTTGGTTCTCTTGTGGAACACATGGTTCTTTGAAAATGCGATGGCTGAACTATTGTCGCAGTAAATGGTTGTTGGTTCTTTCTGGTTCTGCGACATGTCTCTTAACATTCTCTGCATCCAAACAACTTGACATGCAACGCTTGTAGCTGCGACATATTTTGCCTTTGCTAAAGACAAATTTACAATGGCATGTTTCTTTGAATCCCACGACACAACACCTGCACCAAAATGAAATGTGAACCCAAATGTGTTTTTCTTGTCATCTATGTTGTCTCCATTTTCGCTGTTAGTGTATCCAATGAGCTTAAATTTTATGAGGTTGAATACATAATTCCAAGGTCCTTTGTGCCAATTACATACCTCAGAATTCTCTTGCTTGCCAATGAGAGTATTTTGGTGACTCCATGAATCTTGAGATCAAACTTACTCCATACATGATGTATGTCCTTGTCGTAGTAAGATACATAAGAATACCTACCAACCTCTTAAATAATGTAGGATATACAATTGATCCATCATCATCCTTGCCAATTTTAAACCTGTTATTATTGGTGTTGGGGATACCTTACAATTAGACATACTGAATCTTTTTAAAATTTCATTTTCATACTTTGACTGTGATATAAATATATCACTTTTAGATTGTTGGACTTCAATTCCCATAAAATACTTCATAATCCCCAAACCAGTCATTTCAAATTCGCTTTCCATGACTATTCTAAAATCCTTTATGCCAAAATTGCTAGTAGATATTAAATCATCTACATATAGGCAGACAATCAACATGTTACCCTTCTCATTAACTTTGGTGTACAACATCAGTTTACTTTCACTTTTGTGAAATCCATTTTGGGTGAGGTAGGAATCAATGCGACTGTACCAAGCTCTAGGAGCTTGCTTCAAACCATAGTGTTCCTTTTTCAATCTGTATACTTTGTGCTCTTGTCCTGGAACTTCATATCCTTGTGGTTGTTCTACATACACTTCCTCCTTCAGATAGCCATTCAAAACTACATATTTAACATCCATTTGATAATCATGCCAATTTTTTTGTGCAATAATAGGCAAAACTGTTCAGACTATGTCCATGCATGCGACATGTGCACAAGTTTCATTGAAGTCTATGTTGAGCTGCTGTATGAACCCTCTTGCGACCATGTTTTCCTTGTGCTTCTACACATTCCCATCAGCATCTTGCTTGGTCTTTTAAATCCATTTGATGCTAATTACATCCTTATCTTTCGATACATCTACTAGATCCCATGTTTGGTTCTTCTCGATGCATTCTATCTCTTCATCCATGGCTTGTGCCCATACTTCTTCTTCGACAACTTCCTCAAATGTTATAGGATCATCATCTATTTGAGAAAATAATGCAAAAACAAATAATGAACTTGGTGTACTGGCTTCATATATCTCACACATACTTCTTGACTTTATTGGATATTTCAATGTCAAGCACGTCAAAATGCTTGATGGAGTTTGTTGATCTCTTGGTGTGCTTGTCAACGTAGCTTGAGCTACGACTTGTGTTTAAACATGTTGCAGTGTCCTGGGAGTCGAAGGTGCTGCAACATTTTGGCTTACATGTGATGTTTGATCCAATTCCTCTTCATGTTATCATGCTCAACAACTGACACAATCTTGACATGCTTCTCGACAGTTCCATCCCATGCTTCATTCTCAACAAATTGAACATCACGACTAATACTTAATTTCCTTGCAACATGATCATACAACTTATATGCTTTTGTGTCTTCAGAGTAACCAATAAAAATGCATTTCTGTCGCTTATTGTCTAATTTCCTTCTCAGATCATCTGGGAAATAAGCATATGTGACACAATGAAAAAATTCTAAATGAGAAACATTGTGATTCATACCTGTCCATGCTTCTTGAGGGAATTTGTTCTTCACATTCTTTGTTGGGAACCGGTTCATAATATATATAGTAGTCGTGACTGTCTCAGCCCAATATTCATTTGACAAATGCTTGGATGCCATCATGTTGCACACCATCTCCATAATGGTTATGATGTTTCTCTCTACGACACTGTTCTGCTGAGGTGTATGTCACGCAGTGAGTTGCTTGTGTATGCCATGGGTCTTGCAAACATTTAGGAAGTCATTTGAGACATATTCATCGCCTCCGTCCATCCTTAAGATTTTGATGTTGTATCCACTTTGCTTCTCCATGAGTGCCTTGAACTGCTGAAAAGATCCAAATACATCAGATTTATGTTTTAGAAAATATACCCATGTTTTTATTGTGAAGTCATCAATAAAAGTAATAAAATAATTGCAGCCTCATATGGATGGTGTCTGCATTGGGCCAGAAATATCAGAGTGCACAATATCAAGTGGTGTGCATGCTCTGTATGAATTTTCGACTGGAAAATTTTCTCTATGTTGCTTGCAAAAAATGCATCCTTCACAAAATCTCTCTGGATTGTCAATCAATGGAAATATTTTCACCATATTATTCATGTGCAGTAGCTTCAACCCACAAAAATTTAGATGTCCAAATCTGAAATTCCATAGCCAACACTCATCCTGAACCTCTGATTGAAATGTTGCTTGAATTCCAGAGCCGTCCTTTTCTTCCTTGTCGTAGTGCTTGTCTGTTTATTTGCTTTCTGCCTTGAATGCAACTCTTGAATTTTCCTTTCCTTTCTTGTATGGAATTATCCTCAAAAGAAGCAAGCGATTTCTTGTCATTGGTACTTTTTTCTATTAGATGGTTTCTTGGACATAAGTCTTTAATAAAACAATGATTTTATTCCATGTAGACTCTATTACCTTTTTATCGGTTGTCCAATGCTCATCAAATTGTGTTTCAGAACTTCGACATAATAAACATCATGCATAGTCTTTTGCTCCCCTTGTTTGGTTAGAATTCCAATAGTACCTTTTCCCAAAATAGTGACTTGGATATTATTTCCAAATGTGACATTAGTTTGAATTGATTTATCTAAACTAGAAAACAAATTTAAATTACTAGTCATATGATTGCTACAACCTGAATCTAAATACCATATGTCACATGGAATTTCTTGGACAACATTGCATTCAGTTGGGGATGCACATGTTGAAAACATTGTGTTGGTTGAAGTGGTGGTGTTGCTCGAATGGTTTTGACCTTGCTTTCTTGGTCATACTGCTTCTTCCTACATTCATATGCAAAATGTCCAAATTTCTTCAAATAATGAAATTGTATTTTTGATTTATCAAACTTGTGACCACTTGGTTGACTAGGGTTCTGATTTTGTCCTCTTCCAACGATATTTGTAGGACTGCTGCTGCATCCTCCCATAGAAAAAAATCTTCCTCTACCTCTAAACTTAGATCTCCCCCCTGCCTCTTCCATGGATTATAGATGACCGTGCTACAAATGCACCTTCTAATGATGTATTTGATCTATTGATTCTATGTTCATGATTGATGAGTGAGCCTTGTAACTCATCAATGGTAAATTGGGACATGTCTTTGTTGTCTTCCAAGGTCACAACCAAGGATTCAAATTTTGGGGGAATACTTCTAAGAATTTTTTCAACAACCCTTTTGTCTTCTAGTTTTTCTCCATGAGATTTCAATTGATTTATTAGACTAATAATTTTAGTGTAAAATAATTCCACTAAATTTGTATCTTTCATTGACAGAGATTCAAAATCTCTTCTAAGAATCTGCAATTTATAAGTCCTTACCTTGTCCAAGCCTTGATATGTGATTTCTAATGTATCCCATGCCTCTTTAGCGGTCTTTGCTGCTACTACTCTTGGGAGTATTCTTTCATGCATGACTTGATGTATGCATAACAAAGACTTTCCATGTTTCTTCCTTTGTTCCCTTAAGGCATCTTTCTCAGCTTGTGTGAGATTATTATATGCTGCCTGATTTGATGGTTCTGTATAGCCATGTTGGACTATCTCCCATACATCTTGACCTCTGAACAAAACCTTCATTGTTAGAGACCAATATTCATAATTCTTTCCCAAGAAAATTGGAGTTTGTAAACTTGACATTTGTGTACCAAAAGTGGAATCCATTTTTAAATTTTTAATTTCCTTAGAAAATTACTTTTTCCCTTTTTAAGACAAGGTTTCTTTCCTAAACCTGCTCTATGACCTGCTCTGATACCAGATCCGGGGAGAGGGGGAGTTGCGATAGTCAACTTGAGTTACTGCATAATAAAAATTTTAATGTTCTTTTCTTTTCTTTTGGATTGCGACACACTACCTTGGGAAACCCCACCTTTTTCTTCAATGGGTTAACTTCGACAAGTTTGCTTCGACCAAAATACCTTCGACGAGCTTTTACTGCGACGGGTATTTACTGCAATGGGATTTTACCACGACGGGATTTTACTGTGACAAAATTTTATTGAAACAGACAAGTATTCACACTTAACTGCGATCGAACAAGACTCAACTTTCACTTTACACCTTTTACAGACTTTTATCCCGACACACTTTTAGCTCAAAAAATACCCACTTGACTTCGACGAGATTTTACCGCGACACACTTTTAGCTACGACCAACTTCCACTTCTACATGACCACATTTAACCGAAATTTATAAAAGGATATTTCTTTGTCTATCAACTTATAATAGGGAAAACACTTTTCACAACTCCGTTACTTGGGACAAACCTCGACATAACTTTAGTACAACAAGCTCACAATATCATATAACCAAAATATTTAAATAAGACTTGTGTCGAGCACTCTGAGTTTAAAACTTAAACTTTTATACGATGAAATATTTGAGAACTCTTTATGTATTTTACGAACGATAAATGTAAACAACTCTCACACAAGTAATTATAGAGAAGATGTGCTGCATAAATAAAACATGCATTCAACCATAAAAATATAGGTTTATATATTATTGTAATGTAACAAGAGAACTACGGCCGCATTTACATACTTGGAAATTTACTTTGATGTTTCACCTTTTACAGAGCTTGAGCTCTCAATACATTCCAAAACATGAGCTTGAGATCTCGAACTCTTCTTAGATTTTTTCTTCTCCTGCTTTTTCTCTTACTCTGTTCTTCTCCAGATTACTCTGTTTTTCTTTCTTCTTCTTCTACATTTACAAAGACTATTATTTTTGCTTCTCTTGGAAGCTATCGACTAACACTTAAGATTGTAATTAATTTCTAACTAAAACTTGTTTTCAGAAATACTATTCGACTACTTAAATATGGTTAGGCGTGAACTCCATAACTTGACAGACATACTGCCAACAAATGTACTTCTACGGACTCCCACTGTGTTGACTAAGAAGTGATGTAGATATCCCTGTAATTAATATTTCCAACATTACTTACGTATTACTTATTTCTAAAATATGTTAAAAAAACCAATATTTCCAATTACATAAGCATTTGCAGTTTTTTGACTCTATGTAAGAATTATATTTTATGAAATCAATAGTGTTTCCGAATTTGATATTATTTATGAAATCAAAAGTATTTCCAACCGTGATCTTACTCGTCCCTACCGAAGCAACAGGGACTATAGAAATCGGTTTTGGGCTTGGCTATTAATCTGTCACTATTACCAACGCGTTTTAACCAAGGTTTTCATATTATTTTTATGTGTTAGCCAATAACCTATTTGGAATCCTTATTTGGCATGTTTTCGAGGCATTCTAGGCTTACAGTGATACGATATACGGTACATATGGTTACAGATTTATGGTTATTGTGATCGTGGGTCTCTGCTTGAGTTCCGTTCTGTTACATGTAAGCACTACTAGTTATGAGTTAAACATGATGATGAGTATGGATTCATCACAACACGTGTCTTTTGCATGCCACTAAGACACAATTTCAACCATGATTAACAAGCTTTCTCATAATTATAGAGACTAGACCAAGGTGAATAAAATGAGAAACATGGTTGAGAATCTCATTGACATAATTTCAGCACAAGAGCATAAACAAATTCAGCACACAAGCAGAAGCAATATTTATGGATAGAGCATAAGATCCAACCTCTTCCTCGGTTCTTCAATTGGGCTTACAATCCTTCAAGTATATGATTATGATTTGGCCATCTTGTTATCCATTCATTCATTAGCTGTAAGAATAGTTACTATAAATTGAGAGCTATCTTTGGGTTTAAAGTGAGAATTCCCCAATTTTAACCAATTGTAGACGATGTTCATCCCATTTTAATGTATTGGTCCAACATAACAGACTATATCATGTCCCTAGATACCTACATGTTGTATTTGAATTTATAGGTGTTCTTCTATTCTACAATGTTCATATTGCAAATCCATTAACTGCCATTAGGAAATTACATTTTTTGATAAAACCGATGAAAAAAACTCTAATTATCATTGCATTCCAAGCATTGGCTCAAGATTCTTCATATGTACACTCAAACAAAACAATACCGAATTGGAATTTATTCATATGTACCATGCAAACAAATTTGGAGTCATTGGAATTATCACTTATGAATAATGCTTGAAGCTTAAGGTCCTCTTAACCCAAAATATCTTGACAAGGTAAATTTTTATTTTCTCTACATCAAATTAATTAGTCACACGCTATTGATTTCACATAATACTTTGTCCATAATGAATCATCATAGTATATTCCCAAGTGTAATACTTTACATGCCCTACATAAAGTGGATGGTAGGATTCAAAGACTTGTGTAGAGACCTTTCTAGTTTTGAGTAAAATTAGGTTGTCGAGATGATGAGGAACCCTGCCATCATTAAATAACATGAAATAAATTACTTCAATTCATGCATTTCTAAAAATCCCTAATTGCATCATCTTTGTTCAATCCCTTGCGTTTCTATTGAATTTTAAACATGGGAATTCTGTCGAAGTTGAGTTATCTCAACTTTAACTAATGACAACTTGAAGTTCTTGAGTAGATTGTTGTTGCAGTAGACTTCCAAAGGGATAATATGCTACTACAACTTCATGAGTTTTGTGCATTAGAATGGGATGGGGTTATAACTTGTTGAAATCCTTAAAATATTCCTGCAACCAACGCTTCCCTCCAATGCTTCATTTTAATAATGAAATTCCTTGGGATAGGTATTATTGTATTTGTTATGCGATTTCTTTATTTGGGATTTCAGTAAATAACTTCAATCACATAAAAGGTTGTTTCAGGGATGAATGACACAACCTAATGAATTTATCTATCAAGGCTCTTACTATGAGGATTGATCATTTCCTTATTCAAAATTAGCTTGTTAGGGACAATTTTGTGGTAGATGGATTTGGATGGGAAAACTCTGATGGATTTGGATGGGTGAACTCAGGAATAGATGAATTTGTGGAGACTAGTGCTACCAGAAAAATGGCTGAGCTCAAGAAGGAGGGGAGTCCTAGGAGGTAACAAATAATTGAATTCAGAATCATGATGCCTAGGGATATGTTGGCGTCAATTCCACTAACCTCCGTTCATTTTTCCATTCCCGCCTAACAAAGCCCAAGGCACTAGCCCAACATAGTGTAACTCCATCGACAACACCTACGATGCAAGTGAGGTCTCACCTAAGATATCTATGCGGGTTGTGTGAACCAGGCTTCTGCAGTTATGGAAGGGGATTTCTTCATGACAACATTGACATACCATTTTATTGAAACAAAGGGATGGACTACCGTCAACACATACACAAATATAAGTATACAGATCCAAAGCATGTCTACCATAATCGTTATCATCATTCCACAATAATTAGTGTAGCAAATCCATAAAGATCGACAAGCTCATAAAGTTTCATACACAATATAAACATACATCATGGGCACCCATATTTAATGTGGAAACCCATACAAGAAAAATCACAAAAACACTCTTCAAAAGCCACACTTCGATGCACTTTTCGGTCTTACCTTAGATGATGGAGATGTACGCAGGGCCATGGGTATGTTGTAGTCCTGGATTGGATCTGGTGCTTCCTCTCTGTCTTAATAAATAAGCTAATATTCCTCCTCTTTATCGCAAGATTCTCCGTTGAGATGTGGTGCCAACTCATAGTCCCTTCTTTCGGTTGTGCTGCAACTTCTTCTTCTTGTCGCAATCCTTCTTCATTTTCCTGACTGAAATCTTCTTCCACTCCTTAGGAAACCACCCTCCTGGTCATTCTCTCTATCGACATAGAACAACTCAACTTACTATTTTCCATATTATCCAAGCCTTTCTTGCGTTATCGCCTAGGTCCTCCATGCACAATGGTTTACTCGTCGGATTCCATCCTTAGGATCCCTTTTTCACATACCAACATCTTTATCCACAGTTTTAAATATTTCAGGTAGCGACCTTGAGGCTCTTGGAAGAACTTCTTTCTATCTCACTATATGATCTTATAGTGTCGACTGCAATCTCAATAATATATCCTTCCAAAATGCTATCAAACCAGAAGTCGACATCCCTAGAGATATTATTACTGACTCTTTCCAACTGTTGAATTATAAGGAGTCCACTATATAGGTTCTTTGCCTTGAAATTTTTTCCTTTGAGTTGCTAGCTTCGCCAACCATTCATGCAACATAATAGGAAATCCACTAAATAAAATTTCGTGAATATTTGAGTAAATATACCTTTCTAACCATTCTATCGGATTCAGTCACGATCCTTTACTTTCTTCTTGTGCAAATCCTCTCACTTTGTAATCCACCCAATCTTTGATCTCTTGATTCATCAGGTGCCAAAACATGTCCCCTTCACAATGATTTAGGTCCCGACAATGGAACCATTTGTTGGCATCGATTCCATGAACTCAAGTTCGATTTTCCCTGAATGTCCAACAAAGCCCAAGGCACCGACCCGACAGAGTAACTCCATTGGAAACACTTGCGACGCAAGTCACTGCAAAATTTGAACCCATAATCCGACGAAAAAGACCGTGTCATCGGATTTCAACTTCAAATTACGAAATTTGATTAAATTTTTTTAAATTGAAAGAACGACATGTCGGATTTTCGACATCCCTCGCATATCCGACAAAGATGTTCTTGTTGGATTTTCGACGTGTATTGCATATCTGACAAAGATAGAACTACAAGTTGGATTTCTGATGTACCTCGCATAAATTGGCGGATATTCGACGCTTTTTATAACGGTAACTAGGCTCATGTCGTCGGATATCCGACAAATAAGAAAATTTGAAAATCTATAAATTACATAAACATCCCAACATGTTTTCTATAGAAGCGACGGTTTGCGTAAATTATTTTACTCTTCAACAAACTGTTTGCAGAAATAGTGATGTGTGGATCTTGATTTTTTAAGAACGATAGTCTTTCTTCAAGCTCTTTGTGAGAAAATGTCAAATATCAATATTCTTGATCCATAGGAACAAAATCGACAATTGCTTGCTATATTGTGGGATGGACTGAAAAGAAAGGGTGCTGGGAAATGTTATTGTCCATGTAGTCAATGCAGGGGATTTAAGAGGAGAAGAATAAATATCACAACAACCAGAAAACATTGTAGGGAACATGGACACGCTGCGGGGGGCCGAGGGGGGGGGGAATGAATATCATCCATTTGTAAGTTTTGCATTATAAATGTTTTTATATTGATTGCTTTTCTAAATGTATGTATGATTTTGATATTTCTTATATTAAATTATATCTATTGATGTTTTCATTTAATTATAAAGGAAAGACATCTTGTGACATATCATCCAGAGGAAGGGATTTCATAACAAGCGGCGGAGGGACATGGAGATATGAATAATGGAGAACAAGTTAATGATCATATTGAATAAGATGATCATACTAATAACATAGTTGAAGATGATGGTACAAATACATTGATCCATGATTCATTTAATGTTAGAATGGATGATGATGATGATGATGATCATGAAAATATTGACGACTTTGATGATGTTCATGATTTACCTCATCTTGACAAGGCATACAAACTCTTTTATGAAGACCCCAACACAAATTTTCTCTTTGCTTTATTGTTGATAATGAACTTGAGGGTTATGAATGGTCTTTCAAACATATCAGTCACACGGATGTTAAGGTATGTAAAATATTCCGTCACATATATATGATCATGATAAAGGTTATATTTGTTCCTCTAATAATTTTATTGTTAATTCATAAGTCAAATTAATATGGATGAAATGTGTTTCATTAATATTATTTATATATAACATTAACTAGATTTTTATTTTAATTTGTTGTAGCTTGATAGCTGAATTTTTGTTACCAACGTCAAATATTTTACCTCGCACATATCGAGATTTATCTGCCATCATGAAAGAAATTGAATGCAATATGAAGCAATTCATGCATGCCCTGATGACCATGTTATATATTTTTTTACACAAAAGTGGATATATTATATAAAGGGAGGTGGTGTAACCACCAACAGAACCAGATTACAAAATGCTTTCACTGAAGTAGTAGATAGTTACCTAATTTGTTGCCCTCGAGGAAGCGACAGAGACAAAAACCAAGAAAGTGCCCTTGAGGAAGCGACAAATATGTAAACCTCCCAATAATGCCCTTATGGTAGCGACAATCCAACAGTCTGTAGCCTAATCAGAGTTTTTAATTGAAATTCAAAGATAGCTAAATGCCTAATAACTTAAAAACAGAAACATAAACCTCAATGGACTTGGGGAGCCAGAGACGAGCAGGATGGCGAACTCAAATGAGAAATCGAAAGTCAACCTTCTGAACTAGAAGACATACCATTTTCTTCATGCTTGATGAATTTGAGGGCAAGCTTGTCCACCTTGAGTTCTAGCTCGAAATGTTTCATGGAGAGTGAGTGCTCTGTTTGCTTGACCTTCATTTTAATTTTCTTCCTAAGAAAGACCAAATCCTTAGTGACATGATCCAAACATCGTCCGCCTTCATAATCCATTGCGTTCACCTGGGATTGCAGTGAAATGATTTCCTGCTTTACTTCCTTGAATTTTTTATCCACCGAGGATGGAACTGGCGCACTCGCGGAAGAGGAATACGCGTCCATTCTGTAAACCAGCAGTCTCCAAGCAACTAGACGACAAAGCTCCCAATCAATCAGCGTAATAAGAATTCCTCAGCCCTTTGCATTCCTATTATTTATACCCTTCATCGACGCAGAGTCCGACGTCACCTCATATCCCAGCGTACCATAAATCCAACAAATTCCCAAGTGATTCGACATGACCTTCATACCAGAATTCATCAGGGTGTCGTATGCGTGGATGGTAAATTCACCCATGAAACCAAACATTACATCCTCCTTCGACAAGACTGTAGCAGGGTTCACCTCATGTGAGAGCCCCAAATCCATAATCGCCAATAATCCAGCGAGTCCTCTCAATGACGATCTTGCAGTGACCTGTCCTGTTTCCATTTAAATGTGGGACGAATCTTTGTGCATTCGAGCAAGTTTGCATTATGTCATAGCGAGTGAAGGGACTGGTAGGAGGATTATTAATACAGCCCCGCGCATGGCCACATGAACAACGCGTGGTAGGCATCATAATAGCCTGCCAACACGCAGACGAGTGAGGGGGAAGGGTCCATGGGGTGGCCCATGATAAGCCCCCAGTCCTATGGGGGGGGCAGAAAGATCCATGATCATTAAAGATTAACTTCCCGGGGCTTAGGGATGCCCCTTTATTTGCCTCAAGGTCAGCATGGGGATTATTATCACGTAATACGTGGTAGAAATCAATCTTGGTAAGGAGAGAGGCTTGCACCACTATCTTGTGGATAAGATGCCTCAGACCCAATTGAGTTGGAAAAATATTTTTAGCCAGTGCACAGATGACAAATCCGGAGTCCCAAATGACAATTAGCTCGGAGATTCCCAATTCCTCGGCTATCCTCAATCCTTGCCAAAGGGCCAAAGCTTCAGCCATATTGTTGGTGTCGATGCCCAATCCCCAAGCAAACTTGAACTCCATTGATCCTTCTGGAGTGAAGAAAACTCCACCCCCCCTGCCGCCCCGGGATTGCCTTTGGAAGCGCTGTCAGTGAACAAAGCTCTCCTATTAGCAGAGCGAAGCCACAGATTGAGTTCATCGTGCGTCAGCCTTATTTTCCACATTTTCTTTTTTGGAACGGGGGGCTCTAGGGAGGCTTGGGGCCAAGCCTGCTTAGTCAAGCATCAGAGTTATCATGGTTCATTTTGTCTGCAAGAAGATGGTAGCCAATAGCTGTAGAGTACTTGCCCGATCTGTTTCCCCATCCTTTGGAGTCTTTGACATAGCTGGCTGTGGGGGATTTACCTTTTAACATTTGGAGAAGCTGTCTCTTTGCGCCAGTCATTTGGAGTGGACATGGGATATTCCAGTCCTTCCAGGAGCCATCTTGGTTTCAAACCAAGATATCCCAAATGGTGGTGATGTTAATGTTGAGCAGATGGGTTTTGAATTCTTCCAGCTCGCGAGGCTGATCTAGAGGGGGGTCGCCCATTATCGAATCCCCGCAGATCTTGATTTGTTTTCCATTCTCGGGGATCCACGATAACTAGGTCAAGAAGAAGGGGAGGGCTTTAAGGAGGATGGGAGGAATTGTGGATCCTTTTCTGGTTACAGGAGGGTGATCAAGGCATTGGAGGCAACTATTTGAGAAGTATTTTTTCCAGAGGGCTATTTTATACCACGAGGGTTTCCCTGAGATGATGTTCCAAAGATGCTTAGCGCCCAGAGCAAGATTTTGGAGGGCTAGTTTTCGGATCTACAGTCCCCCATTTCGCTAAGGTTTGGTAGCTACCTCCCAGTTGACCAAGTGGAGCTTTTTCTCATTGTGCTTTCCTCCCTTCCACAGGAAGTTTTTGAGAAGGGACTCAATGCTGTTGAGGATGCCTTTAGGGGCCAAAAGGATGGAGCTTTGGTATATCGGGATGCTGGAGAGGATTGACTTAATGAGTATGAATTTATCGGCTGGGTTTAACCAGGTCGCTCCCCAAGTGTTAATCCTGTTCTTGATTTTGTCAATAAGGGGAAGCTAGGAGGAAGCTTTCGGGGCGGTTTTAAAGATGGGGACCCAAAGGTATTTGAAATCACACCACTGGGAGGTCCCTTTGATGCCAAGGGTTCTGCTAATGTCAGCGAGGTCCCTGGGAGAGCAGTTCCAGGAAAAAAATTGACTTTTGTTATAGTTTAAGAGGCTTCCTGAGGATTCTTGGTACATGTCAAGCTCTCTTTTGAAAAGTCTTGCTGAGATTGTGCTCGCACCTCCAAGAAGGATCGTATCATCAACAAACTGGGCATGATTTACATTCTTGACCCCACGGGATATACAAAGCACAAGAAGCTCATTATTTTGTTGACATCGATCAAGTTGGAAACTGAGGACAGAGGGTTGGATAACATAGAGTTGGGAGAGAGAGGGCAGCCTTGACGAAGACCATGGGAGGATTTGAAGAAGTTAGCAGCTCGTCCATTTACTAACGGGGCAATCAACGGGGATTTGATACAGGCTTGGATCCATCGGACAAACTCGGGGTCAAAACCAAAACAAAGCATGAATTGAAAGAGAAAGTCATAGTTTACTCTCTCAAAGGCATTTGCAAGGTCAAGCTTGATAACCACACCTTTTCCCCAATGGGTGATGCTAGAATGGATCGCCTCTTGAACTAGAATGATGTTATATGCAATCTGCCTTCCTTGAATGAAGCCTCCTTGATTTTCAGGAATGATGGAAGGTAGCACTTCTTTAATCCTATTGGTGATGACCTCAGTGATGACTTTATAGCCGATGTTGCAAAGAGAGATGGGCCTGAATATGTCGAAGGAGGTAGCCCCCTTTTATTTTGGAATAAGCGCTAGGAAAGCTGAGTTTGTTCTCCCTCCAATATTGTTACAGTTTTGAGATTTGCGGACCATTCTGACCATGTCTTTTTTGACTATCTTCCAGTAGGATTTGAGGAATCTAGCAATGAAACCGTCCGGACCCGGTGGTTTATCTGGTTCCATGGATGATAAAGCCTTTTTTATTTCTTTATTAGCAATGGGGACTGTCAGCTTTCAGTTTTTGGATTGACGGATCCGAGAGGGAACAATATCTAGAATGGGAGAACCCATGAAAGGGCCTTCTTTGGAGTAGACTTGTTGGAAGTGATCATGTGCTGCCCGCTTGATTTCTTCAAAGTCTTTGGTAGTTTGGCCATGGACCTGGAATTCTTTGACTGCTTTGAAATTTTTTCGCCCCTCTGCATGTTTATGGAAGAAGCTTGTGTTATGATCTCCAGCTTTTAACCATAAACACCTAGATTTCTATCTGAGATTTTCTTCTTCTAACCTGCAGGCCATGTGGAGGGAGTGGTGTAAGGTAGCTTCTTTTTCCAGATTGGCGAGATCTGGGGGAAACTCTTCCAGGGAGAGTTGATGGTTTTCCAGATTGACTTGCACTTCCATCCGAGCTGCGGAGAGGGACGGTAGGGACTTGGCCCAAAGTTTGAGATCTTTTTTGAGTCTTCTTAATTTTTCTTCCCAGACAAAGAATGGGGAACCAGAATTAGGGACAACCCAGCTTGAGGCTACCAGGTCCATGAAGCCTGCTTGGTAGATCCAATAAGGGCTAAACCTAAATGGGATGGGGCCAAGATTTTTTCTTCTATGAGATCCAGCAGGATCGGCTTGTGATCTGACATGGTGAATGAGTGGATCTTGGAATCGGATCTGAAACCCAAGGCAACAAAGGAGTGGTGAATGAGAAATCGATCCAATCTGGTGGCAATGTGGCCTGGCCCTATTCTATGATTCGTCCATGTGAAGTTGCCCCGGGTAGGTTTGATGTCCTCGAGATCCCAATTTCTCATGATATCCTCTACTGTTTCACGAAGAGGATCTCTGAAGATTAAACCCCCTTTTTCTTTCCTTGACACTCAACGTAATATTCAGATTCCCAGCAAGAATGATGTTATCCAGGTTTTGGGAGGAGAGGGTGTCGTGAATACTCTGCCAGCAGGATTTTTTTTCCATATAAAGTACAAGAACGTAGATATTGAAAAGGATTAGTTGAATACCAGAGTCTTTATGAAGGAGAATGGAAAGGATCCAATGGGTGTTTGAAACAGATGAAATAAGATCAAAGGCATCTTTTCTCCAGAGGGTACCAAGTCCCCCAGAGGTGCCTCTAGCGCTGATCGCAAGGCCTTCACTAAACTTCCAAAGGAAAGGGGATGACTGGAGGAAGCATGCCTGTAGCTAGGGTTTTCACCCTAGCTTGTGCGAATGAGCACCTACTAAGGAATCTGGATTCCTTAGTAGCAGTTCAATAATGTAAACAAAGATAAAAACTAAGCTAAAGCAGAAAAAGTAAATAATATGAAGAACAACAGTAAATAAATGTGAAATGGTGATTTTATTTATGTTACCTCCAATGAGGAGGTTGGTGGAGTCCGTTGCGCTGGTCCGATGTCGGTGGCTCCGAGCTCCAGGCTGCTTCCTTTCCTTTTTCCGGTGGTGGAAATGGGCCAAAAAGGTTCTCAATGGTGAAAGTAGCTTGATGGTAAGCTAGGGCTTCGAGAATGATTTCGGCAGAGGCAGGATGCTTTTGACTGTGGATGTTTTTATGAGGGGTCTCCACCACTTATTTATAGTTTTTTAGTGGTGGAGAGCTGGCCCATGGTTTTGGAAACCATATGGTTTAG
>LPNX010259290.1:0-13716 GCA_001517045.1 Pseudotsuga menziesii
TTCTTCTACATCGAATTTTGATTATAAAAAAAAGTACATGCTACTCTCATGTACATACATTTATATATAAAAATATCATCATATAATCTCTCAGCCATATTTATAAAAAAAATTTATATAAAAACACCATTGGTTGATTTCTAAAGCGACCACACTCTTCTACATCTAACTTTGATATAAAGCAGATTCCATATACTGCAACAATTGTCAAAAAAAAAAAACATTCAACGAGCTTGAAAGAAATTAAGACAGGGACAAGCTGAGGATAGAAATCCTGTGAAAGGGACCCTGCCCTCAACATAACATGATGAAGAATAGGTGTTCAGGTGATTTTCTTGAAGGAAGACAATTTTTCAGTAACCTCCATAACTATTAACTTATTGTGTGTGTGTGTTTACAGAATAGTGTACGTTAGTGGTCAAGTCAATTCACGTGTGCTGGACAAAATTCAATATTGAAGGCTTGCCCAATGCCAATTATAAATTATTTACCTCTTTGTTCAAGATTAGGTAGGGCTGTCTTGTCGGTTCTTGATTTGGGTTAGTGGCAGCGGAAAATTCGGCATCTCCACGAGTTTTTTCAAGATCCGTCAATACAACATGTTTACAAGAAATACAATCAGGAATCAGGTAGCTGAACGATTTTCAAAGGAAGCAGTGAGGTTGGATGATGAATTCAAAAATGATTGCTTCGTAAGCAGGAGGACCCAAAGTGTCTTTTTAATTTATAATTTATATGGTTTTCATATAAGGCTCTGTTCGCTCAGTATGTATGAACAGTTTGTACACTGTTTTAATGTATTCAGGTGGTAAATGGAACTCATTTTTGGTAGGGTCTAGATTTGTATTGTTATTGTTTTGTGGGAATATGATTTTAGCTGTATTTATGAACTACTTTAAACTGTTGTAACTTATCTGTATTCATAATGAATGAATATCGGATTTAGTGTTTTTCTCTCACTAAAATATTACAGTAAATCCAAAGATGTTTCACCATACCTTAACATACCTACTAAGGTTACATTTGGGTATTTGAAGCTCCACCCTTCACCGCTTACGACCAAGCCACTGCAAGATTCTAGGAAGACTTTGTAGATAAGAAGGTATTTATATTAAGGTGTCATCATTATTTGAATTAATTTTTTTATTTCACTTAAGATCAATTAATGGTGAAGACTAAATTGCTTTAATTTGTGTAGGTTTATTATACGGAGAGAAGTGAGTTGTTCTCCAATCTAGGATGGGGACATCCTGTCACATTAGTCATTATGCTAGTTTACATAAATAAAAAATGAAAAATATAAGATACATATAGACTTAAATAAAATATAAAAATAAATAAACTAGCATAGATCTATTTTAAACCTAGATTTATTAAGTCTTGAGAATGATCTAAATGGTAAAAAATATACACCTCAAGAAATTGGATCCTTCTCTGAGTGCTTATAAATCCAAGTTTAAAATAGATGGTAGTTCTCAATTATAAGATTAAAAAAAAAACTATACACAAATTGTTAGAATATTTAGGATTGTTTGAAAAAGCATTGATTTCTAGAAGTGTTAATCCTTATTTTGGAGGGGAACAGTTTACGTTAAAGGATATTGTATTTATTCCATTTTCATGTTAATGGTTCGCCTGGGAAACAATGAGAAACTGGAAGATACCATTGGAGACTCGATTCCCAAGGCTTCATGAGTGGGTAAATGCATGTATGGAGCTAGAGACCATCCAGAAAATCATTCCACACCCGGACAAGGTTACAAACATTGCCCTTTAACTGAGAAAGAGATTTGTGGGATCCAACTAAAGACACATATATAATCTTGAGAAAAGAGTCTAGACTGGACTGGAATAGTGTGGATTATGTTACTATCATTGTATTCATCTTTGTATGAAGATTGTTATATAAATTACAGTGCCTTTCAAGTTTCAATCCATAATCAGAACATCAACTTATCATTGTTAAATATATATGATGTCATTTATTTTTGTATGTATGGTGTATTGATACCACATATCTTTTATATTTTAAATAAACGCCTTCCACTGATATTAAAAGGTTGTGTATATATATTTTTCCCGTATGGGTATTGTAAAAATATGGGTGTGGATCAATCAACTAGTTCTCATCTTTTTACTTAGCAGGAAAACAGGAAAAAAAAACTTTTTTTTTTCAAAATTTATTACATTAGTTCTTCTGGAATCTGCCTAGTTAGCACAAATTTATGGAGAGGGATCCTCCAAAACTTTATCCTCAATACTTACCACTTGATCTTGTACAACTATCTATTCCATTCTTTCATTCATTGGTATATCGCACAAGTTGGAAGCTTTAAAAACCACTCGGGTTGAGCAATAGCAAAAGTGTTTAATGGTTATTTAGTTTGCTTTGAGAGCGAGATTTATAAGAAGATTTAAAATCTTAGTTTTAAATATACGAATGATTTCATTTTTTCTTTTAACATCGTTATTTTTTTCATTTTTTTAAAAAGGATTAAACCACATTATTAACACTTCATTTTTTCTTTTAACATCTTAGTTTTAAATATACGAATGATTTCATTTTTTCTTTTAACATCGTTATTTTTTTCATTTTTTTAAAAAGGGATTAAACCATACTATTATTTCTCATTGTAATTGTTGTTATAGCTTGATTTGTCACATCTGATATATCATGCTTTAATGGTCTTTCCTCTTTCCTAGGCAGACTCACTATACCCCATTTACTCACCATTTCCCTCATGCTCCAATTGAACCCTTTAAAAAACACTTTTGAATATACACACCGATCGCAAGTCTACAACTCGAGTATACATAGCTTGCACCACTATCACCCTCGTACATGGGGTTTTATGCTCAAAAATAAAAAAATATTTGGAGTTTCCCCATAAGTAACAAATGACTTGATTCTTGGCCTTCCATATGCCGAAAACGCTCTATTTCGACCCTTCATTTCCTATTGAAGGGCTATATATTGAGCCATTGTGAAGCATTGAAGGAGGAGAATTTTGGAGAGTAAAGAGATCATAGCGAAATTTTTCCCCATTCATACATGCTCGAGACTACATCACTTTGTCCTTGAGGAAGCCATTAGTGCTCTTTCCTAAGATTTCCATTATCTTTGTGAGCTTTCCATTGTATGGAGGATTGAAGTTACTCTTGGTATCCTTCAGTTTTTAGTTTCATTTATATATCTAGCATGCATGACAATGGATTGATTTATGGTGTCATACAAATGAAGTTTTTCTCTGTAACAATTGTTAAAAAACAATTTCAGAATAATTTGTATGTGGTTGGTTTTCTTATTAAACTAGTATAGATCCATCTTAAAAGAGCTCTACCAAGTGCCAAGAGGAATCAAATCTCTCAAGCTACAAACCCTTTTTTAGCGTTGAAATGTTGAGGAAGTGTGTGATGCAATGTTTATGGTTTTAATTTATGTAATTTGTTTATATATATATAATCTAATTTGAGTAGACATGTTATTTTTTGTAATATATTTTTTATTTTTTATAAAGGACACGTGTCAACTCTAGGATGAGCATAGAAGGAGTTACACAACTCTTCATACATGGTTGTAAAATGGGCCTCTTCAGCACAATTAGAGTTTTATTATTTAAACAAGGTTTAACTTCAAAATTTGGGAATGATGTGTGGAAGGTTAGTTTCTTATAATATGGTTATATTTGTAATGAAAAATTGCTAATTTTTTTAATAGTGCTTAAATTTAATTGTCATAAAGAATGTATATGTATTTGGGTTCAAGATTTATAATTTAATTTTACTAAAATTACAATTTTCAAAATATAATTTTAAAAAATAGATATATAATTTTTTTAAAAAGTACTATTTTTGTTTTGTTATGATAATGATCTTTGCAATTATCAAACATGTAAATCAAAATGTGTTTCTTTAATTAATCAAAGCTTAAGCCCATTACACTAGCTTTTATAACTACATCTTTATAACCAAATTTATTGGCAGTGTCCCACTCATGGTTCTTGTTATTAATCTATACTTCAAAATTTCATTAATAATTGGGTTTATTGTAGTTTTAAATAACAAAAATTTACAATTAGTATTTAAAACTATATCAAACTCAATATATATTATTTTTTAATTAAGATTAAAATTTAATTAGGTAATCACTTTTGAAATGAATAGTTTATTCTCATTATTATAGTTCAAAATGTCAATCTTCTATATTGTAAATACATACAAAGTCTAATGAATATTCAAGCTATGTTGATAGGTGTTAATAAATATTAATATTCATATGGTAGTTATATAATATTTGTTAATGTAATGTTGATAGGCTTTAATAAATATTAATACTCATGATAGTTATATAATATTGGTTCATGTAATTTTAGTAATAATGTTGATAGGCTTTAATAAAAATTGATACTCATATGGTAGTTGTGTTAATATTTTTTTAATGTAATTTTGGAATATATTATTAATTTAAAGAAAAATAAAAAATTTTGAAAAAAATAAAATAATTAATTAAAATATTATTAATTTTAATTGATTAAAAAAAAATGTTTAAAAAATTATATTATTTGAAAATGTGTATATAGCATAAAATATAACTTCTTACCCTTTTTTTCAACAAAAGAACCTCTTAGTCCTTTTAGTAATACTATAGATCTTTTTACTCCTTTTAACAATATTGAGTGTCATGGAAGCTTGCTTCACTGCAACGTCTAGATACTACTAACGCGACGGAAACCAATTTTGAAATGAAAATCGTAAATATCTTCCGGCGGAATGGGAAACCAAGATCGTGACAAAAGAGGAGGCTTATATTGCTACTGTAATGGCGATCGTGACAAAAGAATGTTGTATATACATATACTTCATTAGATTTCCTGCTTCCTAACCTTTCTTTTTGTTTTGGCTTTCTTTTGCTTAGGCAGAGTGACTTACATAGGAAGCAAGCAATTAGACCTACATTTGTTGTACAGGTAATTAAGTGGGGGGCTTGAACAAGTATACTTCATCTCTTTCTCTTTCTATTATATTGGGTGATTTCTTGGATTTTGAGAAACTTCCAATGTTGTGTACGCAGTGTGGTTTTCAAATTCATTAGGTTATTGTATTATGGAGATTCTTCAAATTGTATCTATAAGTTTAGCTAGTTGATCATCAACATTAGCAATATTGAAAGGAAATGCAATAAGCCAAGCTATTAGTCATTTTAGGTTCTGAACAAGTATTTTAGGTTTTTCTGAATCCTTTCATCCTTGTTAGTTATAAGCTTAGTATTGATCACTACTAGGGTTCGCCCAATGGTCTTAGTCTTATACAACATGAGTGGGCCTAAAAGTTAAGAGCATGTGATTCTTCTTAGGAGGTCATCACTGGTTCAAATCTGTAGATTTTTCTTAAGTTTCCAGCCACCGGTTTCAAGTAAAAAATTTGTCACAGTTTATTTCAATCTCATAAATTTAACTTGCAGGAAATAAACATAAATTTTACTAACTTAAAACACTGCTGTAAATTAAATCTTTCAAAGACAGAAAATAAATATTCAGCACTTCATTCACACACACAAAACTCAGAAATTTCAGCCAAATGGCCCTGGAAAAACCCACTAGGGGAAAACCAGTCAGAGAGAGTATTTTTATTTTTCAGGAGAAGTTTATCATTTATAGCAATACACAGAAAATATCAAACCAACTTATCTGAACACGGAAGATAAATTTCTATCTCGAATTGCATGCCGAGCAGCAAAAATCAAACTCTGATTTTTTCCCGTTTTGCCTCGATTTCTGTGCTACTATACAGACCTCGAAATCTATGCCCAATATTTTTTCTCAAAAATCGTGCCCAAAAATATGCCTCGAAAATCATGCCTGCTGCCTCAAAAATCGTACCGTACGAACTTTACAGACCAGCAATAAATGATGTTGTCTTCTCCTCAATTTTTGTGCCCTCTTTGCTGTTGTCCTTTCCCTCAATTTGCGTGCTGCAAAAATTTTCCTCTTGTTTAGGAAAAATTGAAACTTTCTCTTTTCTCTCTCTCGGCTCTCTCTTCTCACTTCAATCTGCAAAAGTGAGGCAAAATGTCTTTCCCATGCCTTTTTGAGAAAACCCTAGGTTGAGTCTAATATAACAATGGAGATTAGATTAGATCAAGCACTGAAATTAAATGCTTATATTTTATTTCTAAAATATTAATTTCACTCACCCACTTAAATTTATCAAAAAGTGACTTTAATGCTCTAAAGTCAAATTAAATGCTTTTACTTAAGCCATTTAATGCAAGGGTCACTTTATGTCCCCTCTCTAAGTGACTAAGGAAAAAGTCACTAAGGGAACACTTTCCTAGGTACAAAACTAACACTCCCTCTTACCAAGGAAGGTGTTCTGCACCACTCCCAACTTGTCTCTCCCCAAAGACTTTGTCAGTATGTCTTCTACCTGATCATCAATGGAAATGTACTAAAGCATCACTGCCCCTCTCTGAACATAGTCTCGGATGAAATGATACCTGATCTCAATGTGCTTTGACCTGTCATGGAAAAATGGATTCTCAGAGAGCTGGATGCAACTCTGATTGTCACAGCAAATAACCGTAGGCCTAAGCTCCTGACCAAATAGATTCACCTGCAACTTGCGAAGCCGCAAGGTCTCACAGCTGACCAAGCTGGCTACCATGTACTCAGCCTCTGCAGTACTCAATGCAACGGACTTCTACTTCCGACTAAACCATGACAATGCTGCCAAGCCCAAACCGAAACAACATCTGGAAGTGCTCTTTCGGTCTGCCACACTACCTGCCCAATCTAATCCCCTCTGACCTCCTGTAGTCCAAACCAAAATCCACTGTCCCTGAAAGATAGCACCACACATGTTTTGCAGCGACCCAATGCACACTCCTAGGCTCAACCATGAATTGGCTAAGAGTGTTCACTGCAAAACACAAATTTGGCCGAGTGTTGACTAGATACATCAATGACCCAATAAGCTGACGGTATAAAGTAGGATCCACCAACTCTCCCTCAGAAGCATGAAGCTTCTTCCAATTGGTGATCATAGGTGTCGACATAGGCCTGCAATCCTCCATCCCGAATCTCCTCAAAATATCAACCGCATACTTTCCCTGCCCCAGGAAAATATGTCCAGGCTCCTGCCAAACCTCCAATCCCAAAAAATAATGCATCAGCCCAATATCAACCATCTCGTACTCTACTGCAAGATCGTTCTTGTAAGATGCAATGGGTCTCTCTCTCCCTGTGATAAACAAGTCATCAACATATAGCAGAAGAAGAAGCGGATCATCTCCAACCATGATGAAGTAGAGATTCGGATCTACTTCACTCTTATGAAACCCCATACTCAGCAAGTAAGAATCAATCCTAGAGTACAAAGCTCTTGGAGCTTGCTTCAGCCCATAAAGGGCCTTCTTCAACCTGCATACATGTGTCACTCTGTCATGTATCTCAAAGCCCTGAGGCTGCTCAATGTAAATCTCCTCCTTTATGATCCCATTGAGAAATGTGGTCTTCACATCCATATGATGGATATTCCAACCGATTTCCACCGCAATGGAAATCAATGCCCCAATAGACGTATAATGAGCAACTGGCGCAAAAGTCCCATCATAATAAATGCCCTCAACCTGTGAAAAGCCCCGCACTACAAACCTGGCTTTGTACTTCTCCACACTCCCATCTGTCGCATGCTTCAACTTGTAAAGCCAACGAGAAGTCACCACTGACTTCCCCTCCGGTCTCGGAACAATCTCCCATACATCATTCTTCATGATGGAGTGGTACTCATCCATCATGGCATCTCTCTATACCGAATGCTGGGAGGCCTCCTCAAAAGTAGAAGGCTCAGAATCTCGTGTACAAGCCACCAACACCATGCCCAATATGTTAGGCATCTTCATGGCTCTCACCTTGTCACTAGGTGTCCCAGCCTTTAAGGCATCTTTCAAGGTCTCTTGAAGCCACTTAGGCTTCTTCTTTCCTGAACGCTCTTCCCACACTGGCCTGTCCTCATCTGAAGAACTACCAGAGCTAGAAGCCCCAGTCATCTATGAACCTGAAGCTGGTGTGCCAACACCAGGTGTACCCTATAATCCTGATCCCGATCCCCTGTAAGTTGTACCTATAATAGTAGACCCATCACTTGTCCCCAGAGACCTTGCTGGCCTAACCATTGAACCTGGTGAACCTGTGCCAACACTCAGTGGTTCTGTAACCCCAGAAACCTATGATCCTAACTACTGCGTAGATGGAACCTGTGCCACAACCTTAGGTGCAGGGACCTGCTGCTCTCCCTGCTCTGACTCTCTTGACCTCCTGAAGGCTCGCTCCTCCTCAAACTTCACATCCCTCCTCACCACCACTTTTCTCTGAGAGGGAAGATAAATGTGGAAATCCTTCGCAATCTCATCATAACCCACAAAGATGCCCTTCTCTGCAGTGGGCTCCAACTTTGTCCTCTTCTCTGAAGGGACATGAGAGTAAGTCAGACTACCAAATATACGAAAAATGGCCAACTTCAGGTTTCTTTCTTGAAAATCACTCCTTAGGTGTCATATTCCCCACTGCTCGATGGGGATTCCTATTCTAAAGGTATACAGCGGTGCTGCAAGCCTCAGCCCAGAGAAAGAAAGGAAGTGACTGGTCTGTAACATAGCTCGGGCTGCTCCAACAATGGACCTGTTCTTCCTCTCTGCTACTCTATTCTGCTCTAGAGTATATGAAACTGTCAACTATCTCCTAATCCCCTCCTATCTACAAAATCTATCAAACTCCTTGGAGGTATACTCACCCCCGTTATCCGATCTCAAGACTCGGATCTTCCTCCCTGTTTGGTTCTCCAGAAGAGATTTGAACTCTTGGAACCTCTACAAGACTTCCTCAGACTTCTTGCTCTTCAGAAAGTAGATCCAGGTCTTCCTAGAATGGTCATCAATGAATGTCACATAATACTTGTATCCTCTCAAGGACACAGAAGACATAGGTCCGCATAAGTCTGAATGTATCAAGTCAAGAGTACCAATTGACCTACTATCACTACTCGAAAAAGTAGTCTTGGTGTACTTTCCCAAAGCACACCCCCTACACACATCACTTTTCCCTGTGCTGAACTCCAGTAAACCTATCACCATGTGCCTCAACAACCCCAAGGCTGGATGATGCAAGTGAGCCATCCTCCTATGCCAAATCTCACACAACTCACTACTGCTGCTATGTGCGAAAGCATGTTGCGACTAAAACAAGAGCCTATACAGTTTCCCACATCTCGCTCCAGTGGCAACCAAAGCAGATGGTCCTGCAGTCTTGGGAAACATATGCACGTGTCCATTTAGGAAAGACATTCCAAGGCCCTGATCCTCGATCATGGAAACTAACACTAGGCTCTTCTTCAGCCTAGGTACATACAATACATCCCGCAATACCATGGGACTCATGGACTCCCTCTGAAATGTAATGGTCCCACGTCCAACTACACTGACTACTGAGTCATCTTCCGACACAACCTCCACATCTGTATCTTCCTGCGAAAGCTTGGAGAACATCTCACTAGCACCTATCATGTGGCTCAAGGCTCCGCTATCTATGTACCAAGTGCTGGAAGTAGATGCACTGTAAGAATGGTCTGTCACACAAGAAACTACTCCCTCTGTCTGTCAACATCCACACTAGTGAGAATGGATGCTCTCTCTCTCTCAATATGCCCAGTGCATAGTGAAAAATCACTCTAAAATCTAGCTGCAAAATCATCGATCTCAGCTGAAGCGGCTGTTTGCTGCTTCTTCTTCTTCTTCTTCAGACACGTAGCATCATAGTGTCCCATATTGTGACATGCAAAGCACTTCACAGTGCTCATATCCTTCTTCTTCCCATCATAGTGCCCCACCCTTCTTGGGACCTTTCTTGCTCTTCTTCTTCCCCTTCGTTGTCAATGCCACATCCTCCTCATCCCCTCTACTAGTAGAGCCATTGCTCTGCAAGAAACCCCTTTGAGTCTCCTCTTGAACAAAGTCATCACATACTCTGTCCCAAGATGGTAGGTTCTCTCTAGCCACCAACCCCTGAACAAACACAACCCAAGGTGCAGTCACCCCATTGAGGGATGTCCGCACTAACTCAGAAGCATCAATGGCCACCCCAACAGCTGCAAGCTCATCTCTCACTTGAGAGATCCTAGTAAGATAAGTCATACATGCCTCTCCTTTGACCATCATGATGTTCTTCAGCTTCTCTCTAAGTACCATCTTCCTGTTTTCATTAGTACTAGCAAACAAACCAGTCAAAGCAGTCCACATTTCATGCGCATGATCCTTCGCTGAAATGTGAGGAATAACATGGTCTTTAATAGCATCTAAGATTATCTTCATGGCTTTAATATCCTTATTAAAGGATGCAAGTAATACTGCATCAGTAGAAGGAGAAATAGTAACGGTATTTGCTGTAGTGTTTCTAACTACTTCCTCCCACAACTCATTCTCCCTTAGCACAAGTAAAATCTGGGCTTTCCATGAGACAAAGTTCACTGCCCCATCCAACCTATCCTCAGATCTCAACCCCACGGAAGTCATTTTCTCAAAGAACAAGTTTCAGCAAAATGTACTACTGTCACAAATGTTTTTCTGAATTCTGGAAATGACTGTTTCACTGCTGAAACTTAATTTTCTACCACAACTCGCTCTGATACCGTGTAGATTTTTCTTAAGTTTCCAGCCACCGGTTTCAAGTAAAAAATTTGTCACAGTTTATTTCAATCTCATAAATTTAACTTGCTGGAAATAAACATAAATTTTACAAACTTAAAACACTGCTGTAAATTAAATATTTCACAGACAGAAAGTAAATATTCAACACTTCATTCACACACACAGAACTCAGAAATTTCAGCCAAATGGCCCTAGAAAAACCCACTAGGGGAAAACCAGTCAGAGAGAGAGTATTTTTATTTTTCAGGAGAAGTTTATCATTTACAGCAATACATAGAAAATATCAAACCAACTTATCTCAACCCAGAAGATAAATTTTTGTCTCGATTTGCATGTCGAGCAGTAAAAATCAAACTCTGATTTTTTTCCTGTTTTGCCTCGATTTCCATGCCACTGTATGGACCTCGAAATACATGCCCAATTTTTTTTCTCTAAAATCGTGCCTAGAAATCTGCCTTGAAAATCATGCATGCTGCCTCGAAAACTGTACCGTACGGATTGTATGGACCAGTAATAAATGTTGTTGTCTTCTCCTCAATTTGTGTGCCCTCTTTGCTACTATCATTTCCCTCGATTTGGGTGCTGCAAAATTTTTCCTCTTGCTCAGGAAAAATGGAAACTTTCTCTCTTCTCTCTCTTAGCTCTCTCTTCTCACTTCAATCTGCAAAAGTGAGGCAAAATGCCTTTCCAATGCCTTTTTGAGAAAACCCTAGGGTGATTCTAATCTAACGGTGGAGATTAGATTAGATCAAGGGTTGAAATTAAATGCTCATATTTTATTTCTAAAATATTAATTTCACTTACCCACTTAAATTTATCAAAAAGTGACTTTAATGCTCTAAAGTCAAATTAAATGCTTTTACTTAAGTCATTTAATGCAAGGGTCACTTTATGTCCCCTCTCTAAGTGACTAAGGAAAAAGTCACTAGGGGAACACTTCCCTAGGTACAAAACTAACAAAATATAGAGGGGGGTAGTGTATGTACACCTCTGTAGACTTTAGCAGTTAAATCCCTGCTTAGAGGGGGTCCCTTGTCCCACAAACAAGAGGGTATTATACACCAATTTGATGTCTCACTTGACAGTAACCTTAAAAATAAATTATTATTATTATTATTATAAAATCCCCTCCCCTTCCAAGCTCTAGTTCCAAGCTTATCAAAGATGTAAACACCATCCATTGGCCAATTCATTGCTGTAGTTGTAGGGGTCTAGCCTTTACCTTGCAAGAGGAGGCCAGTTCCCCTGTTTCCTCATTTTGCTGAGAATATGAACTATTTCTCCACATTCTTATTGACCTTGACCTAACAGAAACCACAACAAGAAAACACAATGAGCCTCTCAATGACACAGAAAATGCTACCTTCTCTTTGGTGCACACACATACACAAATCTTCAAATTAGAGGATTGTCCAAAATATTGACACTTTTTTTACAATTTCTTACACCTTTTGGCCCAAGATTGAATTTGGACAAGGCTCTAACCAGACTAAAAGGATAGTTTTCAAACACAACGGCAGGATTGCTTTCTTAATGTTAAAAAATCAGACTCCTTTCTTCGTAGCAAAGTCAACTGAAGGTTTTGGGTATAAATGTATTATCTTCGTCCAAAGATACCTCAAATTTTGGTTTATAAGTTTTTATCTCATCTCTATGAATTTCTGCAAGACAAAAATAAAAATAAAAAAATTGTGGCAAGTACACAGATTCTGCCAAACCCGCTTTACATAAATCCAAAAAAGACACCGCGTTATCCCTTCTCCACAGGGATCAAAATTGAACCCGTCATAGCCCGTCAAAGGCCTCCTAGCCCATCTCAGAAGTGTAATTCAATAATTTCCCGTCAAAAGAAAAGACAATTTTAAATTTTGACTGGTTATCAAGAAGTGCAATGTTTATTTTAAAATTTCATTAGAAGTGTGAGGTGCAAAACTTCCCATCAAACATTTATTCATCTGAAATCTGAAATCACCCATTTATTCATCTGAAATCTGAAATCACAGTACAGCTTTAATTATCTAGCATGCGATCTTTCTAGATCTTTGCCAAAACTGTTGGTACAAGGGATTTCTTAATCAAGAGGCAAGACAGATCATCTGGCGTAAACTAGAGTAAATAAATATCATGTATGTTAACAACTTGGCTCCGTAACTTCTGGTGCGTAATTTGGGAGCCCTTGTCGGCGAGTGATTTGATCCTTATCCTGTCGTTGGGTGGGAACGTGGCAATGAAATCCTCCTACAGGCAACTACCATGGGCATGATGGGCTAATGGCGGGCTATTTGAATTGAGATTATCTCCGACAGATTTTGTGAGGTCCGTAGGGCTCATCTGAGGTACGAGGATGAGGGAATAGTTTCAATTTCTTACTGAGATCTCCAACATAATTATTTTGTCGGAGCTTCCACTGATGAAGATACCCATTTTAATTTTGAATCCGGCTAAGGTAATTAATCCATTCGCTGGCGATTGAGTTTATAAGAAGCTGAGGGCTTTGCCGGCTTCGACCGCGCAACCTCCCCGTTGTCAAGTGGAAGGATGCAACGTAGTGTTGGCAATTGCAAATGCAAAAGAATATCACAAGAGACATAAAGTTTGTGAAATGCATTCCAAAGCCCCCAAAGTCATTGTTCTTGGTACCGAGCAATGCTTCTGTCAGCAGTGTAGCAGGTAACTAACCAGGAGACGGTTGCACCTCACTGTTTTTTTTTCTGAGTAGGTCAACATGGATCCATACATATTAAGTATATAATTTGATAATACACATGAATAATTGGTTGTTGTGGTGCCTATCTAGATTCCATGGCATAGCAGAATTTGACGACGCAAAGAGAAGTTGCAGGAGAAGGTTGGCGGGACACAATGAACGGCTGAGGAAGAACTCATTAGATTCATTGGCTAACTCCGGCAGCCAAGATAATTTTATATAAATTTTCCTTTCCTGTTACTGTAAGGCGGAGATGTGCATGCATTCAAGCACAAGTTAATTAGTTGACAACCTATTACTTTTTGAAGAC
>LPNX010259290.1:13987-96890 GCA_001517045.1 Pseudotsuga menziesii
ATCAGTCGACAAAGTAGCGTACAAATGATGTTGTCTGCGAGGGCGTGTGGTTCAATAGGGCGAGGTTTACAACAGCTTGTTTATCTACAATTAACCTTTTTAAGATCATAGACAGGATAGATAATAATAGAAGTAGCCATAAGGTCAAAGCTAGAAGGTAGGTCATCACGAATAGCTTCAATGTAAGGAATCATTGCTCGAAGCTCTGGTCAAATAGATTGAACACAATGTAGGCAGGGATATACATTCACTTGTGCAATTTTACAAATCCCATTAAAATGACAAATCCCATTTTGCAATTTAATTTTTTTGTTTTTAATTAATGAAATGTACAATTAATTTATTACTGTCATTTGAAATGTGAGTTTTTTGAAATCCCTTCATCAATCAAGGGCTGCATGAATATATAACCTTCTATATGAAATTAAGACTAGCCCTTCAATCTTGATCCCTGCTTCTCCACCGTGATTCCCTCGATTGCACTTCTGAAGATGAGTTTGACAAGGATGATGAGATCAATTATTGTGGATCCAACTCAAATAATTTTTCCAATCGCTCCAGGGGGGCAATAGCCACAACAAAAACTACCAAAACATTTCTCACGCCAATGACCTAGGGTGGTCGTTGACTTGTGGGGGTATGAGCATGAATGTGAGGTCCCATTCTAAACAACTAATTCGCCAATTGGGAAAGGGCCCTCGTTATGGACATGACACTTGGTCTACTCTACTTAGTGGGTGTATTGGTTGTAAGCACAAAGTTGCAATCAAGAGGATCAAGCTTGAGAGCTTGCGGTGTTCATCTATGTGGCGCTAGAATGTCTGCATCTTTTATGGAGCTTGTGAGAAAGAAGGAAAGCTTTGTATGGTGATAGAATATAATTACATGAGTTCTGTGTAGGAAAAGATGCAACACAATGAAGGCCTCCTTATATTGGAGTAGATCTTAAGGTACTATGTCACTTCACCAACTTTTTAGCTGTCATAAATTGACAACATATTAAGCTCCCATATAGATATCCAAGGTTATTCAAAATTATTTTGAAATAATAATAGTCTATTTTAAATACAAATATTCTATCAACACAAGGACTCATGGATATCTGTCGGACTCATGGATATCTGTCTCTAAGGAATATGCTATATGCATCCTTATGTAGTACAACTTTCATCTTAAAAATTTGTCTTTATTATAGCATGATTTCCACACCTCAGGAATCATGCCTTGATGAGCTTCCCTTGTCCCTCTACAGACTCACTGTACCCCATTTATTCACTATAGCCCTGATGCTTCAAATTATCCCTTAAAAATACAATTTTGAAGATATACATGGGTCATTAGTTATGCAGCTCACGTATATGCATCTTGCACATTACAGCCCACATGCATTGGGTTTTGTGCTTAAAACAAAAAAAAATTGTAGTTTATCTCATCAAGTAATGAATACCTTGATCCTTGGCCTTCCATATGCCGGGAAACGCTCTGATTCGACCCTCCATTTCCCATTTGAGGGCTATATACTGGGTCCTTGTGAAGCATTGGAGGAGGAGAAACTTTGAGAGTAAGGAGACTATAACAAAAATTTTCCCCGTTGCTATATACTTGAGTATGCATCCCTTTGTCCTTGTTGATAGAAACATTTGTGTTCATCTCCCAATCTCTCCATTTCCTTTGTGAGCTTGCTCTGTATGAGGATTAAATTGGTGGAGGATTAGGTGGAGGGACTCGATTTATTAGTTTTGATGAGGTGGTGATAGAGGTTTTCACATTGTATCTATGTTTTTACATTAATATAAATATCCATTTCTCGTCCAAATTTCTTATGCAATTGTTTATATTTATCCATGGTTGTAATTGCTTTATACATGTTTAAATCAATTATGCTAGATTGAATACTAACACTTAATATATTGTATGCTTATATATATATATATATATATATATATATATATATATATATATATTTGTTGTTGAGGGAAAATTGTAGGGGCAAGCTTTTGATCACGAGCTCAATGGTGGTCTTCTTCAAACATCTGGTTGAGGTATGGTTTCGATCCCTTAGTTTTTAATTTATTTAATTTATCTAACATACTTGAGAATGGATCCGATTTCTAGTGGCATACTGTCTATTATGGTCCACCCCAAACCATAGGAATATTTTATCCGTAAAAGAATTGGCGACCATATTGGGGAAGTTTCTTTTGTTGGGGTTTTTGGGTGCATTTTCGCTCAAATTCCTCTCTGGTTTTTTGTGTTTCTGTGTCTCATTTGGGATTATAGTCATTGGTGGATAGTTACTTGGAGTGGTTTATCCTTTAGCTCGGTTTTTCACCACCTTCTTCCTTGTATACGTGGGTCACAGTGTTTAGAGTCCCATATATACATGAACTGTCCTTTGGCAGGTTCCATACATATGCTGATGTTCTCTAAACAATCGTATACACCTCAAATTTTGATTGGTATCTTGGTTTGAGAGATTGTTGGGTGGGTTGAGAGTGTTGTTGAGTCTTCCAAGGTCCTTATGTTGTATGCTGACTGCCTTTTTTGCAATTGGAAACCTCCTCTTTTTTTAATTTTTCTTTAGGAAGTTGTTCTTGTCATTTTATCCCTTTTTGTTTTGTTTTTAGCGCATTAGTCCTTAAGTCTCAATATCTTTCTTGGCTTGTGTCTTGTTTCTTGCAGCATGGAATGAGAATTTAATGGTTTTTTTTTGCATTTTCATTCATTTACTTTGAAAATTCAAAAATATTTGCATTGGTGCATATTCATTTTCATTTTGCATTTACATGGAAGTAAGTACATGCATCATTTTGCTTGGGATGAAATTAGTCATTAGGATTTCATTTAGGAAAGATTGCATTTTCATTTTCATTTGAAAGGGAAAGGATTTATTATGCATTTCATTGAGTGGCATACCATCTTTTCATTTAGAACCAAGATTGTACTTCGCATTGATTTTTGGTGTGCATATTTGCTTTTATTGTTGAGCCATAACATCACTAGTTTCATGGTCATATCCATTGAGTAAGCACGACCACTTAGAATAAACACTTAATTTAAAATTGATTAAAACAAATTTTATTTTATAGGGTGCACCAACAAGCTTAGGTTTTAGAGTTTTGGAATAGGATTTTGCGAGTAAAATTCTCCAAGACTATAAAACAAAAACATTTCAGGTGTCTGACTAGGGAGAGGAGAAATCCTTGCTATAATCAGTGCTCGCAGGAAGCTCCTCTTACATAGGACTTAAGCATGCCAAATGTTGAGACACAGTCGGTTCCCTTTAGTTTGAGTCCTTTTACGTTCAGCATGCCAAATGTTTCAGCTAGTATTCCATCATCCATCCAAGGTCCTAGTACAGAACCTAGTGTTAGATTGGGGGGCACATCAACCCCTTTCACTTCATATCAGTTTGGAGGTGGTCATATTCCTCCTTTTACTCCATTGTTGGGGGGTGGCCACCCCTTCGTATGGTCTTCACACTAGTGTTCATCTTGTTAGGGGTAGTGGTGGATGTGTGAACGTTGGGTCTATGGATTACATCCCTTATTTCATCCCATCTTCCACTACACCTATTCCGTCAAATGCATTTCTCATGAGGAATCCTCCCCATATTCCAAGTGGACCCTAGAGAAGTTTTGATCCATTTGGTTACATTCTTCCCTCGTCGTCCGGCATCCTTGTGTCTATAGGTTACGTTCCTCCCCAGGTTTCAGGGGGTCATCTAGTACACCAGATGAGTAATTTTGGTTATATGGTTCCCCCTTGTCAAGAAATTCCCCAAATCCAAATTCCTGTGCACCATTACAAGGGTCATATGGGAGGAGGTTACTATCCAACTGATCAAGGTCATATCCTTTACCAGAAGCAACTGTATCATAACCAATATTTCAAGGGAGCATGGAATCAGATGGCACAACCTAGGATCTTGTTTTTAACTACCTTAAACTTGCATGATCTATCCAAATTGATGAACGACTCAGTGTGACACGATCAGGAATGGCCTCTTTTTCCCACCAAACTTCCTTCGTATGTTCCAAATTTTGAAGGTAAGAATGGCGAGGATCCTGGTGATCATGTTACTGTTACACCCAAAAACTGTCTTAATTATTGATCACTTAAAGTCCCTTGACCAAATCATCTTTTGGTATTGTATTGCTCAAACCTAGGTAGTTTGATGCACCTTGCCTCCTGGAACATAGCATTAGACATACCCAACACCTCTTGTCCACTAATAGAATGCATCGATGGTGTGTGTCACCTAACCACAATGAGCATCGACACACTTATCCCTTTTGCAGAGAGTGTTAGTAGTCCAAAAAGGGTAAAAAATAGAATATTTGAGAAACTTCTAGAAGAAATCTCTCGTGGAGGATGATCCTAACTACTTGGGATAGGTGGCACTTCAGCTCCTAACCCATAGGGACCATTCCCTAGCTTCTTCCCAAAAGATCTCAACTCCTTCGGGATTCCTTTAACCTATAAAAGAAAGCTACATGGACTATGTGAGGGAGAGACCAATATACCACCTTTATGCTATTGGATTCATGTTTGGTATATGAGGCAAAGAGAAAGTAGTTGTGAGTGAGATGTTGCATAGTTTGTAGTGTGTGTGTGAGAGTGAGTCAAAATATTTTGTAAATGCAAAGATGTGACATCAAGGCTTTGGTTGTGGCTTTCTTTTCTCATTTTTTAATACAAACATGTTTACCTTTCCCATAAATGATTCATGTTGATATAGATTATTTATTATTATTTTCCTTAATGATTAGTATAGATTACTGAATTGTCTTGTCGCTCTCGTATTTTGTCTTGTTTTTTGTGTTCTTTGCAGGTACAACTGATCGATAAGGATCTAAAAAAAAGGATGACCTTCCAAACTCAAAGTAAGGAGAGCTTAACATTCAAGTAGTTCAGTCATCTAGGGAAAGGATACATCGCTGTGGATTTTTGTTCTAGATCCCCCCCATGCAGACAAGAGGAAAAAACCGTGTCCACGCTGACTAAAATATTCCCAGTAACAAAATTGGCGACCATATTGGGGAAGATACAATTAGATTTGGGAAAGATACAATTATATTTGTGAATTTTTTATGTCACTTTTTATTACAAGATTATTTGTTTTCTTACTCATTTAAATATTTAAGGTGAGTGGTCCACCTTACTACACTCTCATTTTCCTTCTCTAGTTCGTTTTTTACTTACCTTCATTCCAGTTTGATCCACATTGGTTTATCCTGCAGGTTATTTGGATTTTTGGTTCTCTAGATCCGCTGACGCACCTAGGTTATTCTGACAGAGTGCAAACCCTTTGCTGACACCTTTTGTCTATTCTCACAGAGCTCTATTGATGCCTCTTTCCCAGAGACAAAAAGCGTTGTTTGCGTTGCTTCACAGTGTGCAAAGTGCACTAACCCCTCAGGGATTCCCTGTTTCAGACCTGGAAAGTGTGCCGAGGTAGGTCTATAGTGACCCTTTTGGTTTGATTCTATATTATTGTTGGGAGTGTTTTTAGCTTGCATTTTTAAGCGAAATGAAGTGCATTTTATATGATTCCTAGGGGGGCAGGAATCGTATATTTTGCAGTCTCTTTGAATTATTTTCTCTTTACATTCAAAGAAGAGTTGATGTTTCTTGCATTGAATTTTACATTTGTTTCTTTGCTTGAAACCTCTTTCTCTCTTATGTGGATTGTATTCAATGTAATTGGAAAATTTGCATTTCATTTTAGTGTACATTTGTTGAGTTTGTCTTGAGTTCTCTTATCTTTGGATCATTGTTTGTTTCCTTAGATCTTTGTAGAAGAGGAAAATAGATCTTTCATTTCCTTAATAGTTAAAAGATAAAGTTTTGAGAGTAAGCAGGTTGTTGATACCCGTACCCATAAGGTGAATAAGTCTGTGCATACTACGGTCTATAATAAGGTCCATAAGACATCCCATGAGATGTCCCATGAGACACTCCGTAAGTAGGAATATATGCTCCGGAAGTAATAACATGACCTCCAGAAGTAGGGATACAACCTCCCGACACAACAGAAGGTACTTGAGTGTGAGACACTGTCAATACCCCAAATTTTCACAAAAATTTAAAATTTTTGAAATAACATAAAATGCTGAGATTGCAGTTTATTAACAATTAACGGTTAGCAAAAAGAGAAACAGTTAATAGATTAATTTGCATAAACTCAATTATGTTAACTCAACAGTTTTCTTATTAACACAATCTTAATTTTAACTTGCGCATTAATTCTATATTTGGTTTACTGATGAGTTCTATTTATGACAGTAGGTGGAATCTGACTTTGAATTCCGGGGCTTACTTAGCATTTATGCTAACGCAAATGGATTATTTGTTCTTACAAGTTTACAGGTATAAATGACCAAGTATCGTCTTTAAATTCATAAAGCATCCTGCAATATTTCTATTTACAATTAATAAGCTTAGATTATAAGCTGCTGTAATCCAACCTACTTCCGTAAGGTAACACAGTTTGTTTTCTTCTGTTGCTATTGTAAACGAAGTTCAGATGATTGTATTTCTTCCTGTAGAGTATGTAGAGACAGTACTACTTCATTTGGTTCTAAGCAGTTTATTTTATCTGCTTGATATTCTTTATTTTCAAAATGCATACCCTAGCAATTCTATATTACATTTCTTGTATTAGGTTCTATCTAAGAACAACTTCCAGGGTTGGTGTTTTTCTTATCAAGCCAATATTTTCTTCTTATGTTAACCTTAGTAATTTGGTAAGAATGTAAAACTATACTCCAAGTAATGAGAAAATGCCACAACTTTTAAGATAAGATCTCATGGATCTGTATTAAGTAAAAGAGTTCATAGGAAAATGTTCTTACATTTCACTTTTCCATTACATAGTTTGCTATCAAAACTTTGCTAATTTCTAAGATTTAAAAATGTGCATAAACTATTTGTTTATTGACATAAAAGGTTTTATTAGTGTTACATTTGCATAATACTTATGATCCTACCCAAACGACACTATGCAAATTACTCAAGTTGAATGCTGTGTAATCATTTACACCACCATGAAAGGAACTAGAACTAATAGATAGTTATTCTTACACTATTCACTAAACTGTTTATAAGACAATGCTTTCATAATTATCCTAAAATACTATTGACAACAACTTAGTTATTACACAACCTATATCACAATGATGATATTATTATATAAAATTTGATGAGTTGTAACCAATTCAAAAGGGGTTAATACCTATATAGGGATTATTCTTATTACTATGATAAATGTTTATATAATCTTTTAACATCTCCATAAGTCAATTATTAGTGCAAAATTACAGTAGAGAAACACGATTCTCACGAGATTACTAATAAAATCTCTTACCAATAAAATATGTAAGATTTATTTTGGGTCACGAGGATATAAGGTTATGATATGTGTTATGTCAATCGTTATCATAATGTTGCATACCCAGACCAATAATGAGCTATGCACCAAACGTTTAAACTATTATTGTATGATTTGAAACCCATGCAAACTATAATGTTGTTTTGATGAAATCATTTGGGAGATTTAGTTGATTATTATGGATCACAGGTGACTATGGAAAGTCAACCCACTGCATGATTATATTGATGCGGCCACGCGGAAATTCCTTGGCCATGCACTGGTTGCATAAATAGTTGTCACTGCCTAAGCCTTGGCTTATTCGATTTCCGACATTTGTGTTGGCCCCTTGGGTTGCTCTGAAAGCTCCCATGGCGGTCGTGAGTTGCAGATAGCTACAAAGGCTCCAATGTTGGCGTTTGTCATGGCTTACTCCCTTGAGCCAGATTTTGTTGCTCGCCTCCTTTGTGATTTCTTTACTTTGATCATAGTTTACTGCCCTCCTTATATATGGCTTTACGACTGCTTGAAACTCCTTTTTGCTGCTCCTTCTGTCATGGTCTGTCATTGGTGGAAGCTTCAGCTTATTGTATGTGATGGTGTAGCTCCTTCGTCTTAGGGTTTTGGAGTTTAGTTTACCTATTTGCATGTTAGTGACAGTCCGACTCCATCCTTGCATACTCCTTGCAGCCATTGCTCAGACTTACCTACACCCCTATTGTTAGTGTGGAAAGCACCAGAGTACTTTCATCTTCATCCTCGGCGAGAATGAGGGTTTGGATCTTCTTAGCGTTGGTTATGGCATTGTTGTTCCTCCGAGGTTCCATCGTTTTCACTTTCAGCTGAGGTAAGGAAAAATAAATGAGAGCTATTACTCTTTACGGTTCCATTCTTTATATATTTCTTTATTTTTAATTAAATTCTGGTTTTTGTTTTGCAGGTTACTCGTCTCCATAGTTGACAGTCATGCTGTACCAAAAAAAATGGCTCATCGTATCATCCACGGTGAGCTTTGGTTTCAAACATGGTCCTCCCTACTTGTACAGACTTTTGCAGTTGGAAGAATTCTCGGCCATGTTGCACCCAGTATTGTGTTGCTGTCCTTCGTTTTTATAGTTTTTGTTTTGGATTAAACCCTTGCTTGTCGCAAGGTGACTTCGGCTTTAAGCTGTAACTTGTGAAACTCTCCTCTCGTATTAGGGTTGAACTTACAGTTTTGTAATATTATATTAATATTATCCATACTCCATAACATGATATGGGTATTCAGCTTTTCGCTTAGTTTCTTTTTGTACTTTGGTAAAGTTTTGACTTACATTCGGCCTTCGGGCTAGTTATTATAATGTAAATATCTTAAGACAGTCTGTCTGTAAGTTAAATTCGTTTTCCTTTATGTATTTGTATTTTATCTCTGTGTAAATGAATTTAAATTGTTCTTTTAATGGTTATATGAAAAGAAATAAGTTTACTGATTATCTTGGGTTACTACTATAATGGTTTTGTATATTTTAAAGAAAACTGAGTAATTTCAGCTTAGAATTTCGAACTAGGGTTTTAACCCTATTTAACTTGTAAGAAGATATTTTCTGTATTGTTAATAAATAGATTAGATTATTGTTAATAAAATTTCAAACCATTTCAGTACTCAAGGATTTCCAGGTTAGGGTTTAATGAATTAAACTATGGTTCTTTAAGATTCCTTCATTTTGTTTAAAGAATTGTTAATTTATAAACGATATTATTTATGTAATACTATTATCTGTATATAATATAAATACTTAAGCTTGTATTTTTGCATACACTTATTTAATAAAGACTGTGACTAATCTGTATTAGTTTAGTTCATTCAGTAGTATTATTTCTGTTAGCTTACTAAGAAATGAAATAAGGGTTACGACCCTATCATTTTTCCTTTACATGTATAATCTGTTTACAAAACCATTTCTTGTTATAATACTTATTAATTTAAACATAAATTACCGTCGTATCTTAGTTATTTTAATTATATAAATAAATTATTGTTGGAGCTATATAGTTCTCTGTTAAGATACTCTTTATCTTTAGATTAATTTGTCTTTAGAAATATGTATGTTACTAAACTCTATCTAGGGTTCGAATAGTTGCAGGTTAAGTTGATTATTATAATCAGTAAAAGAACTAAACTAAAAGAACCATACTTAATTCTTTGCTTAACATAAAAAGATAGGCATTACATCTGAGTTGTTTCTATCTTCTCTGTTTCAGGATAGCAGTGTAGTTTATAGAAGAATGTACTGTACAAAATAAATAACTTACCTACTTGAACAACTCGTGAATATAATACATTGCTATTAGTAAAAATAATATGGCTATTTCTTTTTCTAGCATTCTTAATACGCAGTCTGTTTTAAACAGTAAACCTAACTACACAGATTAATATTCTTTTTTGAAAGCAACTATCTACAGAAAGAAAATATTCTCTAAAATAAATAATAACTTTAATCAAATCAGAATTCTATCATATCTTTCAATTATTTAAATTATACTGCATGTGCTAGAGTACGGTCTGGTCCATTCCAGATGGGGAAAAACACAGGTTAGGATTATTTCATCAAATACAGATTCAATATTCAAATAACTAAAATATTACAAGCTTTAATAGTTCACTACAAAACATGTAAATCATTCATTATTCATTCATTCTCAGATATAAATTTTAACACAGTAAATAAAAAACTATAGAACCTGTTTTAAGCTGGAAAACAACAGCGTTGGGAGGCCGTTCCTCCCTACCAACTCCTGGAGAGCACTCAAACAACGACTTCTCAGGACCCCCGAGCCTGTTCCTGGTCTCCTTGGCTAAGAATTGGTGGAGCATGCAATAAGATACTAGTCCAATGACTCAGTACTAACTCTGCACTCAGCAGTAAGATCCTTCAACCGAAAAGTTGTACTAGATCACTTTCTGTAGTTTACCCCTCAAACACATTCCACAAATTCCCTTCCCAATGAAATCCTCTGAATTACATTCACCTGAATGGTTCTCTTCTTGGAATGAGCAGCCTCAGTTCTCTTCAAATGGGTATTTCTATTAAGATTTCCTAGGTATTTTTGGGTTAATTGTCATTAATTGAGCCACCTGCTCTGATCCCACTTTCTTTGGGGATCATGACCCCAAATGTAGGGAGGTTGCCACCTGCAACATTGGAAGTGTCTGAGGATGATGCCACTTGTCTATTTGCTCTCCACCCAGTCTCCTCCACCAACTTGACCAGTAAACACTCTTTTAACAACTCTCCCAAGCTATTGTCTCCACTTTTATTTATTTATAATTACAATATTCAGAATTACATTCACACCCTTGACTCTGATGAGTCATCATTTACAACTTAGCATAAAATTTAACATATTGTCTTGAAATAAAATCAAATATGATAATATATTTCTTTTTACAAAATTGGGGCATGTGACAGACACAAATGGGCGAGTAGCAGCAGTACAGACATGACTCGTAGCAACGTTCCAGCTCGAAGGATCATGTGAATGAGGGGGAGGAAAAGCATTCGAAGAACAAGGAATAGAGGACGAAGGGACATGTGAAATTATGTACGTGGTATTCCCAACAGTCACTCATGTTGGTTCTGGTATCCGAATAGGATTACTAACACCAGGTCTAGGATGAACGTGAGATGTGGCCTCCACCATCGGGATGGAGGGTGCAATATGACTCATGTTCCCAAATCTCTCCACATGGAAATAAATGGGAATGCCCCTAGGCATAGTCTTAGGATCGAATTCTGTTTCGGCAAAAAATGTCGTATCGTGTATAGGGTTACCAAACATGCCATAACTAACATAACTAGTGCTTGTAGGTTCATGGTGAGTCTCATCGCCCGACATCCCATACCGGTGACCTGTGAATGAGGGATCATAGCTAGAGTGAGTATGTCTTTCATGTGAAGGATCAAACTCAGAATGTGCAACCACATCAGGTGAAGGATCAAATGTACGAGTAAACTCTCTGTCATCCACGCGAAGTGGAGAAGACAGCTCAGGAATACCATCTTCATGATCTCCCATCGTGTGTGAATCAATGTGGGTATGAGTTCACCTGGACCATCTCCTTATCTCTCCCAAAGGAGAAGGAAAGGTAGAAGGTGGAAGTCCTGCTAAATGACGAGAACGGTGAGGAGCTGCAACCATATCCACAACGACTCAAAAAATGAAAAAGACTCTCTAAATTACGCAAACCCTAGGCAAGTTAACATGCACAGAGCATACACCAATAAAATCTAAAGCCAACCACAAGCAAACAAGGGCAGGATATTCGGAGCTCCCGAATGACACAGGTATGTCTCACCTAGGAGAGGCTTGAGACTCCTATACACAACAAGAGGGATTCGTAACCAATTATTGTGGCCCTCAGCTTCAACGTGTAAATCGATTGTGCTGTTCGACCCCAACCTGGTCGGGACACCCGCAGAATAACCCCTACAAAGTACCCCCTCGATAACCTAGGTAAGGTAACTAAGGTCACCTCAATATAATCAATGCTTAGGCGGATAGTCTCAGGCAGGATTCATTGTATGGGCAAGGTAGAAAGGCCTAAAACTCTCGAAAGAGCCCCCAGATACGAATACAATCTTGGAAATATATCCGGTGCTACTCAGTTATGACTAGGGGTTATCCTAATCAATAACCGCTCACACTGCCTCGTGTTTAACTCCCTGTTGAGAGGAGGATCCTGAAAAACACTAATTATACCAAGGAATTTCACACTCTCACCTGGACAGACACATACATGTTGTTGTTTAGTGGTTTTGGAGAATTTACTCACAATGAACTATTCCAAGACCCTAAAACCTAATCTTGTTGGTGTACCCTATCAAAGAAAATAGTGTAATCCATTTTAATTAAGCGTTGATTTTATTTGGCTTTATTACTCAAAAGAGGTAGATGGTCATGCAACCAATGGTGTTATGACGCAACATGAAGTAAAATACACACCTAGCAATCAATGCAAATGCATTGTGTCGAATGAAAAACAGGGCATCCTACTACATGAAATGCAAAAAAAAAATTCAAATGACAAATGCAATCATTCCTATATGAAGTCATGACTAATACTCTAAGTAAATCTAGTGCAAGTACCATGTGAAATGCAAAGTGCAAATTCATAATGATGCAAAAAAACAAATATTTTGGATTTTTTGAATAAAAATGAGATACTAAAGAAAAAGAATGATTCTACTACCCCTAGACTCGGCAAGCACTATCAAACAACACTCACACAAAGTACTAAGGTAAAATAAATCTAATGCACTAATCCCAAAACAAAAAATAAAAAATGCAATGACAAGAACATTCTTAAAAAAAAATTTAACCTAAAAAAAAGTGTCTTTGGTCAGAAACAAAGGTGTATACATACTCTAGTAGTATCAAAGGAGACTCAGCAATCATCAAAATTCACCCAGCAACAATCAATCTTCCTCTAGGATTCAAAACTAAGGGCATACACGACTGTTTGTAGTAAACCTGCATATGTATGTAGATATAGCGGTCAAAGCCGTGTGTATACGCGACTGTGAGTAAAATAATCACGTACAGGAAGAGAAATGTATAAAATTAAAGGCAAATAGATGAACTAAGTCAAAATTCACACCAATTCAGACACTACCAGACAAACATGCCCCCATACCCGACACAGAAACAGAGAAATAAGAGCAATTCAAGAACATTGAATGCCGATAAAAACCCCAAAGGACAACTACTAGGAAGTCCCTAGCAGAGTCACCAATTCTGTTACAGAGATAAATTACTATAGCTTGGGGCACTACAACAGACAACTTAACTCCAGAAATCAATCCTTTCCTATATGCAAGAGAAACCAAACAACTAACACTAAAGTATCTCGATTTGTACCTTATTCTGGACAGCTGGTGTAGATCCCCGTTGATCTTTCCAACTTCATCTTGAATTGATGAATTGCTTCCTCAACATTCAATAAACAAGAAAATCATACTATATATAATTGTCTTAGCTCTACTCTAGCATATATAATCAATAAGATATAAGGATTTGAAATCATCCATGGATAAAATATTCCTTCAAACACACATTATTGGACAAGAAAAGATATTTCTATTGATATAAAATCAGAGATTACAATGAATACAACCTCTGTCGACATGTTTGTGAATTGGATAAACCGAGTCCCCCACTTGGGCCTCCACCACTTCAATCCTCCATCTCTCGATAGAAAGCTCACAAGCAAAAGGTAAGCTTGGGAAGAACACAAAAGTGCTCCAAGGGACAAAGGGGATGCAGACTCAAGCACAAGTTCCGGCAACAATGGACTATAGTTCTCTTGCTCTTAATTTCTCATATGCCTTCAATGTATCTAAAGGGTTCCTAATATAGCTCATCAATGGGGTAATGAAAGGTCAAAACCGAGTGATCTTAAGGCATATGGAAGGCCAAGAGACAAGTGAGTTGAATCCACATCAAGGAAAACTCCAAAAGAATTTTGATTTGTGCACACATCTCGATGTATGCGGTTTTAGAGGTCAAAGCCACGTATATACACGATAAAGGGTTTAAAATTCACGTATGGAAATTTAAGCATGTTTTTAGGGATGGTCTAGGAAACATCAAAGGAACAAAAATTGTCAAAACCCCATAATTTCCGAAAAATTTAAAATTTTGAAAATACAGATAAACTTCATTAATGCAGTCAACTAATTGTTTTAATTAGTTATATGTTAATGATTTCATAATCTGAATTATCTACTTGATTATGTTTATCTTATAGAATAATTCTTATTCTGTTTAATGACTTTTTTTTCTTTGCGACCACAAGGTGGAACTGTCTTGGTATTCTAGGCTTACTTAGCTTTTGAGCTAACACATAAAGTTTACCTGCTCTTACAAATTTACAGGTAAGAAAGATCCAGTGCTGCTTGTCAATAATCATTACGCATACAGATATATGTTCGTTGCAAAAATAATAGCTCAAAAAAAGAATATAAATGCTATTCAATTTCAAATGATTTTATGAGGTAAAACCATTAAATCCTTATTCTTTTTAAAGACGCCATGGAAACGAGATTCAGTCCTTCCAGTATTGGTGACAGTTGCTTTCTCTCTCTAGTTGTAATTTATAGTTTTTATTGCATACTAATCTCTTCGGTGCTTATCAGTGTTTACCATAGTCGTCGTGTGTAAACGCCTTAAATCTTTCTTTACATACAGATTAAAGAGGGTAGGGTTATTACGTTTATGGCAGGGTTATTACGTTTAGGGGTCTATCTTAAATTGTGAACATAAACCCTTTATGTCATAATAAATTTTGGTTACTACAAGCGATGTGAACGTAATGTGCAATAGTTAATAAGTTTCTATACTATTAATCCATCTTCCAAAGCTTGAAGTTTTAAAGGACTTATATCCTCATTACAAGCTACTTTCAATTAGACTACAATAGAGTTGATGAATTAAGTTCCTCTGCACATAAATTACTTGGAAAATATTATCCAATTATTGTCAATAAATCATTAAAATTCTAATGTCAAGCCCCTCAAATATTTTAAGACTTAGCATGCTCAAATGCAAACCTTACTAGTTTAATAATTAAGTATTCACAGGCAATGAAACTATCACTAGCAAGAAGGATATTTACCATAAATTGATTTTATGAATTTCTTTTATAAACATCAATTAGCATAACTTTGGATAGAGTTATAGTTGGTTTAATGAATGAATGCCATGTTTGTATAAACAAAGGGGTCATAGAATAGACTGCGCCCATGGAGAGTCTATAGTTTAACCTTGATTTAAAGTTCTATAATCTTTTATTAAATGCCTCCTTTACTTGCATAACGGGCTAGGTCATATATTGTTTATACCCTTGCTATGTTACAATTGTTTGGTTGAATGAATACTTGTTTGTAAGCAATGTACTCACTAAAAATAAACGTTACGAATTTCTTTTATAACATATTACAAGGCTTAACTATTACCAAGGTTATAATTGTTTGAATGAATGTATACCATATTTGTATAATGATGGGTCATATTATTCCCCACGCCTTTGATGAGTTTTATGGCATAGTTTGTATAGTAATGATTCTTTGTTTACCATGCGACGTGCATGCTAGGTTGACCATGGGAAGTAAGGACTATGGTGGAACCTCCGATTCACCAAATGATTGGAAATAATACTCTTTGGTTGATTGCTCGCCGGGACTATATGATTTCACCCACTGCATCCAAATAATTTGTGCGTGAACATGGCAACGTCATGGCCAAGTGTTGGGTGGTTAAAAGGACTCTCTCGAACCCTAAACTTATTATTTTTCTCGTTTTTTTCGGCCTTCAGCAGCTCTACTACTGTGTTAGCTGCCCGCCCTGTCGCTCTGCAACTTGTCGCTGGCAGTCTCCCGGTTTGGATTCTTTGTCTTCTGTACGTTGCAAGTTCACCCTAAACGCTCATATAAACGAGTTGTAATCAATTGATTACTGTTTGAACGGGGTTGTTGGTTTCCCTTCAGGGTTTATCCATCATTGCTTGCTCCTTTCAGTAATCTTTAGACTGCAACTGTTTCCTTTACTCATGGCCCAGTAGTGAGCGTCGTGGCTTCACCTTTCGAGTTTTGTTTTGGTCTTAGGGTTTTCGCAGCAGAGTGGTTTTTAGGGTTAGAAAGGTTGCGGCTCCAATGTTTAAAACTGCTTGGATTGTTGCTCCACCTTTTTGGCCTTCACTGGTCACTGCTGAGTGGGTTAACTCCATTTTTCCTGTGGCAGATGAGGGATTTGTTCCTCCTTGCGTTGGTTGCAGCATTACTGTTTGTGAGCAGTTACATTTCAAAGAAATTTTGAGGTGAGAACTGTTATTAACATTTTCGTATCTTTGTAGATTTATTTCATTATAAGGTTTCTTATATTAATGCAGGGTGTTAACAGTATTGTTTTCGATGACCCAAGTGTCGACCTGTCCCCTTTCACGTGGTTGGTGTGAGGCTGTGACAACTGCTGGCTCACGGGTAAGCCTTGGATATCCATGGCAGTTTGTCCTTGTTCAGTCCCTTATGGGAAATTTGATGGTTGGTCGTCGTGGCCTGCAAAACCCTCATGGTTTTGGTTTACTTGGGTTTACTTGGTTAGCTATTTTTGTTAAATAAAAGCCCTTGCTTTATGCGGGGCTTCCGGCTTAGGCCGTGATTGTAAATTTTGGTTTTTGTTCTTGTTACTGTGTATATATATAAATGAAAGAAAGGCTGTTAAATCCATACTCTGTTGACTTGTAGAAGCCGAGAGGCATTTAGAAAGGAGCTTAAACTCTTTGGTTTAATACCTCTGTTGTAATTTTGATATAATAGGGTTTTTACCCTAACTCCGTGATGTAAAGATGAATATACTGTCTCTTTTTTAAATATCTTTGGTTTACAATATAATACTATAAATTATTCGTTTTACTTATATTGTATAAATGGTTATTTAAGCTCGGTGAATCGAGCATGTTTATATTCTGTAAATTTCATTTCTGCAAGTTATTATGTTTAAGTTTACTCTGTAAATTATTTAGGATAACTGTATATTGTTTTTATATTATCTTGCTTTGATTTACTTCATTCTAATAAAGTTTTAAATATTATTTTATAACTGTTAACTTTCAGAATATAAGTAATTTCATGTTCTTAGAGTTGTACTTATGTAACTGATAGTTACATATTTAAAGTACATTATTTATATTTACTTGATATTTATTATAATGGGATAAGATTGTTATTTTTTATACATACTAATACTGTTCCTATAATTATATATTACCTTTATATTTAGCCTATTTACAGGCGTATAATGAGAAAGTATTTTATTGTTGTATTATTATGCTTTCTATACTAAATAATTTATAAGTTCTTTCTGTATTTTATGTTAACCTGTTTATGTTATAGTATTAGTATTTATAAAATAAAAGAAATAACAAACTAACTAGATGTATCTTTATAATTAATTCGAAATTTATCTATACATACTCACAGTTTGATTGCTGTAAATACCATACTTATTTATCCTATACATGAAAGAATTAAACTGTAGAATTTGAAAGGTATTTTTATTTAACCTAACACTACATATTTAACTATTAAATTCTTTCCTTTTGATTTCAAAACAAATATAAAAATTACTGAAATGACTGTTGTATAGAGAACTATTTTTATCTACCCAAACATACTACTGTTAGTAAAATGATGTAACTTCCTTTCCTCTTGTAATAACCTGACATTCACAGTCTAGGTCTAACACTACTCCATATACATAATACTATTACTTCTGATAACAAATAAAAGAAAACATTCTCACAATCAAACTAACATCTTATTTTAAATTTACATCATACTATCTTCATTTAAATACACCACCTGTGCTAGAGTACGATCTGGATTACTCCAGATGGAGAAAAACACAGGTAGGATTTGTTTCTCATTAAGAATAGTTTCATTACTAAACAAACTAAGATATTCTATCTTCTAATTTTTTACATCATAAACTGCAAATGCATCATTCAATCACACACAGATAATAACACAGAAATTAATAGATAGCAAAACCTGTTCTTAAAGCTTGGTCGACAACAGCAATGGGAGGCCGTTACTCCCTACCAACTCCTGGAGAGCGCTCAAACAGTGACTCCTCAGGACCCCCGAGCTTGCTCTGATCTCCCTGGATGGAACTAGGTGCAGCAAATAATCAAGTACTAGTCCGGAGACTCAATACCAGTCCTGAACTCATCAGTCAAATCTCTCAACTAGAAAGCTGTATCAGATCAAGTTACTGCAGTTTATCTCTCAAACACCTTCCTTACAGTTTCCCTTTTTCCCAATGAATTCCTTGAAGTGCATTCCACCTGAATGATTCTTCTCCTGGAAAATATCTGAGCAGCCTCAGCTCTCTACATTGGGCACTTTTAAAAGATTGCCTAGGTCTTTTTGGGTTAGTTGTCATTAATTGAGCCACCTGCTCTGATCCCACTTTCTTGGGGGATCATGACCCCAAATGTAGGGAAGTTGCCACCTGCAACATAGGAAGTGTTTGAGGATGCTGCCACTTGTCCTTTTGCTCTCCACTTAGTTCCTTCCGCCAATTTGACCAGTAACACTCTTATTAACAGCTCTCCCAAGCTATTGTCTCCACTTTTTATTTATTAAAATAAAATATTCAGAATTACATTCCACATCTTTTGACTCTACTGAGTCATCAGTTTCTACTTAGCATTAAATTTAACAAAATGTCTTAGTAATAAAATTAAAACAAATAATATTATTTTACAAAATTGGGATATGTGACAAAAATGGTCCATGGAGTCTAAGGAGTCTCCATAGGGACATGGAAGGCCATAAAAGTGTGATTCGCCATGTGTGGTAAAATCATCTATAACAGATGCCCCCTAATGTGTGAGGTCAGAGGGGTCATATGATGGCCGAAATACATTATAAGTCCATCCCATAAATGAAGTGATGAAGATCCCATTGGAAGAACAAGCCACCCAATCAGCACTATACAGTGATACAACTCTGCATATAACTGGGAATACATATAGCAGTCCTAGATACATAAGAGTACAATGGCCATGAATAGGCATGATACAATATGACATATGTGGTCATCACCACGTACAATATACATAGATCAGAATCTTCATGATGAAGATATCCATGAAGACTAAAGATATACAATGGATCAAGATCTCCATAATGGCTGGAAATATCTGACATCTACTGGAATCAAGTCACGAGAGCTGAAATCTCATGAACACTGGCATGATCAAGGATGTAGCATATATGAGATGCCACCAATCTAGAAGGTCTTCTACACAAATTGCTACGAGTACATGTCCTACTATGTGAATAGAGGTGTCGAGGTCGAACATAGTAGTCCATCATCTGATTACCAATCATTGATGTATACCATTAACAGATGCGAGATCACCCACCAATAATGAAAATGGGAATCAAGGTACTAGAGTGCAAACTAACAAGTGTGAATAAATGTATTGAGGTCGAACACTTGAGAGAATCCATCGATCAGGGGACATTGATGTATTCCCAAAGAACTATCGATGGTGAGAGAACCTGCCACTGATGACTGCAAGTCTCAAGGCACTCAAAGATGACTTTAGATTCCTATCCCAGAATAAATGATTTGAAGTCGATGGTATGAAATCCACTGGAATGAGGGCATTAAGGCATCCCCCATCATCCAACACGAGGTACTCAGCAAAGTTGTATAATGTGGAAGGAATCGATCATAAAGTGCACGAACCAGTAACTGTACCAGGAATGGCCGACATGCAAAGTCAAGATAACTGAGGAATGGACGACTCAAGTTTCAACTTCCTTCGAACAAGAGAATAATGGCAAATTGTGACTGAATGTAGGCAGCATAGAAAAATATGCAAAACTGGGACATCTCTGCGGCACAGAAGGAATCGACAGAGGCTCCATAGGGACTGGAAGCTTAACCAATCGGTGGAGACAAACTCAGATAAATGAGTACAACTCCTAAAGTCAAACTATTAACCCAACCAATGGATGTGATATACAGTGCTCTGTTCGAAGGCGACACAACTCGACTGCTGCCAAAGATAACATCTTTCCTTGTCCGGAGTTTTGGTTTTTTAATTTTATTTTTTTGTGGACTTTTTCAAATATTTGGAAAGCTTGAAAAATAATAAAACTACTTTAAAGTTACAGACTAGGAGAAGACAAGTGTCAAAATGGGAAAACAAACTAGTTCCAAGCAGTGGAACATACCTATGCTCAATGCAAGGATACATGTGTAGAATAGCGACACTCGGGGGAAAGTCCCCTCCCGGTAAAACAGGGAATCAAGCTGCAAAGGATATATAAAATGGATCTGCATGGCTAGACATGATACAAGCTCGGGCTATATGGATGATACTTAAAGTCAAGGAAGCCGGCATAAGGCTCAATGAGGCAAGAAAAGCTCATGATAATGCAATTACAACTTGACATAGGGGAGTCCGAGGGAAATAGGTCAACAAAATATCAAGAGGAGTATGAGGCTCTTGTGAAATGTCATGGCAATACTATACAACAGACTCCCACACCCTAAAGGACAAAACTATCGGCATGGGCACCAAATGCAAATAAGGTGCTAACTAGGGTACCCATGTAAGGTCAATCTCTACCATTCAAATCATGCCACTTCTAAAACAGCAAGAAGGTTCCATGACAAGATAGAATGGGTTCATACCTATGGTTATGATGAAATGGTCATAAGGTCATGCAAAATGCAAATGGTGGTGAAACTTAACCTATATGCCATTTTAGACATGATACCTAAAATCGGCATGAACGGGTCAAACCAACTATCAAAACGGTGCTCAAAACAGTCTCCTACATCATATATTAGTCAAAAAACAGTCCAAAAGGATTAGATATGGTCCAAACTATAGAAAAGGGGGTAAAAATTTGAAAAAATTATATAAATAGTAAAAAATTCAAAACATTATATAACATTTGAATTTTTTACCCAATTGAGCTTAGAACTTCAATAGCAAATTCCGAGAGATTCAACCAATGGAATCCACTACCGTTTTTTCCAGGTAATTACCCATGCCCTACTCTTTCATTTTCATGCAAATTTTATAATTTTCCATGGTCAAATTAGGATTCTAGGCCATTCTAAAGTGCGCGCTACGGCCCATGTGAAAATCGAGGGTTTTTCCACGTATAGGGCTAGATATACGTGGAAAATGCCCTCAAAGTCGCGTACATACGCGGCTATTTAGCAAACAGTCGCATATGAGGCCGGGTTCAAGGTTTTTTAAGTGTTCTAATGACTCAAACTTGAATTTAATGTGCAGGATGGTTCTAGAATGGAGAGAATGTGAGCATGGGGATGTAGAAGAAGCAATTCATGGTGATCTAATGGCACAACAGGCTCTTCATGCATGTGGGCTCTAGAAGTTTTGGTGTCTTAGTGGCTTAAGGGCCAAACCAAGACTACTGCAGATGCTAGTAGACTACTGGGATCCAGACTCAGAGTCTTTCTAGATTAATGGAATGTCCCTCACCATAGAAGTGGAGGACATATACTTTATTACTGTACTTTCTCGACGGGGGGAAGTGGTGAACTTACGGTCTCGTGGGCCCGGAGGTGGCCTCACCATCGATGAGTACATAGCTGTGTATTGTTATCCGGACATGGAGAAGGTTGGGAGTCAGATCCCAACTAACTCCATACATGTTCTAGGCCTAAAGGCCATACTACTGACACTGGGCAAGATAGCAGGGCTAGCTTCACTCCACCAGGCCTCGTGGCCTCTGATGTTCTATGCAGTCAAGTGCATGAGACCCACTGTGTATGATTGGAGCACTACACTACTGGGAAACATGAAACACCAGCTCAGTGAATGCAAGATGGGCAGAGTATGAAACTTCGCTTTCAGTAGCATATTGAGCACGTTTTTCTTTGAGCGTGTTCCAGGATTGAGCCCTAGAGTTGAAATTCCTCTTCACGGGGTTCAAGATCTGGCCCAACGACATTGGGTAGATGCGATGCGCAGACTGGGTGGAGGTAAGGTGTCCAACCCCTATCCAACTGATTTCTTTCCATGGTGGCGACAGCATATAGTTGCCATCGATGATTAACCCTATGTGGGAATAGATTTCTGGGGAGACCTCGACATGCCATTGCCACCAGGATCGGCATACGGTGACATTGGTAACGAATCCCAACCCTCTTTTTAATATTTTTTGAGTTATTTATTTTTTTGTGTTTTTTGATATATGGAATCAAAAAGACATGTTTTTGCGTGGCAACACATAGTGACATCCTATCATATGTATGCAGATGTAGGACCACGGTGGCCTGAAGGCTTCCCTTGTCATAGACGGAGGGGAAGAGGACATGACATTACGGTTGTGGATGCAGAGCAGACGTTCCAAAGCATTCGTACCAACTTCATGAGGCCAACACAAAGGTTACCCATGGCGCAGGTTGAGGACCTGCCTGAGGCCATGCAGTGTCAAGTGGTGTGTGTGCCACGAGCATAGGTGTGGTTATTCAGATGGCTGGCTAGAGCCATGGTGACATTCCATGATCAGAACCCCCCTCCTCCTCCCTAGGCTTAGATACCTAGCAGTGATACAATTTGTACGACGATGTATTTATATTTTGGTGGCTCGAGAGCCCCATTTTTGTATTATGACACTATGTATTATCACATTTTGGATGTTTTAATGAAAAACTTTTATGATGATCGGTTTATTTATTTACATGTGTAAAAATTTATGTTTGTGATGAGCTTACTGTCTATGAAACAAATTCCAATCTAACATGTAGTTAGCATATGAGTCAGCAACTTGATTATTAATTCTTGGAACATGTATGTATGTTATGTTTTCAAATTGTCGTTCTAACAATCTCACACGTAAGAATCTTCATAATAATGTTGAATCTCTAACAAGATACAAGCCATTAAGATGTGACACTACTAACTCCGAATCAAGACATACCTCAAGAGAGAGAACACCATGTGAAATGGCATCTTGTAGAAGCTCGATAGCGGCACTATATTCAGCAACATTGTTTGAAGAGGGCCGTAAACATATCCCTCTTGAAGACAATACCTAACCTATAGGAGTATAAATCACCCAAGCAGCAAAGGCTGAGTGTTGAGTGTGACGGCTTGCACCATTCGTGAATCCTATATATATGGAAGACTCCATTGACATCTGCCATAAGAAACGAAAGCTAATCAACAAACCCGATCACCATAAGAAAGACCTAACTATGCAAAATGTTGTACAATAATATACACTAGCCAGCCCTGGCTGAAAATCATGCATAGTACTTTTTAATATAGAGCCCATGTCTAGGCTCCGCTAAGGCTGTCTCCTTGTAATCTACTAGCTCATAAGCACCCTTCTCTAACACACGTTTAACCATGCAAGGACCATGCCACATGGGGTTGAATTTTCCTGCCCCCAAGGGATTTTTAGCTTGATCCCACAAAAGGACCAAATCTCCTTCACTAAACCTCCTTAGATAGATAGATTTATTGTACTGGACCTTAACGCGACGCTTATTCACTTCTAAAGCCACTAAAGCATCTCGATGCTGCTCATCAAGCTATTCTAAATGGACCAAACGTTCCTCCAATGGAGAAGTGTCCAGTAAGAGCTCTATGGCTAGCTTCAAAGAAGGGATCTCACACTCAATCGACAATACAGACTCCACTCCATGTACAAGCTGATATGGAGAAAAACCGGTGGCAGTCTTAACCACGGTCCTATAATCCCACAAAGCAGGATATAACATAATATGTCAATTGGTCTTGCTTTGTGCGACGGTTCGTTGGAGAATAGACTTGAGTGATTTGTTCACTGCTTCAACTTGTCCATTCGCTTGAGGGTAATAAGAAGAAGAATGCTCCTGCTTATACCCTAACTTTGAGGCCAACTCTTCCATCATATGATTCTAAAAGTGCCTACCATGGTCAGTGACAAGCTCTTTCAGAATACCGAACCAAGTAATAATCTGGTTGAATATGAAGTGTGCGGCTGTCTCACCGTCGGATTTAACTGTAGGCATAGCCTCAGCCCATTTCGTGAAGTAGTCAACATCCACAATAATATGATAATGTCCCCCAGCTGAAGTTGGGTTGCAATCTATGAAATCAAGCCCCCACTTAGTGAAGGGACCGACGGTGATAATGGGATGTAATGGGGTAGGATGCGAGCGCATATTACATGCGATCACCTGGCAAGGGTGGCACTTCTTGACCGCATTAACACAATCTTTAAAGATCGACGTCCAGAAATAACTTGCTCTTAATATTTTTTGGGCTGTAGAAAACCCAGATAAATGACCACCACACGCCCCTCCTTGGAAATCATTCAGTACAAGCTCAGCCTCCTCATGAGTTAAACAACGACGTAAAATGGAATCTATCCCACGGCGGTACAATGTGTTATCCACTATGAGGTAATTCTTAGAAACATGACGTAATCGTCGTCGTTCATCCCATGAAAGTTGAGTAGGTACCTTCAACGTTTGTAAATATATGATAATTTCCCCATACCATGGATCCAAAGTTGAGATCAAGAAGATGTGCTCATCGACAAACATATCTTCACAAGTTTCCTCCTCCTCCTCACTTAGGAAATCAGATATAAGCTCTACAAAAAGCAACGATTTTTTCAATTTTTCCGAGACAAACTAGAGATTGAATTCTTGCAGGATGAGAATCCACTTATTATACTTTCCCCCTATCATCCTTCTAGTGAGGATGAACTGAAACGAATTGACACGGGCAACCGCCAAGGTCTGGCGAAGGAGAATATAGTGTCTCAATCTTTGAACTACATGAATGGTAGCTAGGGCAAGCTTCTCCACATGGGAATAATAGATCTCCACATCTATAAGGTTCCAGCTCAGATAATATATGACATACTCTTGGAGCTCCTCATCCTCTTGAACCAAAACCATACCAATTGTCTCCATAGACGTGACCACATAAAGTAGAAAGTCACGGCTATAGTCGAGTGGACTAATCATCAGGGCCGATGCTAGGGCTCGCTTAAGCACATCAAAGGACTATTGGGCTCGCTCATCCCAACAAAAGGTAGTGTCCTTCTTCAAAAGATGCATAAAGCCTCTAGTCAAATTGGCAAAATTCACGACAAATCTCCGTAAGAAGTTTGCCATGCCTTGCAAACATTGAAGATGTCTAATGTTTTTCAGGGGAGACAATTGAAGTATTGCCTCAACCTTTAAAGGGTCGACTCTTATACCCTCCTTGGAGACAATGAACCCTAATAAGTGACCAGACTTCACACAAAAGATGCACTTGTGAGGATTTAACCTTATCAAATAATGGCGGCACCTTTCAAACACTAATATCAAATGGTAAGAATGACGCATTCTCACGCAAGAATGAGCAGCAAGGTCATCCAAAAAGACTTCAATAATCGATTTGAGATCATGAAATATCAAGGTCATAGCCCGCTGAAAAGTGGTTCCGGTGTTTTTAAGGCCGAAGGGAATCTTCCGATATGCAAAGGTACCCCAAGGACAAATGAAAGTAGTCTTATGTTGGTCCTCGGGTTTAATCTGTATCTAATTATATCTGGAAAATCCATTCATAAAAGAAAATACCTCGCTTCCTGCACACTCATCCAAAATCTGATCGATAAATGGTGTGGGAAAATTATCTTTAGGACAGGCACGATTCAAGTCATGGAAATCAATGCATATGCGGATTGTCCCTTGCTTCTTATCAACCAAAATGGGGTTTGAAACCCACTCCGTCAAGGGAATGGGATAGATAAAACCGGCATTCAACAGTTTTCTATCTCAGCCTTAATCGTGGGTGCTTTCCTTGGATTCACCGCATGCAAGTGTTGTCGAACAGGCTTAGCATTAGGATAAGTTTTAATCTCATGCTCAGTAATGCGAGGGTCAATACCTACCATTTCCTCATGTGACCAAGTAAATACATCATGAATTTCTTTGAACTGCTCGGTATACTCTTGAATCTCAGCATGGGAACATTCTGCCCCAATATAGACATTCTCAACCTTGTTAGGATCGCGAAAGATATTGATAGGAATGGTAGGAGATATATTTGCCATATTTCCATCAGCCATCGGACCAGGAGAGCTTAACAAAACCATGGAACTACCAATTCTCTCACTAAGAATATCCCTATAGTCTTCACACTCCAAATGGTCAAGCTCAAGAAGAAAATAAGATCTATGATGCAACTCTTCCCAAGGTGGCTCAACCCTAGACATAGGCTCAATAATAGCCTCATCTGAAGGAAAAAAACTATTAAGGTAGTCATGTGTGTGAAAAGACTGCATTGCCCATGCAGGCAATACATAAGGGTCCTCCTCCTCTGTCTGTGAAGAGGAAAAACTAGGCTCTGCAACAAATCCAATATTAGCTTGATATGCTATCACAGTTGCAGGCAACAACATGTCCGTTTCGATGAGCTCACGTGAAGGATTCGGTGTAGGAAGAATCTAAGGATCCTCTATATGGTTTGTGCGAAAAGACACCAATTTTACATATGACGAAGCCTCACCAGAACTAGATCCTCTCATAAGGATGAGTGCAGAACAACTAAAGCTTCCCATGAGGGATGGATACATGCCAACACCCACACTCCTAGTTGTCGGCTGAGAGTGCTAGACAATCGGGATAGAATCTCCTGAAGATGCGGTAATAGGCAGATTCTTGAATGAAGTTTGATCAATCTTAACTATCTTCCCATTAAACAGAAAGCATACCACTCGAAATAGAGAAGAAGATACGGCTTGCATACTGTACATCCAATTCCTTCCCAGCAACAAATTATAGTCAAGGGGCGCATCAACCACCTCAACCTCTATCACAACGTCTTCCCTCCCAAACAGACTTTAAGAGAAGGAAGAGTGTCGTGCAATCGAAACAATCTACCATCAAAGGAAGTCAACATTGTAGCGAATTTAGACAACTCGGGGGAACCCAAACCCTTCCAACATGCCAAATACATTACAGAAGCAGCAACGCCTTCGTCAATCACAATGCATTTGACGGTCATGCTAAGACATTCTACGTAAATCAAGAGAGACACATAGTAAGGCAAGTGAGGCTAAAGTCCCACAGTTTCAAATTTGATGACAGAGGAAGAATTATCATCATGAACACTAAGAGTAGAAAGCAAATCTTTCCTTTGCGAAGGACAAATCTGAAGTACTTCGAGTGTAGACATTGCACAAGGAGTGTGGCCCAAATCCTCGACAATAGAATAGTTCTTGGCAGCTCGGGCATTAGGATTGTGCCTCGAACGCTTAAGGACTCCCTTAGGAATGTGAGGAGCAACTTTAGGTTTATCCACAGGTTTTTCAATATGCAAAGGGCTCTCGGGTGGAGCAGGTTCCTTTCCGAGGTCTGGTTGTGATGAACCATAGTCCTTCGCACGAGTCACAACCTTAGCAGCACGCACCATATTGATCCGACCATGACCACTGCAAGCCTCCGGTGGATCTTGATCCTCACCAGACTGATCATGGGTCCTCGATTTCATGTTTTGATTATGAGTTAAAGGGTTGGTTAGCACAGCTGGGCCCTGCACTATGAATCTCGAGGCTTCTTCCATCCGAGGGCACAAGTGAGTGAGCTGATCATCCTTACATAACTTGTAAGGAAACTTAACCTTACGTTTAGGTTTCTTGTCCCCCCTAGCATTTCGGGTGTTCTTGTCATTAGAGTTGGAATTTTCATTCCTATTCCCACCCTTACGATTATTTTTACCCTTATTTTTATTCCTTCCGGGTTGTTGGTTACCCTTTTGGCCCGACGATTGTATCGCAAGCACACTCGCCGTTTGGGTGGGTTGAGATGAAGCCAAGGCTTGTCCTGATGCATATTGGTTGATAGATAATTGACTGACCTTTTTCACAACCGAATCCACAGGTTTGGTACTCGTACAACCAACAATGCCATCGGCATGTGGTCCAGGTTTGACCTTAGGGTTGAAACTAGAATGCGGAGCATTAGGAGTGATCTCATATAACAAACTAGATTGAGCATAAATCAAGTCCAATTCCTGTGCCCTAAAAATGGCTTGTTCCTCGTTCTAAAATACGGATGTGGAAACATCCTTTGCTATATAAGGTAGTAACGATTTAAGGAACCACTCAAGGAGAAACTCCAGCGGTATGAAGGCTTTAATCAATCTCTTCCGTCTACGCCACTCTTGGATATGATCCAAGATATGCATGGCTTTATCTTGCTGGAATGTCAACAAGAGTTCAGTACCAACGTCGTAACGCATTGGTAGCTGGAAGTGGTTGAGAAAAGTCATAGCTAGGTCATCGAACAAATCAAATGCCCCCCTAGGTAGCTCTATGTACCATTTTGCGGCAAGCCCAGTGAGGGTGCATTGAAATAGCCTTAAACAGATTGAATCTTCATGTAAGGAATTCGAAGAGCACCATAGGTGAAATGTAGTAACATGTTCACTCGGATCTTCTCCTGGTTTTCCCTCGAACATGGGAATGTTTGAGGGAAGCTTATTAGAGACAGTCGGCCAAGCTGAGTCATAAGATACCGGATCATTAGTTAGTCTCAACAAGTCAAGCAAATTTAATGTTGCAAGGAAAGGGAGCCTAGGTTGAGCAGGTCTAAGAGGGGCTCCTTGATAATTTTGATTCACATTGGACTGATGACCGTAACCACCATGGCCATGGCCATAGTAGCCTCCTCCCATTTGACCCGTAGAGGGTGGCATGGAAGCACCATAGTGTGGTGTACCTTGACTATGTGGAGCTACAAAGCCATAATTCGGAGAGTAAACGGGTTATTGATACCCATACCCATAAGGGGAATAAGTCTGTGCATACTGTGGTCTATAATAAGGTCCATAAGACATCCCATGAAATGTCCCATGAGACACTCCGTAAGTAGGAATATACGCTCTGAAAGTAATAACATGACCTCCAGAAGTAGGGATATGACCTCCCGACACAACAACAAGTACTTGAGTGTGAGACACAACTGGGTGAGCAGCAGTAGTACGGACATGACTCATAGCAACGTTGCGGCCTGAAGGACCACGTGAATGAGGGGGGGGGAAAGCATTCGAAGAACAAGGCATAGAGGACGAAGGGACATGTGAAATTATGTACGTGGTATTCCCAACAGTCACTCGTGTTGGTTCTGGTATCTGAATAGGATTACTAACGTCAGGTCTAGGATAAACATGAGATGTGGCCTCCACCATCGGTATGGAGGGTGTAATATGACTCGTGCTCCCAAATCTCTCCGCATGGAAAGAAATGGGAATGCCCCTAGGTATAGTGTTAGGATCAAATTCCGTTTCGGAAAAAAATGTCGTATCATGTATAGGGTTACCAAACATGCCATAACTAACATAACTAGTGCCTACAAGTTCATGGCGAGTCTTGTCACTCGGCATCCCATACTGGTGACCTGTGAATGAGGGATCATAGCTAGAGTGAGTATGTCTTTCATGTGAAGGATAAAACTCAGAATGTGCAACCGCATAAGGTGAAGGATCAAATGTAGGAGTAAACTCTCTGTCATCCACGCGAAGTGGAGAAGACAGCTCAGGAATACCATCTTCATGAACTCCCATCGTGTGTGAATCAATGTGGGTATGATTCCACCTGGACCGTCTGCTTCTCTCTCCCAAAGGAGAAGGAGATGTATAAGGTGGAAGTCCTGCTAAATGACGAGAATAGCGAGGAGCCACACCCGTATCCACAACGACTCAAAAAATGAAAAAGACTCTCTAAATTACGCAAACCCTAGGCAAGCTAATGTGCACAGAGCATACACCAATAAAATCTAAAGCCAACCACAAGAAAACAAGGGCAGGATATGTGAGCTCCCGAATGAAGCAAGTATGTCTCGCCTAGGAGAGGCTTGAGACTCCCATACACAACAAGCGGAGGTTTGTAACCAATTATTGTGGCCCTCGGCTTCAACCAGTAAAGCGACTATGCTGTCCGACCCCAACCTGGCTGGGACACCCACAGAATAACCCCTACAAAGTACCCCCTCGATAACCTAGGTAAGGCAACTAAGGTCACCTCAATATAATCAATGCTCAGGTAGACAGTCGCAGGAGGGATTAACCGTATGGGCAGGGTAGCAAGGCCCAAAACTCTTGAAAGAGCCCCTAGATATGAATACAATCCTGGAAATATCTCCGGTGCTACTCAATTGTGACTAGGGGTCATCCCAATCAATAACCGCTCACACTACCTCGTGCTTAACTCCCTTTTGAGAGGAGGATCTTGAGAAGCACTAATTATACCAAGGAATTTCACACTCTCACTTGGACAGACACATACATGTTGTTGTTTAGTGGTCTTGGAGAATTTACTCACAATGAACTATTCCAAGACCCTAAAACCTAATCTTGTTGGTGTACCCTATCAAAAAAAATAGTGTAATCCATTTTAATTAAGCGTTGATTTTATTTGGCTTTATTACTCAAAAGAGGTAGATGTTCGTGCAACCAATGGTGTTATGATGCAACATGAAGTAAAATGCACACCTAACAATCAATGCAAATGCATTGTGTGAATGAAAAACAGGGCATGCTACTACGTGAAATGCAAAAAATTTCTTCAAATGACAAATGCAATCATTCCTACATGAAGTCCTGACTAATACTCTAAGGAAATCTAGTGCAAGTACCATGTGAAATGCAAAGTGAAATGCATAATGATGCAAAAAAGAAAATATTTTGGATTTTTTGAATAAAAATGAGATACTAAATCAAAAGAATGATTCTACTGCCCCCAGACTCGGTAAGCACCATCAAACAACACTCACACAAAGTACTAAGGTAAAAGAAATCTAATGCACTAATCCCAAAACAAGAAATCGAAAATGCAATGACAAGAACCTTCTTAAAAAAAAAAATTTACCCTAAAAAAAAGTGTCTCTGGTCAGAAACAGAGGTGTATACAGACTCTAGCAGTATCAAAGGAGACTCAGCAATCATCAAAATTCACCCAGCAATAATCAATCTTCCTCTAGAAGGAAAAACTAAGGGCATACGCGACTGTTTGCAGTAGACCCGTGTATGTACACGGATATAGCAGTCAAAGCTGCGTGTATACGCGACTATGAGTAAAAAAAATCGCGTACAGGAAGAGAAATGTATAAAAATAAAGGAAAACAGATGAACTGAGACAAAATTCACACCAATTCAGACACTACCAGGAAAACATGCCCCAATACCCGACACAGAAACAGATAAACTAAGAGCAATTCAAGAACATTGAATGCCGATAAAAACCCCCAAAGGACAACTACTAGGAACTCCCCAGTGGAGTCACCAATTCTATTACAGAGAGAAATTCCTATGGCTTGGGGTACCACAACAGACATCTTAACTCTAGAAATCAGTCCTTTCCTATATGCAAGAGAAACCAAACAACTAACACTAAAGGGTCTCGATTCGTACCTTATTCCGGACGGTTGGTGTAGATCCCTGTTGATCTTTCCAACTTCAGCTTGAATTGATGAATTGCTTCCTCAACATTCAATAAAAAAGACAAGCATACTATATATAATTGTGTTAGCTCTACTCTAGCATATATAATCAATAACATATAAGCATTTGAAATCATCCATGGATAAAATATTCATTCAAACACACATTATTGGACAGAAAAAGATATTTCTATTGATATAAAATCAGAGATTACAATGAAAACAACCTCTGTCGGCATGTCTGTGAATCGGAGAAACCGAGTCCCCCCCTTGGGCCTCCACCACTTCAATCCTCCATCTCTCGATAGCATGCTCACAAGCAAAAGGTAAGCTTGGGAAGAACACAAAAGTGCTCCAAGGGATAAAGGGGATGCAAACTCAAGCACAAGTTCTGGCAACAATGGACTATAGTTCTCTTGCTCTTATTTTCTCATATGCCTTCAATGTATCCAAAGGGTTCCTTATATAGCTCATCAATGGGGTAATGAAAGGTCGAATCCAAGTGATCTCAAGGCATATGGAAGGCCAGGAGACAAGTGAGTCGATCCACATCAAGGAAAACTCCAAAAGAATTTGGATTTTTGCACATATCTCGATGTACATGATTTTAGAGGTCAAACCTGCATATATACGCGATAAAGGGTTTAAAATTCACGTATGGCAATTTAAGCATGTTTTTAGGGATGGTCTAGGAAACATCAAAGGAAAAAAAATGGTCCATGGGCTCTAAGGAGTCTGCATAGGGACAAGGAAGGCCATAAAAGTGTGATTCACCATGTGTGGTAAAATCAGCTATAACACAAGGTATAGTGTTTGACTAGTGGTCGGGCATGATCCCGATCATGAGAAAAAAAATATCTAACCACAAAAGAGGGCGCAAGAAGAACTTTGGTTATGAAAGCATTTTGATGGCATTCTTGTTTGAGAGGGTTCATGTTATAATCCCTGCAGTAGCACTACCAACACCCTCCCCTCGCCAGCCTAGACTCACTAGATGGGGAGACATGTTTCTCCGTCAAGGTGGCAGAGGTTCAGACCAAAGTGTTTATGATGATGATTTCTATTTGAGGTGGAAAGAAAAGTACCAGCTCTCGAGCAATTCCCATATGCTGGATTGGACTTTCGAGGAGACAATGACCTTGTCGTCCCACCAGGAGAGGCATGGGGAGAGATAGGTATTTTAATATTTTTATTTTATTTGATTTTTTATGAATTTTAATCATAAAGTTATGTATATAAACATGTATAAGAGTTTTGATCTTTTTAAAATGTTTTTCAAATGCAGATATCGGACTTGTACACCCCGATGAACACACTAGGACATTTGTACGACCCACACGTGGTGGGGACCAGAGTATATTACAATTTATCAAGGGGATGCTAGCCAGGATAACCCAAGGGGTCCCTATCATGCAGATAGAGCGGATCCCAACTGTCATGTAGGAGTTTGTAGTAGGGATTCCGACGACTTGGATATGCCTTCTTAGAAGGGTAGCTCAAGCCATTATTCATTATAGGGAGTATGAAGAGGCAGCCACAACTGAGGAGGATGAGGAACATGCTTAGATCTATAGGCATATATATGGATTACGATCCATTTTTTTGTATATTTATGCAGTTATGACAGGATCTACAGATCAAAAAATTGATATATCTATGGACATATTTTACATATGTGTGTGTGTGTGTGTGTGTGTGTTTCTGGTTATTTACATGTGTTTCAAATGCATCTATTATATTTATTTTACAAAGTGTGTGTTAAGTGCCAGTCTAATATGTAATTCACATAAGCATCAGTAATTATATTTTCATTCCTTCAAATGTAATTAAATAAAATATATTCAAAGTTTCTTTCAAGTAATCTTACGCACAAAAAATGATGTAGCAAAGTAGGGTTTCGCACCTGATAATCTCCATTGAGTTGGGAAACCACGAGTTGTGAGTCAAGTTTGACCTCCAAACAAGTAATTCTGCATAGTGCAACATCCCATAACAACTCAATAGCTGCCCTGTACTCAACCACATTATTAGTAGCAGGACCTAAGCAAGTGCCATTGAAGGCAACTAGCTGTCCCGAGGGTGAATAGATAACCCAAGTCGCTAAATCTAGGTTACAAGTATGGTGGCTAGCACCATCCAAAAAACCTACGAACCACTCAGCCGACATCTGTAACAACCAACAGACTATATAAGAAACACTAACCATCTAAATATTGTACATAATAATACATACAATAAAAATACAAGAACAAGCACCATGCCTAAGTGTAGTACTTATTCAGGTAGAGCTCATTTCTAGGCTCGGGAAACTTATTTCCATCATAATTAGTTAATTCATATGCTCCTTTTTTCAAAACCTTTGACACGACGTAGGGACCTAACCACATAGACTTGAATTTTCCTACCCCCAGGGGTTCTTTGTCTTGATCCTAGAGAAAAACAAGTTCCCCTTCATAGAAAACTCTTGGCTTAATTGCTTTATCATATTGGTTCTTCACCCTGTTCTTGTGAGCCTCATTTGCTATCAATGCATCTCTGTGTTCTTCATCCAAATTTTCTAAGTGAAGCAAGCGTTCTTCTAATTTCATAGTGTCAGGAAGTACATGAATGGCTGTCTTAAGAGATGGAATCTCGCATTTGATCGACATGACTGCTTCTACCCCGTCAACGAGCTGGAAAGGTGAAAAACATTGAGTAGTATTGACATTAGTCTAGTACGCCCAAAGTGCAGGATATAGTATGATGTTTCAATTTGATCGGCTTGCATTAATGGTACACTTTAGAATGGTTTTCAAGGTTTTGTTAACTGCCTCTACTTGTCCATTCGCTTGACTGTAGAAGGAAGATGAGTGATCTTGATTAAACCCTAGCATAGTGGTCAACTCGGTCATCATACTATTCTAAAAGTGACTTCCATGGTCAGTGACAATCTCCTTTGGTATACCAAAACGAGTAATGATTTGGTTAAACACGAAGTAAGTTGTCATTTCACCGTCTGCTTTGAAGGTAGGCAATTCCTTGGTCCACTTTGTGAAGAAGTCTACAGCGACAATGATGTATTTGTGTCCCCCAGCAGAAATTGGATTGCACGTCACGTAATCCACCCCCACTTAGTGAAGGGTCACACCGCAATAACAGGAAACAATGGAGCAGGATGCGACCTCATTTTTCTGGTATAAATATGACACAGATGACAGCACTTCACAGCCTCCACACAATCTTTGAAGATCATGGGCCAAAAATAACTGGCACGTAAAATTTTCTGGGCCATTGCTAACCCAGATAAGTGACCCCCACATGCTCCACTATGGGAATCATTTAGGACATGCTCGGCCTCCTCATGGGTGAGTCACTGACGTAAAATAGAATCTACCCCTCTTCGATATAAAGTATCACCAATGATCAGGTATTTTTTCGCATCCATACATAATTTACGTCTCTCTTCCCTTGAGAAGGACACATGACACTTCAAAATATGGATATCTCCGTACCAGGGATCACAGGTAGAAATATGAAAGATATACTCATATGGGAACGAGTCATGCCCCACTACTACATTTTCTTCCATAGGAAATTTTGGGATAAGCTCTTCAAAAAATAAGGAATTTTTGGATTTAGCAGATTGGAAATCTAACTTTAACTCTTGGAGAATGACTATCCACTTGTTGAATTTTCCCTTGATTATGCGTCAAGAAAAAAAATATTGAAAATAATTTACATCTACCACCACTGTGGTTGTCCTCAGTAAAATGTAGTGACACAGCCTCTGAACAACATAGACAATTGCTAATGCTAATTTCTCAACGTGGGAGTATTTGAGTTCTAGATGAACTAATGCATGACTGAGATAATAGACAACATGCTTTTGGAGCTTGTTGTCCTCCTGAACCAATACTACCCCAATAGTTGACTCCGACACAGCTAGATACAATAAAAAATATTTAGAGTAATCTGGTGGACGTAATAAAGGATTTGGAAGCAAATCCTTTTTTAATGCTTCGAATACAAGTTGTGCGGTTTCATCCCATAACAACGAGGTGTCTTGCTTAAGCAAGCCCAAGAAATTAGATTTTCCTTTTAGGCTCTGAAGTTGTCTGATGGAACGAGGAGGAGGAAGATTTACAATAGCTTCAACTTTCAAAGGATCCACCTGTATTCCTTTATTTGACACGATAAACCCTAGTAGCCTCCCTAACTCAACGTAGAAAACACACTTGTGGGGATTCAAGCGTATCTTATAATATCTACATCGTTCAAAAATCATGCGAAGGTGATCTGGATGGTCCCTCTTCTTGCAAGAATGGGCAGGAAGATCATATAAGTATGGTTTGACAATATTCTTGATGTCATGGAAAGCAAAGTTCATTTCCCTCTAAAAGGTAGCTACGGCAATTTTCAAACCGAAGGGCATTTTCTTGTACGCGAAGGTACCCCAAGGACAAATAAAAGTTGTTTTATGTTGGTCTTCTGGTTTGACTTAGATTTGATTATATCCAGAAAATCCATCCATAAATGAGAATACTTCACTACCCGCACAAGCATTAATGATCTAATCGATGAAGGGCATGGGGTAGTTGTCTTTGGGGCACGCTTTATTTAGGTCATGGAAATCGATGCACACACGTATGGTCCCTTGTTTTTTATCAATGGGAACTAGATTGGATACCCATTCTGTCAGAGAAATTAGGTAAATGAACCCTGCTTTAAACAAATTTCCCACCTCAGCCTTAACGATTGCCATTTTTCACAGATTTCATGTTATACAATAGATGGATCTATGCCTGTCATCTCCTAATATGACTAGGAAAACACGTCGCGGAATTCCTTAAACAAGGAAGTATTAATGGCAATCTCCTCCGAAGAGAAGTTTGCACCGATATGCACATTTTATACAAAATTAGGGTCTGCAGAGATGTTAATTGGAATGGTAACAGAGATATTTTTCATATTCCCCTCAGTAAATATTCCCTCATTTGGTAAAGGATTAATCAGACAATCAACATCTTCCACCAGTCTCACATGGAACTCTTGGTTCTCAATTATGCTTAGTTCTAGAAGAAAGTAGGACTTATGGTGAAGGTTTTCACAAATATTATCTTTCCCACCCATCACTTCTAAAATGTCTTCATCTGAAGGAAAAACCATGTCTAAGCAGTGATATGAACATAAAGAGTTCTCCACCCAGGCGGGAAGATAAACTTCTTCCGACTCCTCTGAGACTGTAGAAGGAGTCGCGATAGAATCAACAGTGGTATTAACAATAGCTTGATAAGCCACTTGCATTGCAGATAAGGGGACCTAAGGTTCATGATGATAAGGAAGGACCCAAGGATCCATTCTATCGACAACCATCGCGATAGAATTCCCTACACTCGTATAACCTAGATAGTTAATAGGGCTTGGGATATCAAATGTTCCCATCAAAGATGCATACATTCCGACCCCCAAGCTCTCATTAGCCAGTTTGGTTTGATCGATCAAAGGTATAGTGGACTCAATCATTAGAGGAAATTTCAACTCAAAATGGGCCTCCTAAAATGAACTAATAAAATAATAGTTAAAATAATAAAATAATATTTATTAATTTTGGAGGAAGAAAAGAAAAAAACTATTTTTTTGTTTGTATTTTTGACATATCTCTCTGTGTTTTTACTCAAATTTCGATCGAGAGAGCTTGTTGGATGCGGAATTTAATTCTGCATCCAACGATCTCTCCCAATCGAAATTTGAGTAAAAACACAAGGAGACATGTCAAAAATACAAACAAAAAAAGTAGTTTTTTTTATGATACCTATCCCCAAATTTATATTAAAAAAGTGTTTAAGACCTATACGGTATTTCAAATTTAAAGCAATTTCATTGGCTAACACATGATGACATGGAATTTGAATAAAAGTTAAAAGGCCCATTTTGAGTTGAAATTTCCTCTAATGAGTCTCCAAACGACCTTTTCGAGTGAAATTGAGTTGGTCAACAGTAACCAACTTCCCTTCATGTGGAAATACTACCACTCGAAGAACGGCCAAGAAAATCGCACACATGGTGTAAGTCCAGCTTCTCCCTAAAACAAAGTTATAATCCAATGGAGCATCAACTTTCCCTACCAAATTTATCTCAAAAGCCAGTAGGATACCATGCAAATGGAAAGACCTTTCGTCAAAAGCAGTAACTAGAGTGTTTGATGGAACTAGCTCCGAGGAACCTAAATCTTTCCAACAAGACATTGACATTACGCATGTGGAAGCACCTTCGTAAAAAAATATACGTCCAATGGTTTTTCCTCCATGGAACACATCAATTGACAAAGCCACATTATACAACATGCAGATCTTAATATCTGAAAGATTAAACTTCACCAGCAGGTTCGATGAATCCATGCTTCCTAAATTTTCTAAGAGGGAATCCCATTGAGAAGGAAAACTTTGTAACACTTCAAATGTCGACATTGTAGAAGGATTTTGGGCCAAATATTCAACTACGGTATAGTTGGAAGCAACCCTAGAGTTAGGATTGTGAAATTATTTCTTAAAGAAACCTTTTGGTATCTTAGGCATTGGATCAGTAGGTTTCTCAATAGTGAGAGGGTTAGAAGTTTCACCAGTAGACTTACCCTTCTTTGAATCCATCGATTCATAATTCTTATTTCTTGTCTGGATTAAGGTGCTATATCATACAATATTGATATGGTATTGATCAAGAGGAGCACTAGGAGTTCCCCCAGCTACATTTGAAACAAAAGTTGTGTTCTGTCCATGGGAAAATGGATCCTTTAGGACAGCCAGTTGTTGATTCTTGAGCAACTTCTAAGCTTGATCCATAAGAGGGAATTGATGAGTCAGGTAGTCTCCCTGGCACAACTTACAAGGAAACTTAACCTTTTTTTAATCTTTCTTATCCCCATCAGCATTGTTTGTGGGTTTATTCTTGTTTTGATTACCCTCACCCTTCTTCCCTTTCTTCTTTTTCCCACCGAGTTGCTGATTTCCCTTCTGAGAAGACTGTGCAAAAAAAAAATTCACTTTGAGGTGAGGGGGTGGCAGCCTTTGCTGCCTCTACTACAGATTTATATATTGACAACTCATGGAGTTTCTTAGCCAGTGATTCTATAGTGGAAGAACTTACTGAACCAAACACACCATCGACATGGAGTCTAGGCTTAGGTTTCTCTAGATTATTGATAGACCTCGGCACCTCAGATATGATTTCATACAATATCCCATACTAAGCATATATCAAGTCTAACTATTGGGCTGTGAGGATAGCCTCTTCTTCTGTGGTCACCCCCGAAGTGGATACGTCCTTAGAGATATAAGGAAGTAAATATTTTAAGAACCACTCTAATAAGAATTCGGGAGGTATGGTGGCTTTGTTAAGCCTCTTTCGCCTTCGCCACTCTTGGATGTGATCCGAGATATGTGTGGCCTTATTTTTTTGAAAATTTGAAAACAAATATGTGCCAACATCATACTAGACAGGAAGTTGGAAGTTATTGAGGAAAACAATTGCTAAATCCAAAAAACTGTCATATGTAGCAGAGGGAAGTTCTATGTACCATTTCGCTGCAACATGAGTCAAGGTTCTTTGGAAAATCCTCAACCAAACGGAGTCATCAATTAGTGAGTTTGAAGAGCACCAAAGGTGAAAAGTGGTTATGTGCGTACCTGAATCTTCACCAACATTGCATTCAAACTTAGGAATGTCTGAAGGTAACTTAATAGGAACAGGTGGCCAGGTCGCACTATGCCGCACAGGGTCATTCATCAACTTGGACAAGTCTGGAAAGTTTAAAGTTTCCAAGAAAGGAAGCTTTGGCCTAACCAGAGCTTGAAAATGAGGAGTTTGGGATGTAGAAGGACCTACCCCCTGGTTCCCAAACGAAAAGGAGAGGTTTCCCCCAGCTACCGATTGTGATGTAGTTGGACTAATCTTAAAATGATTCCACATGAAAGCCAGTGGATTACTTGTTTGTGGTGCACTATAAGTGGTTTGGGCTACTTCAGATCAAACTAGAGTTTGAAAAACAGGAGCAGGTATCCCTCCACCGAAAAGCAAAAAGGGAGAGCTTGTGAAAGGGGACGAAACCGGTGTCTGAAAAATTATATCCAAAAGCATTTGTGTTTCCAGATTGCATGCCCACATATGTAGGAGTAGGACCTACATAAGGAGTGGATGGATGAATATGCCCTCCATTCCACAGAAAACCCTGAACGAACAAGGAGGATCCACCTGGACCACTTTGAGCCATTTGCATAAAGGAGGGGGAAGAAAAAGGTGCACTCAGAATCCCAGTGACTACCCCACTAGATGGATCTACTACATTAGAGGGAGCCGAGCATTGAACCACTCGGTTACTTGGTGATAGGGTTGTAGTAGATGCACTTGGTCTTGAAGCACCAACTAGGGAAGGTGGGACTCCACCGGCCAAAATGGCTGAAGTTGGGGTAGAAATAGCATCTCCAGAGATAGACACATCTCTGCTCAAAGGAACATCAATAACAGGAGAACTAAAGGGAAGAACCTGGATGATTACATGATCATTTAAATCAGTTAGAGGTGGGTTAAAATTTCTTGAAAACTTGTCATCCTGCAAGTCTTGAATCTCTCCTGCAGTTGTTTCTTCCTAGTTAATCCTAAGTTTTGGTTCACCTAGAACTTCACTAACTCTTATTTTTTCAAAAGAACCAGTAATATCTAGTCTCCGTCTTTGAGGGGGTGGTGGAGGCTCCATTGAAACAGGTTGAGGAAGCTTTGGCAACCTTCTTGACTTAGGAAGAGGTTGGTCCTCCATAGCTATAAATTTGACTCACACACACCCAAAGGCCAACTAAACACAGACAAACCAAACATCACTCACTAAAAATGTCCTAAAGTCACGCAAACACAACAGATATAAGGTACACCTTCCAAAGGAAAGCCTGGGATGATTAGGGCCCAAGTCAAACTAGCAAAGACTAAAGGATGGTTACTTGGCATCTTGTGAAGATGTTCCTTGGAACAAGTGTTGGAATCACCCAACCACCCTTCCAAACTATCTACTGGGGTTACCTTCCAAGTCTGTCTAAGATGTACTGTAAATATCCTTCCAATAACACCTATGTATGATCCCTAGTGTTAAGAAACTAAATTCTACCACAACTACACCAAGAGTATGGAGGAATACTCGCAAGCCTGATCCTTATGCATGGGTAGGGTAGAAAAGTTCGAAACCCTGTCAAAACCGGCACCGCACAGGGCCCAAGAGATGGTATTGAAAAAATACCCAAGCGCATAAAATTCCTGGTATACTATCAAACAGGGAAGTGGAGGGTTATCTCCTCAACCAAGTTCTCACGCGGCCTCATGCTTAACTCTTGTGTGAGAGGAGATTTCCAAATGGTCTCTTGTAGAAGAGGATTTACCTAATGAAAGGCCACTACGATTGAAGTCAAATGCTTTTGGACAGTTTAGAGTTCCCTAGTTCAAAATCCTAGCCCGAACTAGTTGATGAATGAGCCTAGAAAAAGAAACTTACTAGTAAATTTTTAATTAATCGTTCGTTTTAATGGGTTGTATTAGTAAAAGGTATAGAAATGAGACTGTATCATATTATAGACTCGGCAAAAAGAAAAAATGATCTATGAAATTTTTCAAAGCAAATGCAGCTACAATGCCAATTTTTCTTTTCCTTTTCTTTTCAAATGAAAGTGAATGGAAAATTTAAACAAAAGAGAGACTACAAGACTTAAATTTTTTTTTTTTCTTAGAAAATAACGAAAAGAACAACTAAATGCAACCTAATGCAAAAGGTGCAAAAAAGCTTTTTGTCTTTTCTTTTTCGAAAAATTCAAAAATTATAATGCAAGTAAATGAAAATTGAGTGAGTTTGAACAATCTGATCATATAACAGTAAATGATGCAAACAGACCCTATAGTAACACACTTCACCCAAATAGGAATAAATGGCTCAAAACCTAGACTTGGCGAAACTATCAATTCAAAGCCTAATAGATCCAAAAAACAGAAAGAATGGCTAACTCATACCACTAAAAAAGTAGTACATAGCATATCAATGTTTCAAAGGATTGATCAATGACCCAACAACACAAGGACTCAGAAAAAAATCCAAGTAGGAGGACCTAACACATTCACCAATGAAGAAGTCAAACAAAAAAAACTCAAAGACTTGACTAATCAAGCAAGCAGTGAAATGTACAGATCTAAAACCACAGTATCATGCCAAAACATAATCTTCACATGCATATGAGGAAACATAAAAAAAAGGACAAGCCAAAACCTTTTGAACTCACAAACACTTACAGGAATACATGACTATCATAAAGGCAGGTCACGAACCATACACGACTGTCACTAAAGCAACCCGTGTATACAAAGTGAAATACATGACTGTTACCAAGGTAACCCGCATATGCTATTAAAAATTTTCAAAAAGAAAAGAAAATGACAAACAAGCTCTAAACATGCAAAACTTGAAAGGTAAAATCAAAACAAATCACACAGAAAATTAGACAAAGAAAAAACTTGTCAGGAAGCCTAAAGAGAGGACCCACAACAGGTTGGACACCCTAGCGAAGTCACTAGTTCTGTTGTTCAGGAAAACACACCCTTATAACCTAGGGCCTCTGGGGCTACCAACTTACTCAATTAACTTGCAGACAATCATCTATTTCATAATTTGAAATAGAAATAGGAAGAAATTAGGCATACCTTATTTATGACTATCGATCCTAGCTTTTCTTCTTCTATTCAAATTGCTTCCATGGCTTCCAAGGTATCTCCAATCACCTGCAAAGAGAAAATTATTTCCTGCAATATCTTATATATTATAAATGGTTAGTTAAATAACATGCTTATAATGAAATAATAAGATAATTTAGAAATCACAATATATAAGAGTGCAAAGACACAATATTGGAAGGTCTCTCTTTATTGATAAACAAGTGAGGTGAGATTACAACCCAAAATTTGAGACAAGTGCTCCTCTGCTAGCCAAGGACATTGAGTTCTGCTACACCAAGATATCTAAAGGAAAGCCACCAACATAACTTTTCTTTATAACTCATGATTGATTAGCCTCAACCCCTACCCTCTATTGGAAAGAGAGAGGTTATGAAGGTTGAGATGGTTGAGGAAATTGGGATAGTTATGATTAAGGGCCCAACTGTCCTTGACTAATCGTGTTTATATTTTTTAACTTTGTATTAAGGCATGCACAACTATTAATACTGGCAGGTCGTGTATGATACGTGACTTTCTTTAAGGAAACCCATGGGTGCAAGCCCTAATGATGTATACGCAAGTTGTAATGTACATACTCGCATATGATACGCCAGTTGCTACGATAACAGTTGTGTATTCTTCTTAATGGCCATACAAAAAATAGGTTCAACTGGCAAGGGAATGATGCATCAAAGGTCATGCACATATATAGTGTTTTGGCTACTTCAATCCATTTTGTCCTTTTTTGTACCAACACATTGGATGTCAATACTCATACAAGGAAGTGACATTTTACATGATAACACCGACCGATACCAGGAACTTAGCCAAATAAGTGAAGATGCTAGAAAAAGATAAATTGACTTGATTCATAAGCAGGAAGGCTTTCCCAATGACACTTGGGAGTTGGTAATGTGGAAAAACACCCATGATGGGTAACACAACATATGGGAACCATAATGGGAATGCGGACCTAATGGCACAACAACAGGATTCGAAAAAAGTGCAATGAGAGTGATTTGTGCAAACATTCCATGGGTAGCGCACCTGGTAGATGAGGTGTACGCTCCTTTAAGTGAATCTTGGAAGGAGGTTGGATCATGTGGAAGGACACATGAATGTGGGAAAGAGGTGGATGCATTGTAATAAGGGATAAGCTCTGTTGGATTTTTATCATTTAAACAATATGATCTTAGGATCTTATCTGAGAGAATAACATGCACAGCAATCAATCACAAGAGACAATAGACACAAAGATTTTCCTCGAGGAAACTATAAAGGATAAAACCCCGCAAATTCATTAGAGATAGAATGAACACCAATGGCAGCAATAAAACCCAAAGACAGAAAGATGATCTCCAACAACTGTTCTCTTTCTCACTTGTGTGAGCTCCTTCTCTCTCACATATACACTCTGAGATGGGTGAGTGTGTGTGAAAATAGACAGTCTCACTCTCTATTTATACTAGTTTTTGACTTGACAATTACTTACCAGGGCCGACTTCTCTATGAGATTCTAATAACCCTGGTGCCCCTCAACTGTGGGGACTTTGCCCCTATGATCAACAAGGAGGGTTAACCTCAACTCAATTGTGGGGACTATTTCCTTGACTTACAATGGAGGGTTAACCTCATTGACTTTACATGACTTTATTAGATTAATGACTCTACCGATAGGAACATCAAGGTATAATGAAATACAATATATAAAATATACAAGTGAATACATTCTGAAGTTACAAATACATCAACACTCCCTCTTAACTAGGCAGGTATTCTCTTGACACAATTCATCAGCACAAGTCTTCTTCTCTAGATCATCATCAAATCTGGAACATAACTGGATCATCATCAAAGCTAGATCATCACTGGATCATCATCAAAGTTGGATCATCACTGGATCATCATCAAAGTTGGATCATCATTGCTCTGCTATCTCAATCAAATGGTGCTATATCTCAATTCTTCTCGTCATAGGAAGTTCTACAGAGCCAGCCATTTTTCATGTTGGTTGTAGGCCTAGCCTCCATGTAGGTATTCATATTCTTTAGCGCTTATATCTGACCATGGGAGGAACACATCTTGCATCCATGTCAGAAAGGCCCACCCAACACTCACATCTGACCATGGGAGGAACACATCCTACATCCATGTCAAAAAGTCTCCACACTTACACTTAACCATGGGAGGACCCACCGACCACAATGTCAGAAGGGCCCCGCACTTACATGTAACCATAGGAGGACCCGCCTACCGCCATGTCAAAAGGCCTCCGCACTTACATATGACCATGGGAGGACCCGCATACCACCATGTCAGAAGGGCTCCACACTTACATCTGACCATGGGAGGACCTGCCTACCACCATGTCAGAAGGACTCTGCACTTACATCTAACCATGGGAGGCCCTGCCTACCACCATGTTAGAAGGGCTCTTGGACTCATCACTTCCCCTTAGAGGGAGCCTCGTTTTGGAGAACACCAAGCTTCTCCTTGAAGTACTCAAACTTCATTCTGGCTATTTATAGCATAGAATCACATCATGGATGATTACTTCCAAGGATGATTTGCGAGCTTCGCTAGGACTGGTTACATCTGAGGACAACCTATAGGACCATTTACGTCTGAGCCACCTATGAGCTTCGCCACAATTTTATGCTCAGACAACCTATCTCATCGACTATGCTAGAACTCCCTCTTTCAAGAGATCTCGATCTGGATCACATATTGGAGCTTCACTACTCCTCTCTACATCATACAAAAATGCAATTCAGATCAATCAAATCAAATAGTAGTTTTCAAAAGAAACATACTACCTCCCAAATAGCCGAGAAAGTGGCAACATATTTTTCCTAAGCTGTTCTCAGTGCCATGCAGGACTCCTTCCTACTAGACCAAGAGATCACACCTGATCTCATACTAAAGAAGCACCCCAAAGTGCTCTTCCTATCAATGGAACTGACTTCCCAATCTGAATCCACATAACCCTCCAAGTTATTTTTCTGATTCGTATCATACTTCAGCCCATAATCAACTGTACCCTTCAGGTACCTCACTACATGCTTTGCAACCATCAGGTGAACATGTCTCAATGTGTTCATAACAAAGCAAATATTGTTGATCTATTTGTAACTTCATAATGTATTCAGTTGTATATCTTATGTATTGTACCCCGATGTTTCTATCGGGAAGTATCTGTAATGTAATTGAGTCATGTCATACCTCAATCTTCCTATTGGGATATTCAATAATGTAAACAAGTCATGTAAAGTCATAGAGTGTAACCCTCCTTATTGATCAAGGGTTAAAGTCCCTGCAGTTGTGGGGCCCTAGGGTTATTAGACTCTCCTTGAGAAGTTGTCCCTAGTGAGTTATTGTCAAGTCAGGAATTAGCATAAATAGAGAGGGAGCCTCTCTATTTAACATACATTCACTCACACTCAGTTGTAGTACATAACTGAGAAATAAAGAAGAAGCTAGGACAAGAGAGAGAGAGACTACTACTGTTGGGAGATCATCTTACTGTCTTTGGGTTTTACTTTTGGTGCTTATTCTATCTCTGAGGAAGTTGTGGGGTTTTATCCTTTATGTTTTCCTTGAGGAAAATCTTTTTGTTCATTGTCTCTTGTGATTGATTGTTGTGCTTGTTATTCTCTCAGATGAGATCCTAAGATCATATAGCTTAAATGATAAAAATCTAACATGGTATCAGAGCTAACCTGAGAAGAAGACACTGTGAAGCTGCCTATTTTTTGGATCTCTCTCCACAGATCATCAAAAAAATGAGGATAGACTAACTCTCCTCTCTAGGGCACATATTTATGTCGAAGCATAATCTGATTCTAAGGATTTTTCAGTTTTTGACCCGACACTGCAGCAAGAAATTAGGGATTTCCACAAAAGTGGAATTTTTTAGTGATCCCAGGCCAGGATTGATCTCCTCCACAAAATCAAAGTTTAGAGATCAAAATTGAAGTTTTTGGTTGGGTAGAACTCCTGGAAATTCAAACCCTAATCTGCTCCTGAACCAGAAAACCAGCTCTGCAGAAATCCAACTCCAGATTCAGTTCGGACATCTTAAACTGGTAAGATATAATTTTTTTGTATTTCCATTTGAGGTTCTTTGTTAATATTTCTCATCATACCAAGCTTGAAGAAAATCTTGAGGGAGCTGACAACTTCTGAGCCTAGAAGTATAGGATCTCCCTAGTCATGGCTAAGAGGATTATTGCTGATTCAATCAAGGATCACCTTATACCTTAGGTGTCCTCCCTAAAGACACCCAACGAGATGTTTGATGCCCTGACCAAGTTATTTGAAGGGAAGAACATGAATCGGAAGATGACCCAGAGAAATCAATTGAATAATGTAAAGATCTAGAATGTGGAGACCATACAGTCTTACTTTACAAAGGTCTCTCAGATCGAGGAACAACTTGAAGCAGTATATGAAGATGTAGAGAATGCAGAGATTGTGATGACCACCTTGAATGGTCTCCCCAGAGCTGTCGATGTAATTGTAACTTCAGAATGTATTCACTTGTATTTCTTATCTATTGTAACCCGATGTTCATTCCAGGATGTATTGTAATATATTTGAGTCATGTCATACCCCGATGTTTATTCCGGGAAGTTGTGGGTAACCCTCTTATTGGTCAAGGGTTAAAGTCCCCACAGTTGTGGGGCCCTTGGTTTATTAGACTATCCTAGTGAAGTCGACCCTAGGTGAGTCATTGTAAGTCGGGGAAATAGTCCCCACCATTTTGTTACCCTCCTATTGGTCGAAGGAGGCAAAGTCCCCACAAGTGGTGGGGCACTAGGGTTATTAGACACTCCTAGAGATGTCGGCTCTAGTAAGTAATTGTTAAGTGAGGGCGACATGTTGGAGTGCACTTCAAGTGAACAGAAGAATATAAATAGAGAGTGAGAGCCTCTCTATTTATATCACTTGCAACACATCACTCACTCACTCAAGTGTGGCGCATTAGTGCGGAAGGAAATACACTGGGACTAGACAAGAAGAAGACTACTACTGTCGGGAGTGCATCTTACTGTTTTCTGGTTTTACTGTTTTGGTGCTGATTCTATCTCTGAGGAATTTGTGGGGTTTTCTCCTTTATGGTTTCCCTGAGGAAAACTCTTTGTGTCTCTTGTCTCTTGTGATGTGCTTATGTTTTATTGCTATGCTTGTTATTCTCTAAGTGAAAAGATCCTAAGATCATAATGCTAGCTTATATGATGAAAAACTAACATGGTATCAGAGCTAACCTGAGAAGAAGACATTGTGCAGCTGTAGAAGCTAGGGCTTATTAATTTTTGGGTCTCTCTCCACAATCTATCAGCAAAAGTATGCTAGGATGACTCTCCATTGAAGGGTGCATCTTTCTGTCGAAGCGGAATTCGATTCCTAGCATTTTCAGTTTTCGATGTCGAAATTAGGGCTTTCTACATAAGAGGAATTTTTGAGTGAAACTAGAATAGGATTTTTATCCTCATAAAAACCGAAATTTAGAGACCTGGATCAAGAAATTTGGTTGGGTGAAACTCCGGGAAAGTCAAACCCTAGTTTGACCCCTAGCTTGAAAAACCCTAAATACTAAAACTGATAAGTTTTGGTACAGTCGCTATATTTTGAGGTTGACAAAGTCTCAAAAGCTGAAAATTGCAAGGGCCAAACCTAAAATCCTTATTAACACTGTATCCAAAAATCAGCCTCAGATTCGCTATATTTTGGGAGATATGATCCCTCCAACTTAGGGTTCCAACCTCTTCCAGAATTCATCCCTAAACAGGACACCTGGGGAGAATTGAAATATATTGGGCTACAGAGGTCCAAATTGAATTCTGGAAGATGTTCTAGAAAGGGAACAGAATTTAATTTCGGTTATCAGAATATCAGACTCAGAAGATCAACCAGTGACATGTGGAATGCCGTACAACTTTGTTGTTCTGAACAATCTTGTAACAGGTCACCTTGGGAAAAGGATCATAAATCCAAAATGGTGAAACCAATTCTGATGAAACCTATGGTTTTAGATCAGGGACATGCTAGGTTACCTCAGTACAATATTTCAGACACAGAGAAGTAGAAATTTCGGAGATATCATAGAAACAGTAATAGGAATTTCTGCACGAGAAATTGGAAAATTAGGGCTTCCTGTTCTGGGAACTTCCCTCCACTGTTTTCAGAAAAGGAGTACATTGGACAACTCCATTTGAAGATATCTATCTGTTTAACCAATTAGATCTAAAATATTTAAAGTTTTTAAAATTAGGGTTTTTGTGACAAACCCTAGATCAGCCAGCTCCGGAACCAAGACGGACACCTCAAATCGGTAAGATCTAATCCTCTGCTATTTGCATTAGAAGTTCTCATTTCAAAGTGGTCTATCACATCAACTTGATGATAAGCTTGGTGAATTTCACAACTTCCAAGCATAGAAGTATTTGATCTCTCTGAAGAAAATGGATTGGACACCTACATGAGTAGAGAGGTTCCAGTTCCAGAGGGAGATGAGGCTAGAAGCCTTACACAAGAAGAACTTGTTCAAGGCCAAGAAGATCATAGTTGATTCAGTCACAGATCAACTTGTACCACAAGTGTCTTCCATAAAAGACACCGATGAGGTTTGATTCCTTGACCAAGCTATTTGAAGGGAAGAACATACATCAGAAGATGACCTTAGGAAACTAGTTGAAGAATGTGAAGATCTAGAATGCAGAGACCATACAGTCATAAGGGTCTCTCAAATCAAAGAACAACTTGAAGCGGTAAAAGAAGAAGTGAAGAATGTAGAGGTGGTGATGGCCACCTTGAATGGCCTCCCAGGATCATGGAGTTCATAAATTCAAGGAATGTGTTCCAGAAGGAAGTGATTACTTTCAGCAGACTTTGGGAAGAAGAAGAAGCTCGAGAAGAAGAAAGATGGAAGCAACTGAAGATCAAGCTCTCACCTTCCAAAGAAGATCCCTCAAGCAATGAGGAATATGAAGATCTCAACTCTTGAAGAACTTCTTATCCACCTTAGCATTTGGATAAGAAATGATGCTATCATGAACGAAGAAGCTGAAGGCTCAAGAAGGAGTCTACCCATGAAACAAATAAAGATAAGTATTCAATTGTCATTTCATTGTTTTGTTATGTATTTGTTTATATTCAGTTAATGTATTATGCATGATAGAATGTTTTCATTAATGACAGTATACTGCTAATATGCATGTGATGGGTAAGTAGCTCATGGTGCTATACAAATATCCATTGCTACTTATCTAGGATGAAACCTCTTTGCTGACATATTGGATTAGTGCACAATCGCAATGTTGTCCTGGTAGAGATGGAAGGCATCTAGAAAGTTTCAGTGAGATATGGATGAATGTTGTATTGGCTAAAGTAGTTGCATGATCATATATTTATGCATAATAAATTGCCAATATAAATATTCCTTATGAAATGTTCTAACCATACAAATGCATTTGACTTGTAGGAAAGATCGCATACATAATCGCCTGCAAGCAAAGAAGGATGAAACTTGTTCCGAAGAACAAGTGACGACAGTTCAAGATGAAGAATAATATGATGAATGCAGCAAAATCATTGATGCCGAATCTTCCAACTATGAAGAAGTAACCAAGAAGACCAGTTGAAGAAGAATGATGTCTAGGATGCAGTATCAAGACCTGAAGAGAAGTCCGTAGTTCCATCATGCAGTAGATGGAAACATCGTGGGATACAAAGCAAGGTTCATAGCATGAGGCTTCTCACGAAAAGAAGACATAAACTAAGAAAAGATATTTGCAGCCACTGGAAGAGAAGTATGGAATCTTCCTTGGACAAGGGAAGTATGCAGTAGAGATCCTGAAGAGATTTGGAATGATGGACTACAAAGCTATGGCCACACATATTGCATCGAACCTGAAGCTATTGAGTGATGCTTCATCAGAGTCGGTTGATGCCACGATGTATCGTAAGATTATTGGGTCATTGATGTACCTGACGAACATGAGACCAAACATTTTCTTTGCTGTGAACACCTTGAGCCAGTACTTGACAGATCTGAGAAGTGTTCACTTGACTACTGCAAAGCATATTCTGAGGTACCTGAAGGGTACAGTTGATTATGGGCTCAAGTACGATGCGAATCAAAAGATTAACCTATAGGGTTCTGTTGCTTCAGATTGGGCAGGCAGTGCCATCGAGAGGAAGAGTACTTCAGGATGTTGCTTCAGTATGGGATCAGGTGTGATCTCTTGGTTTAGCAGGAAGCAATCTTGTGTGGCACTGAGTACAGCTGAAGCAGAGTATGTCGCAGCTTGTTCAGCTAGTTGTGAGGAAGTATGGCTGCGGAAGCTACTGTCTGATATATTTGATCTCCAGTTGGATGCTACTTGTATACATTGTGACAACCAGAGTTGCGTGAAGTTGTCAGAGAATCTAGTGTTCCATGACAAGTCGAAGCATATCGAGATCAAAAAGAAATTGGTCATGGCTAAGAGGATTATTGCTGATTCAATCAAGGATCTTTCCAGTGTTCCTTCTTTTCTTGTAGGCGATTGTACGCGATATTTCCTACAAGTCAGATGCACCAGTTGTATGGTTAGAAACATTTCATAAGGCATATTCATAATGGTAAATTCTTCTGCATAAAGATATAATCATGCAACTATTTTATCCAATACAACATTCATCCATATCTCACAGAAACTTTCTAGATGCCTTCCATCTCTACCATGACATCATTGAGATTGTGCACTAATCCAACATGTCAGCAAAGAGGTTTCATTCTAGATAAGTAGTGATGGAGAGTTGTATGGCACCATGAGCTACTTACCCATAACATGCATATTCGTAGTGTACTGTCATTAATGAAAACATTCTATCATGCATAACACATCAACTGAATATATCAAATGCATAACCAAACAATGACAATTGAATACTTATCTTTATTTGTTTCGTGGGTAGACTCCTTCTTGATCCTTCAGCTTCATAATCTTCTTCATTCATAACAACATCATTTCTTATCAAAATACTTAAGATGGGTAAGAGGCTCTTCAAGAATTGAGTTATTCATATTCCTCATCGCTTGAGGGATCTTCTTTGAATCATGAGCGCTTGATCTTTAGTTTCTCCCATCTTCTCTTCTCTTATTATGGGTCGAGCTTCATCTTGTGTGTGCTCTTCCTAGAGTCTGCTGAAAGTAATCACTTCCTTCTGGCACACATTCCTCGAATGAATGAATCCCATGATCTTGGGAGGCCATTCAAGGTGGTTATCACAACTTTTTCATTCTCCACTTCTTCTTCTATTTCTTCAAGTTGTTCTTTTATTTGAGAGACCCTTGTAAAGTATGATTGTATGGTCTCTGCATTCTAGATCTTCACATTCTTCAACTGGTTTCTCAAAGTCATCTTCCGATTTATGTTCTTCCCTTCAAATAGCTTGGTCAAGGAATCAAAAATCTCTTTAGGTGAATTTAGGGAAGACACTTGTGGTATAAGGTGATCCTTGATTGAATCAGCAATGATCTTCATGGCCTTGACCAATTTCTTCTTGTGTAAGGCTTTTATCCTTATCTCCCTATGGAACTGGAACCTCTCCCCTTATGTAGGTGTCCAATTAATTTTCTTCAAGAACCAGTGAGATCCTATACTTCCATGCTTAGAAATTTTCAGCTTCACTAAAATTTTCATCAAGCTAGTGTGATTAGTCATCTTGAAATGAGAACCTCAACTGTAAATAGCAAAAGATTAGGTCTTACCGATTTGAGGTGTCTGTCCTTGTTCCAAAGCTAACTGATCTAGGGTTTGTCAGAGAAACCCTAATTTTAAAAACTTGGAATATTTCAAATCTTATTGGATATAAATATGGACCTCTTCAAGGAAATCTTTTGAATGTACTCATTTTCTGAAAACAGTGGATGGGAGCTCCCGGAGCAGGAAGCCCTATTTTTTCCAATTTCCTCTACATAAATTCCTGATACTGTGGTATCTACGAAAGTACTGCTCCTCTTTGTCTAAAATTTCATACTGAGGTATCCTTTCCTATTCTCTTTCCAAAATCATAGTTTTGACCAGAATTCATTACACCAATTGGTACTTAAGAGAATTTTCCTAAGGTGACTTATTTCAGGACTGTTCAACATAACAAACTTGTACGGACTTCCATGTGTCACTATTTCACCTCCGGGGTCTGAAAATTTTACCATAGAAATTAAATTCTATGCCCTATCTACAACATCTTGAGAAATTCCATTTGGACCTTAATATCTCGAGATATAGCAATTCTCCCTAGGTGTCCTGTTTAGGGATGAATCCTGGAAGGGTCTAGAACCCTGATTTGGAGGAATCATATCTCCCAAAATATAGTGAATTTGAGGTAAAAAGTTTTACAAAGAGTACATCAGGATTTTATCTTCGGCCTGTGAAAATTTCAGCCCCTAAGACTTCTTTAATCCAAGATATAGCGAATGTACCAAAACTACCCATTTTAGTATTTTAGGGTTTTTTTCAGGCCCGGGGTCAAACTAGGGTTTGACTTTCCTGTAGCTTCACTCAACCAAAAACTTCGACCTTGGTCACTAAAATTCGATTTTGATGAGGAGAGAAATCCTATGCTGGGCTCACTCAAAAATTCCTCTTCTGTAAAAGGCCCTAATTCCCCGCAGCAAAAACTGAAAATGCCCGGAATCAAATTCTGCTTCGACAAAAAGATGCGCCCTTAAATGGAGAGTTCGCCTAGCCTCCTTTTGTTGATGGATTGTGGATAGAGATCCAAAAACAAAGAAGCTTTAGCTTTTGCAGCTACACAGTGTCTTCTTCTTATGTTAGCTCTGATACCATGTTTGATTTTTATCATTTAAGCAATATGATCTTAGGATCTTATCTAAGAGAATAACATGCACATCAATCAATCACAAGAGACAATAGACACAAAGATTTTCTTCGGGGAAACCATAAAGGATAAAACCCCGCAACTTCCTCAGAGATAGAATGAGCACCAATGGCAGTAGTAAAACCCAAATACAGAAATATGATATCCAACAGTTCTTCTCTCTCTCACTTGTGTGAGCTTCTCCTCTCTCACCTATGCCCTATAGCTGGGTGAGTGTGTGTGACAAATAGAGAGTCTCACTCTCTATTTATACTAGTTTCTGACTTGAAAATTACTTACCAAGGCCGACTTCTCTATGAGAGTCTAATAACCCTAGTGCCCCTCAACCGTGGGTACTTTGCCCCTCTGATCAACAAGGAGGGTTAACCTCAACTCAATTGTGGGGACTATTTCCCCGACTTACAACAGAGGATTAACCTTATTGACTTTACATGAATTTATTATATTAATGAATCTCTTGATAGGAACATCGAGGTATAATGACATAGAATATATAAAATATACAAGTGAATACATTCTGAAGTTACAAATACATCAACAAGCTCCTTATAGACAAAACCTCTAAGTGTTGAAAGTCAACTCAAAAGAGAATGCACCCAACAAAACAATTAGACCTATATAAGTATAAGGAATGTGTTGAGGAAAAAGGAATCCAATTTGGAATTGAAGGAAGCAAGATGAACAACAGTGATGCATGTGTCAGGGAAGATGTATCTCAGGAGGAGGTCAAAATTCAGGGAGAATGTCTAGGCATACTTGTGCACTATCGAGACTAGTGAAACAGTTGGAAAAAGAGTGAACATGTGTCAAATGAGGAATCCATATAGGTGCAATAAGTAGAAACCTCAAATGGGTATAAGATTCCTTCTTGAGGGTGAATATATTCTTGGGGTTCGTTGTAACAGAGAAGTTGTCAGCTGGGAAATCTCATAGGAAGCAGCTTGTGGGAACTCCCAATTCTATTGTACTTGTACTTTTTTACATAATCTTGTGTATTGGATATTTGACATGCCCCATTGAGGCATTTATCATCACACTTTCATTGTTCTTTTATTGCTTGGTGCAAAGTTTAACTATTATAATTGAACATAAGAATGGATAAGTTAAATGTGAACAAGTATTAAGTGTGTAAATTTGAGATGCATAGTCTGCTGAGATCCCAAACAAGGATGGTCTCACCACTAGGAAAGGACCTCGTCCAACACTGCATGATCCAAGAGAGGGAAAAGGCTCCAAGTACTTGGTTCATATATTTAGACCCATGAAACCAACCCTTTGTATCTAGGAAAGGAAAAGTTGAGTCAAGATAAAGGTTGGAGCTAGTCAATCCTGGCCCAATTGTTGCATTCCTCGAGTTATATTTTTTTAGAAATAGGGTTTTTAAATGTCTCATTAGTATAATCAGATTCGCATGCATAAACAAGTTCAATTATTCCATGATTGATCTCATAGAGCACATGTCAGTGAAAGTATTTAAGGGATTAAACATGTACAACTACATATTAAAGTTGATTTTAAATTTCAAGCAGCCTAACTGATGCACTGGTTGACATAGGATTCATCACATAATTTCTAAATACTATCATCAATATGTCATAAAAGTAGTAAGAATCAATAAAGTTCCCCAACCTTCAATTTATTGCTCACTTTCATTTATATGTTTTTGGTTATTAGTCATGTTAGAGCCTCAAGTTTTGAAAATAAGTTTTGAATATTGTTTGTAACAACCAATGTGATCAGACGACTATTTAATATGTGTATCAAGGAAGACTTGTAGTGATGGGAAAGGAATCCAAAATAAAATCCATGTCTACGAGATCAAAGAATGTTTCTTTTGTTAAATTGTGTGATCCATGGGTTGAGGTACTATAACATTTGAATGGAAAGGTTGAACACACCCACTTAGTAAAAAATGTTTCTATGAATGCATATCTTTTTCAAAAAATAAGTATGATTTGTACCTAGACAATCTTTTGTTGGAATGCAAATACATTGCCACCATTTGGAAGTTTTCATTTGAACAATCAATGGTGGATGATACACCTTTGGTGATGATGGAGGTCTATGACTCTTGTTCAAATGTAGTAGTGGGAGGTGTGATCCACCTTATGAAACATGTGACAAACTTATATGAGTTGGCATTCAAGGTTCATGAATTCAAGCTAACGACAACCTGAATAAAAGAGTTGGGTTGTAGCTCTTCAAGAGAAGAAGTAGCCTTTAGGTACTTGAGCAACAAGCATAAGTTGAATGGGTGGACTACCAAAAAAAATTGAGATAGTGGCCTTGGGTGCCATGTACCATTTTTCCCAAGATGAGAGTGAGAAGATTGGCTCACTGCCTTTGACACAAGAAGTGAGGTCGTAGGTGACTTACAAAGGAACCTTAGAAAATTAAGCCAAGGATATGGATAAGGCATGCGATGGGACCATGAATTGGTGTCGTATACATAAGTTGAACCATATAAGGAAGTTTAGTGCTCAGTAGTAAGGAAAAGGTGATGAATTTTCTATAGCTCTACAGAACCGCATGAGATGATCGAAGTGCATGGGGAAACATAAATTTTGGAATTGAGGAGGTTTTTTCTCACTGGGTTGAGCACAATAGTTGGATTAGCTACCCAACCAAATCTACACATAGAGATGCATAATGAATTCATACTTTAAATAATTGACTGAGTAGCAAAGCAATAGTAGATTGATGAGGGTGTGGCTATGGAAAATTTGAGTAGGTTTCTTAGGAAGAATCAATTGTGGAAGTAGGTGGAAGTGGAAGCATAGGAAGATAGTTATCGAGAGAATCAGGAATCTTAGATACATTGTTGAGGTCAGAAACAACTTGGAGTGGGGAAGTATGTCACAACCTTCGCAAGGAAGGGACTTTGCCATCACCCCACCTGTGGATAGACTTCAAAAGGATTGGTGATTGATTGTCTTATCGTTGGTTTGGGAATCCCATGGAGGAGAGATCACACCTGACACTCACACCTTGGTTGATTACCCATGACGGTCAATACTAAGGACTTATAGAAATAAGTGAAGATGCTAACAAAAGATAAATTGACTCGATTCAGAAGCAGGAAGGATTTCCCAATGACACTTGGGATTTCTTAAATATGTGAAGAAAAACCCATGATGGGTGACACAACATATGGGCACCATAATGGGAACAAGGACCCAATGACACAACAACATGCTTCAAAAAAAGTGCAATGATAGTGAGTTTGCAGACATTCCATGGGTAGCGCACCTGGTTGATGAGGTGGACGCTCCTTTGGGAGAATCTTGGAAGGAGGTTCGATCATGTGGAAGGACACATGAATGTGGGAAAGAGGTGGATGCATTGTTAGAAGGGAGAATATCCTTATGGACAAAACCGTTAAGTGTTGAAAGTTGACTCAAAGTAGAATGCACCCAACAAAACACTTAGACCTATATAAGTATAAGGAATGAATTGAGGAAAAAGGAATCCAATTCGGAATTGAAGGCAGCAAGACGGACAATAGTGATGCATGCGTCAATGAAGATGTACTTTAGGAGGAGGGAACAACTAAGGGATAATTTCTAGGCATACTTGTGCACTATCGAGACTAGTGAAGCTGTTGGAAAAAGACTTGAACATGTGTCAAAGGACTTGAAGACCTATAGGTGCAACAAGGATGAAACTCAAATGGGAATAAGATGTCTTCTTGATGGGGAATATATTCTTGGGGTTCCTTGTATGGAGAATTTGTCAACTAGGAAATATCATAGGAAGCAACTTGTGGGAATTCCCAATTCTTTTGTACTTGTACTCTCTTACATACTCTTCTGTATTGGATATTCAGCATGCCCTAGAGAGGAATTTCTCATTACACTTGTATTGTTCTTTTCTTACTTGGTGCAAATTGTAAGAGTTATAATTAGACATAAGAATGGCTAAGTTAAATGTGACCAAGTGTTAAGTGTGCAAATTTGAGAGGAATAGTCTGTTGTGATCCCAAACAAGGATGGTCTCACCACTAGGAAAGGACCTCGACCAACACCGTATGATCCAAGAGAGGGAAAAGGATTCAGGAACTTGGTTCATGTCTTTAGACTCATGGCACTAACCCTTTGTATCTAGGAAAGGAAAATTCAATTCATGATGAAGGTTGGAGCTAGTCAATCCTAGTCAATTGTTCCATTCCTATTGATTTATATTTTTTTAGAAATAGGGTTTTTAAATGTCTCATTGGTCTAATCGGATTCTCATGCATAAACAAGTTCAATTATTATATGGTTTATCTCATAGAGCATGTGTTAGTAAAAGTCTTTAAGGGATTATTAAACATCTCCAACTACATATTAAAGTTGATTATAAATTTCAAGCAGCCAAAGTTATGCATCGGTTGACATAGGATTCATCACATAATATTCTAATGCCTATCATCAATATGTCATAAAAGTAGTAAGAATCAATAAATTTACCCAACCTTCAATTTATTTCTCACTTTTCTTTATATGTGTCTCGTTATTAGTCATGTTAGAACCTCAAGTTTGAAAATAATTTCTGAATATTGTTTGCAACAACCAATTTGATCAGATGCCTATTTAATATGTGTATCAAGGAAGAGTTGCAGTGATGGCAAAGGAATCCAAAAGAAAATTCATGTCTACGATATCAAAGAAGGTTTCGTTTGTTAAATTTTGTGATCCATGGGTCGATGTACTATAGCATTTGAATGGAAAGGTTGAACATACCCACTTAGTTTAAAATGATTCTATGAATGCATATATTTTTTCAGAAAAGAAGTATGAGTTGTACCAAGACAATGTTTTGTTAGAATGTAAATACATTACCACCATTTGGAAGTTTACTTTTGAACCATTATGCACATCTACTCTCACTATGTCACATGACCTTCCACTATTTTGACACCATACAAAAGGTTATGAAGTGCACTAATTCAAATAAAAAAATTTCATCGACATGAACTTTGGATTGACGAGGAATACACCATTCATGTCGAAGACATCCATATCCTAAATGGTCTTTCCATGCAAGGGGGATATGTTTCTCATGCATTTAAAGGTGCATGCAAGCACACGAATGTTGCAAAGATAAACCTAATTTATATGATTGGTGTGGAATGATTAGAGGGGGTTTATGTGTTGTTGTTTCTTTGATTATTAAACCTCAATTCCAATTTACATGCCAATTTATTGTAGGTTATCTTATGCATAAGTATACATGAGGTGAGTGTACCCTAGATTCCCTATCTATGGTTGAGTTTTGTGTTTAATGGATCAAGATCAATTGGTGCAAATTCTTAATGGATGGGATACTACAATCCTACATCAATACCAATTCATCAACCACTTATTTTTTTATTGCATACCTACTAGTTGCAATCACCATGTGGAAATGAAATCTTTTGCAGGGCCATGAATTCCATCCAACACTTACTAGAGTCATTCTTTTTGGGCATTTTGACCCCTGGAAAACTTGAAAGGATTCATAGAAAATGACATTAAATGAATTTAGTTTTTCTCAATGGTATGATCAAATGATAATGAACACCAATTTGACTTTGTAAACCCCCTAGGCATTGTTGAATGTGCATGTAGGAAAATTTCGGTTTAGCATGAACAAAAATCATACTTTTATGCGGCCACAAGGATTAGACCCTATTAAGGATTAGACAATAACATGGAATTTTATTTGATTAATTCCAACCTTTATAAGGAAGTATGCTCATGGAAAGGGGTTGAGAACTCAAAGGCTCTAAACTACATCGAGAGACACCATTGAGTCAATAATTGAAATAGTCTATATTATCAGTTGTAGGTACGTAAACTATATCCAATATTGCTTATTAATCAAGGAAGGAACTTAAAGAATATGTATCTTATTTCCTACATGAAGGACCACTTAAACAACAAAGGGAAGTTAATCCAATTAGAACAATTCCCCTAAAGATATCAAGCTAGCGTCACCATCCAGAGTTGGAGGCTAATTTTGTTGAGTCCCTTACTAAGACATCCTTTCTTATAGGGATTACAGATTCCTATTTATAAGAGCTTTTAGATTTTGGATTGAAACAAGAATTGGTCCTAGTTTAGGAGAAGCTCAAGGGATCCAGGTATATGACACACTCAAGGCCCACAATCCAATTATTACCATTACACATGACCTACCCAGATCTATTCTAGATGTTTTGGGGGTCCTAGTCCAAAATGAATCTGCATAGACCTCCGCTTCAAATGTAGGTGGTAATTATCAATGGACCCAAACTACTTCCATAGGACCAAATTTTGTGGAGGTTACACAAGATAGACTCACAATAGAGGATGGAGGTGCAAAAAAACCTAGGAGTATTGTAGGTGTTGGGGGAAGCAATAATGAGCCATTACATTAGCCCTATGAATCTAAAGAATGTGGAGGGGTGGTGGTCAGCAAACATGACCAGGTATTGGAGGAAGAAGAAGGTGAGGATATGCAATATAACATTCCCAATATCCTTCTTCCCCATTGTTTCCATTGGAGAATCTTTCAATCATGGCAAAGATTGAACAATTTATGAAGAATCTAGTTCATTAGCAAGCAATGTTGTGCATATATTAGGATCACATGATGTGGTCCTTTTCTATCTAAGACCATTCAAGGGCATGTCATTAGGTGGTATCAATTGAAAAATCCATAGATATATTAATAAGTTCAAACAACCACCCATCTATACCCTTCAATTTATAGCAAGAAAGCACTCAACTAGTTACCACTAGTGGGACAAGCTACTCAACCTACAAATATACAATAATGGTCCACTTAAAAATTACTAAGGATGATGCAAATTACCATAGGTAAGGTGGAGCAATAAATATGTTGAGTTGTGTTTGAACATGAAGAATTGTAGGTTGAACATCAACAATTGGAGATCCATCTTGTAGAAGTCACCTAGAAGGGGGACAAAGAGCGACAAGATCGACAATAAGAAGATAAATAATTTGAAGTTGTTCAAATTGAGTGGTAGGAATTCTAGTTTGAGATGTGCTAGATAGATTCATAGTTTCTTGAGGAGGTTCATGTTAGTCAACCTATAGAAATTATATATAAATAGTATGTTCCTTGTGGTGACAACTATATTAGAGGGCCAAAGAGATATAAGGTCATATAGAATCTACCTAGATATAGGGAATCCAACAACAACAACAACAAAATATCCATTGCAATTGTTATTCGAGGAGGCTAATGTTAATAAGGAGCAACTGCACCAATCCATAGCATAGAGAAAATAAGTATTCAGTGTTTTGTAAGATTGTATAGGCTTGTTGGAGAGATGAAATAATCTTGTGGAGAAATTGAGGGATTAAAACAAGTAGATGAATGTGGATTCACGATCCATCACCAATTCTTTGGAGAAATAGGACAAATACGAAGATATTTGTCTTGTCAATGACTAGTTGGATGCATTGCATGAAGCAATAGTAATAGAAAAGAATGTGCAACGAGAGTTTCTTCTTACAACACAATCCATATACATTTTGCTATAATCATTGGATTCTTTTATGGATACAGAGTGGAAATCCCTTGAAAATATGAATCCCTCAGAGCCAAACAATGAGAAGACACAAGTATTCATTATTGGTTCCTTTTATTATTTTAAGCAAATGGAACTCCTAACTAGAGCAATTCAGTTCGTTTCACTTTCATGCTTTATACCTAGCTTCAAATTGGACCCTTCATTTGAAGGATATAAAGTGAAGAATGTTTGACTAAAGGGTGAGTCAATAGTTATGGTCAAGTTTTGTTGGACCCTTTGTTTTTGGATACGAGTTAAAGAAGGATGGAAAGACATAATACCGCAATGAAAGGGCACATGGATCAGCATCAAAGACATGCCAAAGCCACAAAGAAACATGGCACAAGTCGGATGCCAACAATTAAGGGTTGTGAAACATAAATAATAGGCCAACCTTGATAATGGATAGAATTAGTCATCCTTATCCATCAACTTTAACATTTTTTATTATTATATAAGAACCCTTACAGGTTAAGAAAAAGAGGTTACTAAGATGCAGATAAGTCATTGGTTGTTGATTTGAGACCTTTTAAGTTTGTGGGTTCGTTCAAATGATAGATCTATCTAGAGTTTATCTATCGTTATGTTGCAAGTAATTAAAATAATTGGAGAGTCTTAATATAAGAAGGATGTTTGGCTCCCTTTTAAAAAAATATGTGTATTGTGTATGAATGTTGAATATGATTCTTTTGTCACTGTATATGTTTATGGATTTTGTGTAATCTATGTTTAATATACAACGAATGCATGCTATTTATTTATTCATACGTGAAGTGCTTGAACATTGATATGATGGTAAAGATTGGGTCATGAGAAGCCTTTTGTATTTCCCCATCTTTTTGAGGTTTTGGCTGTGCGTGTAGTGAGACCTTCCTCCCTCTAGGAAGATTGAAAATGTTAATGCATCTAGACTATGTCGAAGATTTTTTTGGCTCTCCTGTGAGAACCGTGGTCTCAACCAAATGCCAACAATTTCAAACATTTAAAGATTTTATTAATTTTACAATTATTAAGTAATTTATATATAACTTGCAAAAAGGTACATATTACTACTTTTTTCCCAAAATAGGGAAACACTTACAATCGGAAAGCTACCCATATGATCTTTGTTTTGTTTCTTTCAAGAAAAACAAGTTGTTAGCTAATGAAAAGTAGTTTTAAGTTATACTCCATCTCTTTACATCCTAGGAGGAAGAGCTCTTAACCAATCAAAAATAAGTTTAGATAAATAATAATAATAATAATTTGTTTCTAAGATCTCCACCAAGCAAGACATCAATTTGGTGTACAAGACCCCTTGTTTGTAGGACAAGAAAACTACTAAAATCTACAAAAATATACATTCCCCTCCTAATTGAAACCAAAAAACATCATATCTAACCATTACTCAAGCTACTAAATAAAACACCTAACATTTATCCTCGAAACATAAGATACTACTCTTATACAACTATCATCATTAACCTCTCTTTTATATTTATATAATTTTTAATAAAAACACCATCCTTTAATTCACCAAAGTGAACACATTCTTCTACATCGAATTTTGATTATAAAAAAAAGTACATGCTACTCTCATGTACACACGTTTGTATATAAAAATATCATCATTTAATCTCTCCAACATATTTATAATATTTTTATATAAAAACACCATCGGTTTATTTCTAAAGTGACCACACTCTTCTACATCTAACTTTGATATAAAGCAGGTTGATTTCTAAAGTGCCCACACTCTTCTACATCTAACTTTGATATAAAGCAGATTCCATATACTGCAACAAATATCCACTGAGGTCTTATATCTGGGGTGGATTATGTAAAGGTTAATTACATAATTCACTTGGGTAGATACTAGAGGGGTATTATCTATATGATATGGGGAATCTAGTATGTTTGGAAGAAATTAGTAATTGATGGGATGATGTAGTAAATACTGTATTGGACAGGTGGAGACAAGTTACCATTTTGTAAACATCCAGGTAATACTTTTTTATATTATATATATAAGATCTTTTTCTTTGAAAAAAAAAATATACTGCAACAAATGTCAAAAAAATAAATAAATTAACATTCAATGAGCTTGAAAGAAATTAAGATAGGGACAAGCTGAGGGTAGAAATGCTGTGAAAGGGACCCTGCCCTGAACATGACATGATGAAGAATAGATGTTCACGTGATATTCTTGAAGGAAGACAATTTTTCAAGCATGACAGTTTTTCGGTAACCTCCATCGCCATTAACTTATTGTTGGTGTACGTTAGTGGTCAAGTCAATTCACGTGTGCTGGACAAAATTCAATATTGAAGGCTTGCCAATTATAAATTATTTACCTCTTTGTTCAACAATGATAGATAAAAACAGAATTATCCTCGCATATATAGGACGTATATTCATTAAATCCTCATATATATATACAAGATGTATATTCACCATCGAGTTCGTGACGACTTTGACTCCGCTTTCGCCTCTGGCCCTCCACCATGTCTGGCTGTGTTCGCGGTCGTTTATCTTTCTAGTTTCGACCCGCCGAAATGGAGGAACGACAAGTAATTATGGTAGAAGTTTTCAGAGTTCGCATGCTGCCATTTTCCTTAAAGATATTATGATACATAAAAGTGATTCAACTTCTACTTTCTTGTGGATCCCAAATTCCAAGTCAATATTCATTGTCTCTGCACGTTTCCCTCAGAATGAAAATTAAATGCGGGTCTTGAGCAATAACATAATAATAAGTCTTCCAGGTAATGGGGGATTCCACTGTCCAGAATTGTGACAGATTGGGTATGTAAGAGGGCTGTCTTGTCGGTTCTTGATTTGGGTTGGTGGCAGCGGAAAATTCGGCATCTCCATGAGGTTTTTCAAGATCCGTCAATACAACATGTTTACAAGAAATACAATTAGGTAGCTGATCGATTTTCAAAGGAAGCAGTGAGGTTGGATGATGAATTCAAAAATGATTGCTTCATAAGCATGAGGACCCAAAGTGTTATTTTAATATATAATTTATATGGTTTTCATATAAGGCTCTGTTCGCTCAGTATGTATGAACATTTTGTACTGTTTCAAGTATTCATATGCCTAGGTTTAGATTTATATGGTTACTGTTTTGTGGGAATATGATTAGTTGTATTTATGAACTACTTTAAACGGTTGTAACTTATCTGTATTCGTAATGAATGAATATCAGATTTAGTGGTTTTTTCTCACTAAAATTCTATAGTAAATCCAAAAATGTTTCAATATACCTCCGAAGGTTACATTTGGTTATTCGAAGCTTCACCCTTCACCAAGCCAGTGCAAAATGTTTCAACATACCTACTAAGGTTACATTGGGGTATTCGAAGTTCCACCCTTCACCAAGCCAGTGCAAAATGTTTCTAACATACCTACTAAGGTTACATTTGGGTATTCGAAGCTTCACCCTTCACCAAGCCATTGCAAAATGTTTCAACATACCTACTAAGGTATTTATATTAAGATGTTCTTATTATTTGAATTAATTCTTCATTTCAGCTAAGATTAATTAATGATGCACAATAAATTGCTTTAATTTGTGTAGGTTTATTGTACCAAGAAAAGCAAGGTGCTCTTCAACTGAGTATGGGGAGATCCTGTTATGTTAGTCACTTTATGATAGCCGACATAAATAATAATAAAATATTATAAAATATAAAATATAAAATATAAATTACATATCAACTTAAATATTAAAAAAATTTAAACTAGCATATATCCATTTTAAACCCAGATCTATCAAGCACTGAGAGGGATCCAAACGGTAAAAACATGTACACCTCAATAAATTGGATCTCTTTCGATGCTTGATAAATCCATGTTTAAAATGGATGTATGCTAGTTGTACCGAGAGAAGCGAGGTGCTCTCCAACCTAGTATGGGGGAGATCTTGTCACATTAGTCACGTTATGCTAGCCGACATAAATAAAATGTGAAAAATATAAGATACATATCGACTTATATAAAATATACCTAGCATAGATCCATTTTTAACCCAGATCTATCTAGCACTGAAAGGGATCCAATTTCTTGAGGTGTACATTTTTTTAGCATTTGGATTTGTTACGCACACTTGTACCCAGTGCACCTCCAGGTGTACCCCAAGGAGAGAGGGCCAACTTTTTCGACTAATAGGGGTGTTATTAAGCAATGGTGGTCATGGTTGGACCCTTTGGTCCTCCTTTAAGGGTACTATGGCTTAATGGCATTGCCGACTGTCCTTTTAAAGAGGTTTTTAACCTCAGGGTTGGTGTCCCGGACTCCTAAAGGTTGGCTACTAGGTCTCATAGCTCCATTCCCTTCTTGTGTGCTCTGGTGGCCTCAGCTTTAGCCACGAGACACTAGTCTTCAGTCGTGGCCACTTCATTCACCCTCCTGGCCCTTCAGTTAGTGGGTCCTTGCTCTCCCTTGCCCTCTTTCCTCAGAGGAAGGCATCCTCCATGACAGGTCGTTTTTGTGCTTTGAGGAGGGCGTTGAGGGATTTTACTATATTCTAGGGGTTAGATGAGTCATAACGCTCTCCCTCCATCCCGCTACTGCCTTTCGTTCAAAGCGATTCACTTATTTGAGTGTGTTTTGGCACATGGGGATGCAAATACCCCAGCTATCCTACCTTAGTCTATATTTTATTATTATTTCTCTTAATTTTCAGTTGACATTTTTATAATTGCAAATTAACTTGTTTTATGTCATGTCGACTTTGATTTTATTTGTAAAAGTGAGTGTGAGATCATATAAATAGATCTCCTCACTTTCATTTTAAATAAGAACTTATGGGATAATACACAATGCACTTGTTTTCCCCCTGTTAGAATTTATTTGGATGGATGCGCTCCTCTTGAGGAAGTTTTCTAGTTAATGCAAGCTATTTTTTGGTAATTCGTTGGTGAATCTATGCTTTTGGTGATGCTTTGATTTGTTGGATGAACACAAGCACAAGGAGGTCAGGCTTATGACCTTTTTGTTTGGATGTTGGTGGATGTGCATGTATGAGTCTTATTGGTAGCCTTAGAGCTGCACTTTTCCATAGGATACGCCATTACCTTACTACTTGTCGCCATAGCAAACAACGGCATGCCTCCTTGTGAGAGTGCCCTAAGGTTTCTCCTTATTTTTTCTAGGCTAGTTGCTAAACCTTGGACCCTTCCTCACTAGGTTATCCATTCTCCTTAGAATCCCTAGGTTGGGTAGGGCTTTTGCTAGGGTAGGGTTTCCCTATGCTCTCACACACTTTTTCTCAAAACCTAGTTTCTAAAGTTAGTTCTAGGTTAGTTTTAGGTCTCCAAAATTGATAAAAATCTCATAAAAATCAAATATTTAGCCAATTTAGGACCTCCCAAAATTTCAGAGCCCTAAAATTCTATGCCCCAAAATCTCAGGCCCTAAAATCTCGAGCCCTCCCTAAAATTATGTGCCCTAAAATTTCGGGCTCCTAAAATTTTGCGCCCTAAAAGCTCGTTGGTCCTCATAATTGATATATATATATATATAATTAATGTTGTCATAAATACTTGCATGAATGAATGACACATGTTACTTGTATTGTTGCTTTAGATTGTTGTGATAAATTACTTTTGGTTAATATTTGCATATTGCTATTACTACTTGTACATGCGGGCTTTAATTACGTAGTGATGATGTAACACATGTATTTTTGCTAATTCCTACATATTGCACTTGTTATTGGCTTATTGGAACAAATTAGTTATGCAATTGGCTTATCCTTGGGTGAGTGAACTTGTATTATTCATATCCTCTTCTAGAATCCATTAGGCACTGGTCATTGAACCATACACACATAGGAGATATATTTGGTGTTTAAGTGTCTTTTGCAGAGTTGCATAGGGCTCTCTCTTAGGAGGTTTTGACTTTCGAAGAAGTTGGAGAAGTGACTAAGGTGATAGTGGTCACTTTCTCCACATATGCTTGTTGGTGGCTTGGACTACCATTTCAATCGGTAATAGGATCCCTCTCAATACTTGATAGATCTGGATTTAAAATGGATCTATGCTAGTTTAATTTTTTATTTTTTTTATTTAAGCCGATATGTAATTTATATTTTTCATTTTTTTTTAATATTTTTATTTATGTAGGCTAGCATAACATGACAAGATCTTCCCCATAATGGGTTGGAGAGCACTGAGAGAACCTCGCTTCTCTCGGTGCAAAAATAAATAAACTAGCAAAGATCCATTTTAAACCCAGATCTATCAAATATCGAGAGGGATCCAAATGGTAAAAAATGTACACCTCAAGAAATTGGATCCCTCTCGGTGCTTGATAGGTTCGAGTTTAAAATGGATCCATGCTAGTGATAATGGTAGTTCTCAAATTATGAGATTCAAAGGAGAAGCCCGGAAATAAGTTAAGCACAAATTGTTAGAGTATCAGGGATTGTTTGAAGGAGAGCTCAATGAGATTTCTAGAAGCATTAATCCTTATTTTGGAGGGGAGCAGTTTGGGTTCAAGGATATTGTATTTATTCCATTTTCATGTTGGTGGCTCACCCGAGAAACAATGGGAAACTGGAAGATACCATTGGAGACTCGATTCCTAAGGCTTCATGAGTGGGTAAATGCATGTATGGAGCTGGAGACCATCTAGAAAATCCTTCCACACCCTGACAAGGTTACAAACATTGCCCTTTAACTGAAAAAGAGATTTGTGGGATCCGACTAAAGATACATATATAATCTTGAGAGAAGCAGGGATGATTTTAAGGAACCATACTTATTTAAAAGTGTATAAATGTTGGCGAATATTACCAATTCTTAAAACACCAACTATAAAATGATTGGCGATATTTTTCAAAAAATATTTTAATTTCCAAGGATTTTATATCGTTTATATAATAATTTGGTGATTTTTTGGATGAAAAAATTTTACCCCATCAAAATTGGGCAAAACAGTGCTTCAAAAAATGCAAAATGGTGAATATTTTTTGGGAGAAAAACATGGGAAAATAGCCCACTGGGCTAAAATTCGCCCCTAAATTATCCCTGGAGAGAAGATTTTGGACTAGATTCGACTAGTGTGGATTTATGATACTATCGTTGTATTCATCTTTGTGTGTTAAGATTATATGAAGATTGTTATAGAAATTCCAGTGCCTTTCAATCCATAATTAGAACATCTACTTATCGTTGTTAAATATATATACAGAGAAATGATGTCATTTATTTTTGTATGTATCATTTATTTTTGTATGTATGGTGTATTGATACCATATCTGTTATATTTTAAGTAAACACCTTCCACTGATATTACAAGGTTGTGTATATATATTTTCGACATATGGGTATTGCAAAAATATGTGAGTGTGTATCAATCAGCTAGTTCTCATCTTTTCCTTAGTAGAAAAAGAAGCTTTTTCTATTCAAAATATTACATCAGTTCTTCTAGGATCTGCCTATTTAGCACAAATTTATGGAGAAGGATCCTCCAAAACTTCATCTTCAATACTTACCACTTGATCTTGTACAACTATCTATTCCATTCTTTCATTCATTAGTATATCCCACAAGTTTTAGAAGCATTAAAAACCATGCAGGTTGAGCAATAGCAATAGTGTTTAATGGTTATTTAGTTTTCTTTGAGAGCTAGATCTACAAATATCAAGTTTATAGATCTTGAGGCGTATAAATAACGTATATCATTAAGCTATACCTATCTATAAATCTCAAGTTTACGTTAGTCACGTTATGTTAGCCGACATAAATAAAAATATCAAAAAATAAAAAAAAATGAAAAATATAAATTACAGACTTAAAACATTCGATTGAGGTACGGTTTCAATCCCTTAGTTGTAAGTTTCTTTAATTTATCTAGCATACTTGAGAATGTAGCTGTTTTTTGGTGCCATAATGTCTATTGTGGTCCACCCCAAACCATAGGAATATTTTCTCCGTAACAAAATTGGAGACCATACTTGGGAAGTCTCTTTTATGGGGTTTTTGGGTGCATATTTGCTCAAATTTCTCTTTATTTTTTGTGTTTCTGTGTCACATTTGGGAGTATAGTCATTGGTGGTCAGTGACATGGATTGGTTTAGCATTTATCTTGGTTTTTTCACCACCTTCTTCCTTGTATACGTGGCTCATAGTGTTTACATTCGTGTATATACACAAGATGTCCTTTGGTAGGTTGCATACATACGCTAATGTTCTATAAACAATCATGTACACCTCAAATTTTGATTGGTATATTGGTTTGAGAGATTGCTAGGTGGGTGGTGAGTGTTGCTGATTCTTCTAGAGTCCTTATGTTGCCATGTTAACTGCCTTTTTTGTGACTGGAAACCTCCCCTTTTTTAATTTTTCTTTAGGAAAAGTTGTTCTTATCATTTTCTCCCTTTTTGTTTTGCTTTTAGTGCATTAGTCCTTAAGTCTCGATGTCTTGCTTGGGTTTTGTCTTGTTTCTTATCATAGGGAATGAGAATTTAATGTTTCTTTTTTTATCTTCATTCATTTACTTTGAAAATACCAAAATATTTGCATTGGTGCGTATTCTTTTTCATTTTGCATGTGCATGGAAGTGAGTACTTGCATTGGTTTGTTTGGGATGAAATTAGTCTTTAGGATTTCATTTAGGAAAGATTGAATTTTCATTTGAAAGGGAAAGGAATTATTGTGCATTTCATTTAGTGGCATGCCATATTTTCATTTGGAAAAAAAGATTACATTTCGCATTACTTTTAGGTGTGCATATTTGCTTTTATTGTTGTGTCATAGCATTAGTAGTTCCATGACCATATCCCTTGAATAAGTACAAATGCTTAAAATAAATGATTACTTTAAAATTGATTAAAACAATTTTTATTTTATAGGGTGCACCAACAAGCATAGGTTTTAGAGTCTTGGAATAGGATTTTGTGAGTAAAATTCTTCAAGACTATAAAATGAAAACATTTTTAGGTGTCTGACAAACTTAGAGGAGAAATCCTTTCTATAATCATTGTTCTTAGGAAGCTCCTCTTACACAAGACTTAAGCACGAGACAATGCACACGTTTATGGTGGGGATAGACCTCCACTACCTTCAATGAGCACTAGAGATATTTCCAAGATCTTATTTGTATATGGGGGATCTTGAGGTACCTTTGGTGCTTTCAAGCTTCATGATTCGTTACCCTTCCCATACGGTAGATCCCACCTGTGACTATCCAGTAGAGCATTGGTTATATTGAGGTGACCTTAGCTTCTTTTCCTAGGTATTGCAGGGATTACTTGCAAAGGTTATTTTGTGAGTTTTCTAACTAGAAATGGGTTGAATGGAACAACTTCTTTATGCGTTGAACCTAAGGGCCACTATAATTGGTTACACACCTTTGCTTGTAGTGTATGGGAGTCTTATGCCTATGCTAGGAAATACATACCTGCTGCATTCAAGAGCTCATTTGTCCTCACTCCTTGCTTGTATTCATCTGTCCTAGCTTATTTATGGGTGTGCTCTATGTTCTCTAGTTGGCCTTAGGGATTGCGGTTACTTGGATCTCTTTTTTTGTGGAGTCATCGTGGATCAAGTTCTAGCACTTTTTTGTTCTCATTGTTTAGCAATTTTATCACCTTTTGACCTCTCGTGACCTCTTTATATGAGGGCCAGACATTATAGGCATCCTCTTTCCCATCGAGGTCTCCATAGAATTTTTACTATGAGTACAACTTTCGAGACTCTGGAATTCCCTCCATCCCCGTAATCCACATTGGAAGGAGGAGCCCATGAATCTCCTTCTTCATCTACTTTATGGATTCGTGGGACTTTGGTCTATACCGACCCTCACGTGGCTGGTCCTTCTCACCCTGTAGGAACGAATTCTTTTGGATTCATGAGATTTATCTCAAAATTTTCCCCGGGAAGGTCAGTCATTGAGACATAGTCTGTTCCCTTTATTTCGAGTCCTTTTACATTCGACATGCAAAATGTTTCAACTAGTATTCCATCATCCATCCAAGGTCCTAGTATGGACCCTAGTGTTAGAATGGGGGTCACGTCAACCCCTTTCACTGCATATCATTTCAGAGGTGGTCATATTCCTCATTCTTCTCTGTTTGTCGGGGGGTGGCCACCCCCTTCATATTTTCTTCACACTAGTGTTCATCCTATTAGGGGTGGTGGTGGATGTGTGAATGTTGGGTCTACGGCTTACATCCCTTCTTTCATCCCATCGTCCACTACACCTATTTTGTCGAATGCATTTCTCATGACGAATTCTCCCCATATTCAAAGTGGACCCTCAAGAAGGTTTTATCCCTTTAGTTGCATTGTTCCCCCGTCATCAGACGTCCTTGTCCCTGTAGGTTATGTGACTCTCCAAGTGTGAGGGGGTAATCCATTAAACCAAATGAGTAATTTTGGTTATATGGTTCCCCCTTCTCAAGGAATGCTCCAAATCAAAATGCTTGTGCGCCCTTACATGGGTCATATGGGAGGAGGTTACTATCCAACAGGTCAAGTTCATGTCCTTTACCAAAACCAGCTGTATCATAACCATTATTTCCAAGGATCATGGAATCAAATGGCAGAACCTAGGCTCTTGTTTTTATCTATGTTGAACTTGCATGATCTATCCAAAATCATGAATGAATCAATGTGTCATGATCTGGCATGGCCTCTTGTTCCCACCAAAATTCCTTCGGATGTTCCAAAGTTTGAAGGTAATAATGACGAGGATCCTGGTGATCATGTTAGGACTTTTCATATATGTTGCTCTTTGAATTCAGTGAATCGTAATTGTGTTTGATTGTGACTATTTCAACACACCCTCATGGGTTCAACCATGAAATGGTATATAGAGATTCCTGGGGGAACATACCGAACCTTTAATGACTTGGTCATGGTATTCCTTAATCACTTCTAGTTGTTGATTCGCTACGATGGTAGTACTTAACTCTTGTCGACTTTTCAGAAAGACAAATCCACCCATATTTTCAACCATATCCAAGAGTGGCGTAGAAAAAAGAGATTGATTAAGGCCAAAATTCCACCATAATTATTATTGGAATGGTTCCTTAAGTCCTTAATGCTTTATATTGCGAAGGATGTTTCAACGTTCGGAGTGGCAACTAAGAAACAATCCATTTTTGAGACCAACAATTAGACCTGACTTATGCTCAGTCTAGGATCCTTTATGTTATTTTCCTTGACACTCCAAGGTCAAATCATGATCCCAAGTTTAAACTCAGGCCACATGTCGATGGAATCATTGGATCTGCAAGTGCGAAATCCATGGATCGGGTTACACATCAAATCCATAATTTGTCACTTAACCAATGTGTGAATGGACAAGCTGTGACTTTGTCCACCCGCACCCAATTGGAGGATGTAAATTCTATACAATCATTGAACTAGAAGGGTAAATAACAACCTGAACAAAATAGGGAAAATGGGAGGAATAATAAGAAGGGCAGGAATAAAAACGAGAAAGTTAATTATGACAAGAATGACAAAAATGTTGGGGAGGACAAGAAGACTAAACGGAAGGTCAAATTCCCATGTAACCTTTGTGGAGGAGACCATATTACATACTTATTCCTTGGACTTGAGGAGGCCTCAAAGTTCATCGTTGATCCCCTTCCACATAATCAAAACATATCTTCGAGGACTTTGGCCACCGGAAGTGGTGTTGGTGGGAGTCAAAACTCGCCAGGAACGAAAAGTGGTCATGGTTGTATCAATATGATGTTGGTTGTTCATGTTGCGACCCATTCACATGATTATGGTTTGTCACAACAAATCATGGGTAAATAACCTCCACCCCTAGAGATTCCTTTGTATATTGACAAGCCTGAGACTATACCATGCATTCCTAAATGTGTCTTGATGAATTCGAGGGAATAATCCCAATGCCAAAGCTGCCCAAAACTATTCTATTGTTGAGTATTTGGGCCAGACTCCCTGTACGATTTCAGCTTTAGAGGTGCCCCATACTTGTCCCTCAGAGAGGAAAGTGTTGTTAGCTGCTTTAGGGGCGACTGGCCCGAATGAACCTAGTTTTGTCGGGTTCGAGACTGACAATGTCTAGCCTCACTTGCCATACCAAGTGGATTTTCAAGTCCATGTTGAGTTTTTGAACAACACCGTTAAACATACTGTTATTGATGAAGGTGTCGCGACCTCTATGATGTCTCTTGCCTATTGGAAAGGCCTTAGCTCTCCCATGTTGGATAAATCCATGATTATGTTGAAACCCTTTGATGGACATTCCTTTAGACCACATGGCATTATTCCTTCCCTTCAGGTCCATTTGGGGGGAAGACCATGTTGGTCGAGGTTCAGGTGGTTGATGCGTCGCTTGAATATAATTTGTAACTAGGTCAAAACTGGATTTATGCCATGAAAGTGATCATGTCGTTAGTATTTTGTGTTGTGTGTTTTCCATACAAAGATAGATTTGTGACTATTGATCAATTGTCATTTGATAGTTCTAGTTCCTCAACATCACCAGGTCCCACTATCCCCTTAATCAATACTTCTCATCCGAAAACTGAGAACATTGGTGTCAAAATGTATCTTTTGTTAATGGGACCTTTAATTTTTCGGCACTGATTCTACCTTTCGATTCTACGCTCGGTGGCTTCCCATCACCGTTGATTCTAGTATTGTTTTGTACTACCTATTTAAGTGATCCTTGGAGTCTCATTTCAATTAGTAATTTGGATGAATGTCTAGCACATAGCGGTGCAGAAATGTGTTGTATGCGGTGCAAACTACTTACCAAGCCATATTCGATATCACTACCATCCCTGATCATTTCCCTTCGCAGACGCGAGAGGAGGATCACTTGGTCTCGTCTTCTTGGATGGAAGTTTCATCATTCTCACATGACTACCTTGATGACACTTTTCCTTCAGACGAATCCATTATCAAGGCCAGGACTAGTCTGGAATAGCCCTGGGAAGAGATGCATCATCAATCCTCTGTCCTCCCTGATCTCAAACAAATTGAACGTGATGAGTTTCACATGACCTTAAGCAATAAATTTTGTCATCTTGCAATCCCATTAGGAACTCATGGTTTATATGCTGAAGGTAACATGGAGAACTTATAACCAACTATCCCGATCAATATTTCTCAAACCCTTGGTAAGATAGAAAACATTTATATCGGTGTTGATTGTAACCCAAAGAGATTCAAACATACATTGATCTATTTAAGGAAATTCATGATGTATTCTCTTGTTCATATGAATAAATGTCGGGGATTGATCCCCGTATTATTGAACATTAAATAAAAATGTATCCAAATTCTAAATCTATTCGATAACGTTTACATGATGTGAATCCCCGTAAGGCACCTGCCATCAAGATTGAGGTAGATAAGTTTCTCAAGGATGGCTTAATCTACCTGGTTCCCTTAACCATATGGGTATCCCATTTGTTCTTGTTGAAAAGAAGCATGGGACCATCCATGTGTGTACTAATTTTAGAGATCTAAATAGGGAATGTCCTAAATACATCTTCCCCACACCATTTATTGATCTGATTTTCGATGAATGTGCGGGAAGCAAGGTTATTTTAATTTATGGACATTTTTTCGGTATATAATCAGATCCAAATTAAACCCGAGGATCAACATAATACCACATTCATATGTCCTTAGGGTACTTTTGTATACCAGAAAATTCCTGAGTCGGCCTGAAAAATGTCAAAGCTACTTTTTAGCGAGTGATGACCTTCTCCTTTAATTACCTTAAGAGTATTATTGAAGTGTATATGGATGACCTCGCTGCTCACTCTCATCTGAGAGTGAATCATCCAGCACACCTTCATTTGTCCTTTGAAATATGTTGTCTTTATCAAATTCGTTTGAACCCCCATAAGTGTATCTTTTGTGTTAGGATTGGTCGATTATGGGATTAATTGTATCAAAGGAGGGGATTAGGGTTGATCCATTGAATATAGAGTAATTACTTCAATTCCCTCCCCCAATCACAATTACACAGCTTCAGAGTCTCCAAGGGATAGCTAATTTCTTATGTCAATTTATCGTGAATTATTCTAATTTGACCAAAGGTTTTATGTGCTTATTGAAGAATGATAATCTGTTCCTATGGGATGAGAGATCCCAAGAGTCCTTCAATGCTTTTAAGAAATCCTTGGCATCAGCCCCTCTTCTTAGTCTACTAGACTATGGTATAAATTTCTTGTTGTATGTGGTTGTGTCTTAAGAGGCGATTGGTATAGTTCTGGTTCAAGAGGATGACGAGCTCTATGAGCACACAATTTATTATCTTAGCCAGAATATCATCAATGTGGAACTTCAATATACTCATGTTGAGAAGTTGTCCTTAATGAATATTCACACAATTCAATGATTGTGACACTACATATTACTTTTCTAGACCATGGTCATAGCTCATATCAATCCATTTCAGTTTGTCTTAACTAGGAAAATGATAGGGGGGGGATATAATAAATGGATTGCAATCTTACAAGAATTTGATCTTGATTTTGTTTCGAAAAAAACGAAGGATTATTTGGTCTTTGCAAAGAAGATGTCAAATCTCCCTAGGCGGTATGAGGACACGATTCATGAAGACTCATTTTCCAATGAGCATATTTTCCTCATCTCATCTACAGACCCTTGGTATGGTGATATAATCGTCTATCTATAGACTTTGAATACCCCCTTACAACTATGGAGGGATGAGCGATGATGCTTACATCATAATGCTAAGAAATACCTCTGTTGATGTATTTGTAACTTCAGAATGTATTCACCTATATATCTTATGTCTTGTACCCCAATGTTTATTCTAGGAAGTGTCTGTAATGTATTTGAGTCATGTCATGCCTCGATGTTCCTATCAGGAGATTCAATAATGTAAATAAGTCATGTCAAGTCATTGTGGGTAACCCTCCTATTGATCAAGGGTTAAAGTCCCCATAGTTGTGGGGCCCTAGGGTTATTAGACTCTCCTAGAGAAGTCGACCCTAGTGAGTTATTGTCTAGTCAGGAATTAGTATAAATAGAGAGTGAGACTCTATATTTATCACACATTCACTCACACTTCGTTGTGGCACATAACTGAGAGAGAAGAAGTTTTTGGGACAAGAGAGAGAGAGACTACTGCTATTAGGAGATCATCTTACTGTTTTGGGGGTTTTTGCTTTTGGTGTTGATTCTATCTCTGAGGAAGTTGTGGGGTTTTCTCCTTTATAGTTTCCCCGAGGAAAAACTTTGTGTTCATTGTCTCTTATGTTTGATTGATGTGCTTGTTATTCTCTCAGTTAAAGATCCTAAGATAATGCTAACTTAAATGATAAAAATCTAACATGGTATCAAAGCTAACCTGAGAAGAAAACACTATGCAGCTACAGAAACTAGGGCTTCCTACTTTTTGGATCTCTCTCCACAGATTTTCAGCAAAAGAAGGTTGGGTTGACTCTCCTCTCCAGGGCGCATCTTTCTGTCGAAGCAGAATCTGATTCTGAGCATTTTCAGTTTTTGACCCGACACTACTGTCGAAAATTAGGGCTTTCCACATAAGTGGAATTTTTGAGTGAGCCCATGCCTGGATTGATCTCCTCCTCAAAATTGAATTTTAGATCCAAATTGAAGTTTAGAGATCAAGATCAAAACTTTTGGTTGGATAGAACTCCGAGAAAGTCAAACCCTAATCTGCTCCTGAACCAGCTCTGCAGAAATTCAGCTCCAGATCCAGATCCGACATCTTAACCTGGTAAGATCTAAATCTTTTGTATTTCCATTTGAGGATCTCGGTTAAGATGTCTCATCATACCTAGCTTGATGAAAATCTTGAGGGGGTTGATAACTTCCGAGCCTAGAAGTATAGGATCTCCCTGGTCTTGGAAGAAAATGAGTTGGACTCCTACATCAATGAGGAGGTTCCAGTTCCAGAGGGAGATGAGGCTAAGGCCTTACACAAGAAGAAATTGGTCATGGCTAAGATAATTATTGTTGATTCAATCAAGGATCATCTCATACCACAGGTGTCCTCCCTAAGGACACCTAAAGCTATGTTTGATTCCCTGACCAAACTGTTTGAAGGAAAGAACATAAACCGGAAGATGACTCTGAGAAACCAACTGAAGAATGTAAAGATCCAGAATGCGGAGACCATCCAGTCTTACTTTACAAAGGTCTCTCAGATCAAGGAACAACTGGAAGTAATAGATGAAGATGTAGAGAATGCAGAAATTGTGATGACCACCCTAAATGGTCTTCCTAGGGCATGGGACTCTTTCATTCAAGGGATCTGTGCTAGAAATAAGCTAGTGAAGTTCAGTAGACTATGGGAAGAATGCTCACAAGAAGAAGCTCGAATAGTAGCTCGAGAAGAAAAGATGGGAAATGAAGATAAAGTTCTCACAGTTCACACCAAGAAAACCAGAAGGGACCATCATCACTCCAAAGGTAAGCATTCACACTCTAGAAGAGATCTGTCTACTTTTAGATGTTACACATGTGATGAGAAAGGACACATATCCAAATATTGTCCTAAAAACAACAGGAACTCTCACAAGAAAATGGGAAACAAGAGAAGACATCATGCTCATACTGTAGAGGATGATGACCCTTCCACAAAGAGAATCAGACAAGAAAGTGATGATTCTTCAAGTGATGAAGAATATGTGTTGATTTCCACTCTCACGGGAACTATCTCACATGGAAGAAATGATTGGTATTATAGACAGTGGTGCTGCCAAACATATGACGGGATTCAAATAATCCTTTGTGAAACTATCTAAACATGAGTCACCTCACAAGGTGAAACTTGGGGGTGACTACCAGTATCCAATAAAAGGTAGTGGTGAATCCTCCTATAAGCTAGACTCTGGAAAGTCTATGAAGGTGAAAGATGTATTGTTTGTACCAGGACTAAAGAAGAACCTCCTCTCCATGTCTGCATTGGATGCAAAAGGCACGAGGGTTGCTTTTGTAGATGGTTAAGTTCTTATGTGGCCAAAGGGAAAGACTATTGATGATGCAGTAGTGATTGGGGAACAGGAAGGAGATCTATACAAATTGAAGGGCCAACCATAACAAGCTTTGGTTCATGACTTAGTAGAACCAAATGAAATTTGGCATAGAAGGCTTGCACATGTACATTACAAGGCACTACCACTTGCAAGCAAAGCTGTTGAAGGTCTTCCAGAAATGCAGACAAAACATGAAGGTGTATGCAAAGGATGTACGAAAGGAAATAATACGAAGAAGAAATTTCCAAGTAGTGAGATCAAGGCAAAAGGAATCTTGGAGATCCTCCACTCTAATGTATGTGGTCCAATGTCATCCAGCTCTCTAAGCGGGTATGTATATTATGTTTCTTTTATTGATGATTTTTCTAGGAAGACATGGATATAATTTATGAAGAACAAAGATGAAGTATTCAGCAAGTTCAAGGAATTCAAAGCCTTGATCGAGAACCACATAGAAAAGAAGATCAAGATCTTTCGATCAGATAATGGCAGAGAATTCACATCAAATGAATTCAAAGATTTATTCAAAGATTCAGGGATTAAGAGGGAGTTAACCACTCCATATAATACACAACAGAATGGGGTTGCAGAAAGGAAGAATAGAACGATCATGGAAGCTGCAAGGGCCATGCTTCATGATCAAGATCTTCCCATGAATCTATGGGCAGAAGCTGCCAGAATAGCGGTGTATGTACAGAACTGTACTCCACACAGAGTACTCGAGAATAAGACACCTAAAGAAGTCTTTTTCGGCAAGAAACCAGAAGTCAGCCATCTCAGAATATGCGGCTATCCAGTGTACATACACATTCTGAAAGAAAAGAGGACAAAGTTAGATTCTTCAGGAAGGAAGGGTATATTTGTGGGATACTCTGAAAGCTCGAAGGCTTACAAAATATACTTCCCAGGATTCAAAAAGATCAACATCAGCAGGGATGTAACATTTGACGAAGACTTAGCTTACAACAAATTCAGAAAGAGACTTGCTTAAGAACCTGAAGAAACAGAAGTACCCAGAATTCATGACAAAACCATGAATGAAGAAATTCAAGAAGAAGATCGAGAATTAGAAGAACCTCAAGAACCTGTAGATCCACCTCAAGAAAAGAAACCTCACAAGAGGAAACCTACTTGGGTACGAGAAGCTATCCAAGGTCCAAAAATATATGGGGCTCCAGAAGAAACACATAGAGAAAGGAAAAGAACCAAGTCCTATTCCAGTTATGTAGCCTTATTATGTGATTTCATTGATAAAGAACCTTCCATATATGAAGAAGCAACATAAAAGAAAGAATGGAAGGATGCTATGATAGAAGAGTATCAATCGAACATGAAGAATGATGTTTGGGATGTTGTCCCAAGACTAGAGGGGAAGTCGGTTGTGACTTCCAAATGGATCTATAAGATCAAGCATGCTGCAGATGGTAGCATAGTGAAATATAAAGCAATATTTTTGGATCGTGGTTTCTCCCATAAAGAAGGAATAGATTATGAAGAAACCTTTGCTCCTGTAGCCAGATATACTTCCATCAGATCAGTACTTGCTTTAGCTACAGTAATGAAGTGGAACGTACACCAGATGGATGTCAAGACAGCTTTCTTGAATGGTGTAGTAGAAGAGGAAGTATATGTGGAACAACCACTCGGATTTGAGACACATCACAGAGAGAATCATGTGTGTAAACTAAAGAAAGCCCTGTATGGTTTGAAACAAGCACCCATGACATGGTACGGTAGAATTTACAGCTTTCTATCCAGTTTTGGCTTTACCAAGAGTAAAGCAGATTCCAACCTTTACTACAAGGTTGAAGAAGGGAACCCAGTGATACTCCTGCTATATGTAGATTATCTGTTTGTTATAGGTATGGATGGGTTGATAGCTGATACGAAGAGGAATCTTGCTGCCGAGTTTGAAATGAAAGAGTTGGGTATGATGCACTATTTTCTAGGCATGGAGGTGTGGCAGAATGCAGATGGAATCTCCCTCGGATAAGGGAAGTATGCAGTAGAGATCCTGAAGAGATTTGAGATGATGGAATGCAAGGCCATGACCACACCTATGGCATTGAACCTGAAGCTATTGAGTGATGCTTCATCCGAGTCGGTTGATGCCACGATGTATCATCAGATGATTAGGTCCTTGATGTACCTGACAAATACGAGACCAGATATTTGCTTTGCTGTGAACACCTTGAGCCAGTTCCTGATAGATCCGAGACATGTTCACTTGATTGCTGCAAAGCATATTTTGAGGTACCTAAAGGGTACAGTTGATTATGGGCTCAAGTATAAGGTTGATCAGAAGATTAACTTGGAAGGTTATGTTGATTCAGATTGATCAGGTAGTGCCATCGATAGGAAGAGCACTTCAGGGTGTTGCTTCAATATGGGATCAGGTATGATCTCTTGGTTTAGCAGGAAACAGTCTTGCGTGGAACTAAGTACAGCTGAAGAAGATTATGTCACAACTTGTTCAACTAGTTATGAGGTTGTATGGCTGAGGAAGCTACCGTCTGATTTTTCTATCTCCAGTTGGATGCTACTTGTATATATTGCGACAACCAGAGTTGTGTGAAGTTGTTTGAGAACCCGGTGTTCCATGACAAGTAGAAGCATATCGAGATCAAATATCACTATATCAGGGATATGGTGTAGAGAGGAGCAGTGAAGCTCCAGTATTTTGTGACGGACGAACAAATAGCTGATGTGTTGACTAAGCCATTGGCCAGGGTGAAGTTTGAATACTTCAGGGAGAAGCTTGGTGTTCTCCAGATCAAGGTTCCTTCCAAGAGGAAGTGATGAGTCTGTGAGCCCTTCTGACATGGTGAGAGGATTGGTTCCTTCCATGGTCAGAGGTAAGTGTTGTGCCTTGCTAACATGGTGAGAGGATTGGTTCCTTAAATGGTTAGATGTAAGTGATGTGCCTTTCTGACATGGTGAGAGGATTGGTTCCTTCCATGGTCAGATGTAAGTGCTGTGCCTTTCTGACATGGTGAGAGGATTGGTTCCTTCCATGGTCATATGTAAGTGTTGTGCCTTTCTGACATGGTGAGAGGATTGGTTCCTTCCATGGTCAGATGTAAGAGTTGTGACATGGTGAGAGGATTGGTTCCTTCCATTGTCAGATGTATGTGATGATGCCACATCCAGCATGAAAAAGGGTTGGCTCTGTGATGACACGTCTAGTATGAAAAAGGACTAGCTCTATGTAGATCCCACATCCAGCATGAAAAAGGGCTGGCTCTGTTATGACACATCTAGTATGAAAAAGGGTTGGCTCTGTGTAGATCCCACATATAGCATGAAAAAGGGTTGGCTCTGTGATGACACATCTAGTATGAAAAAGGAATAGCTCTGTGTAGATCCCACATCCAGCATGAAAAAGGGTTGGCTCTATGATGACACATCTAGTATGAAAAAGGACTAGCTCTGTGTAGATCCCACATCCAACATGAAAAAGGGCTAGCTCTGTGATGACACATCTAGTATGAAATAGGATTAGCTCTGTGTAGATCCCACATCCAACATGAAAAAGGGTTCGCTCTTTGAAGACACATCTAGTATGAAAAAGGACTGGCTCTGTGTAGATGCCACATCTAGTATGAAAAAGGACTTTGTAATGATACAACCAGTATGAAAAGGACTGGCTCTGTAGATGTGCATCCAGCATGAAAAAGGGATGGCTCTGTAGAACTTCCTGTGATGAGAAGAATCAAGAGATAGCACCCGTGATGATGACCCAGTGATGATCTAGATCAAGTGATGATCCAGTTCTAGTGATGATGATTTAATAGTGATGATCTAGCAGTGATGATCCAGATCGAGTGATGATCCAGATCAAGATGAAGATGACTTGAAGATGAAGATGATGAAGATGAATTGAAGATGAAGATGACGAGAACTCATTAATGATTCAGATCACACAGAGAAGAAAACTCGTGCTGTTAAATTATGTCGAGAGAATACCTTCCTAGTTAAGAGGGAGTGTTGATGTATTTGTAACTTCAAAATGTATTCACCTGTATATCTTATGTCTTGTACCATGATGTTTATTTCGGGAAGTGTCTGTAATGTATTTGAGTCATGTCATGCCCCGATGTTCCTTTCAGGAGATTCAATAATGTAAACAAGTCATGTCAAGTCATTGTGGGTAACCCTCCTATTGATCAAGGGTTAAAGTCCCTGCAGTTGTGGGGCCCTAGGGTTATTAGACTCTCCTAGAGAATTCAGCCCTAGTGAGTTATTGTCAAGTAGGGAATTAGTATAAATAGAGAGTGAGCCTCTTTATTTATCACACATTCACTCGCACTCAGTTGTAGTGCATAACTGAGAGAGAATAAGTTGTTGGGATAAGAGAGAGAGAGACTACTGCTGTCGGGAGATCATCTTAATTTTTTGGGGGTTTTTGCTTTTGGTGTTCATTCTATCTCTGAGGAAGTTGCGAGGTTTTCTCCTTTATGGTTTCCCTGAGGAAAAACTTTGTGTTCATTGTCTCTTATGTTTGATTTTTGTGCTTGTTATTCTCTTAGTTAAAGATCCTAAGATAATGCTAGCTTAAATGATAAAAATATAACAACCTCATCATTGGTGACACTTTGTATCGTCATGAGGTGGAATCTATCTTGTGTCATTGTTTGACCCATGAGGAGGCTGAGATCGTGCTTAATTACTATCAAGACAAGGCATGTGGTGTTCATTGATTTGGGCTTACTACAAATCAAAATATTTTGAGCGAGGTTTATTATTGGTCATTGATATTTAAAGATTGTGTTAATGTGGTAAATAGATGTCATCCTTTCAAGGTGTTCTCTCAAAGCATGTGTTCGCATACTGCCCCATTACACCCTATTATCGTCGTCGATCCCTTCTCAAAGTGGGTGGTGGATTGTACGGATTGTAACCCAGCGTCAGCTAGGGGGAACCATCATATTATTGTGGTCTTTGATTACTTCATGAAATAGGTAGAGTCTATGCCTATAATAGAATCCGACTATGATACGACCATTCACTTCGTTTTCAATCAGATCATCACTCGATTCAAAATCCTGAAGGAGAATGTCACTGACCATGACAGTCACTTCCAAAATAAGATGATGGAAGAATTAGCTTTGAAGTTGGGGTTTAATAAAGACAATTCTTCTTCTTATTACCCCCAAGAGAAGGGCCAGGTCGAGGGTGTTAACAAATCTCTAAAGTTCATTCTGCAAACAACCATTAGAAAAATCAAAACCAATTGGCATGTCATGTTCTACCATGCTTTGTGGACTTATTGGACCGTGGTTGATATTTCCATGGTTTTTCACCATATTAGTTGGTTCATGGGGTGGATTCATTTTTATCGGTTGAATGTGAGATCCCTTCCTTGAAACTAGCCATAGATCTCTTACCTGACACCTTCAAT